>OX352289.1:1740274-2272774 GCA_947086415.1 Pammene aurita | reverse complement strand
GTCGAATGAGCCCAAACAGCATGAGTCTATGATGCGCCAAACCCGAGATCCAGTAGGGATCCCCAGGGTCCAGCATGAGCTCCAGATTTTGATCCCGGTACCATCTGCTCATCAGTACAAGTCGAATGAGCCCAAACAGTATGAGTCTATGATGCGCCAAACCTGAGATCCAGTAGGGATCTCCAGGGTCCAGCATGAGCTCCAGATTTTGATACCGGTACCATCTGCTCATCAGTACAAGTCGAATGAGCCCAAACAGCATGAGTCTATGATGCGCCAAACCTGAGATCCAGTAGGGATCCCCAGGGTCCAGCATGAGCTCCAGATTTTGATCCCGGTACCATCTACTCATCAGTACAAGTCGAATGAGCCCAAACAGCATGAGTCTATGATGCGCCAAACCCGAGATCCAGTAGGGATCCCCAGGGTCCAGCATGAGCTCCAGATTTTGATACCGGTACCATCTGCTCATCAGTACAAGTCGAATGAGCCCAAACAGCATGAGTCTATGATGCTCCAAACCCGAGATCCAGTAGGGATCCCCAGGGTCCAGCATGAGCTCCAGATTTTGATACCGGTACCATCTGCTCATCAGTACAAGTCGAATGAGCCCAAACAGCATGAGTCTATGATGCTCCAAACCCGAGATCCAGTAGGGATCCCCAGGGTCCAGCATGAGCTCCAGATTTTGATCTCGGTACCATCTGCTCATCAGTACAAGTCGAATGAGCCCAAACAGCATGAGTCTATGATGCGCCAAACCCGAGATCCAGTAGGGATCCCCAGGGTCCAGCATGAGCTCCAGATTTTGATCCCGGTACCACCTGCTCATCAGTACAAGTCGAATGAGCCCAAACAGCATGAGTCTATGATGCGCCAAACCTGAGATCCAGTAGGGATCCCCAGGGTCCAGCATGAGCTCCAGATTTTGATCCCGGTACCATCTACTCATCAGTACAAGTCGAATGAGTCCAAACAGCATGAGTCTATGATGCGCCAAACCCAAGATCCAGTAGGGATCCCCAGGGTCCAGCATGAGCTCCAGATTTTGATACCGGTACCATCTGCTCATCAGTACAAGTCGAATGAGCCCAAACAGCATGAGTCTATGATGCGCCAAACCCGAGATCCAGTAGGGATCCCCAGGGTCCAGCATGAGCTCCAGATTTTGATCCCGGTACCATCTGCTCATCAGTACAAGTCGAATGAGCCCAAACAGTATGAGTCTATGATGCGCCAAACCTGAGATCCAGTAGGGATCTCCAGGGTCCAGCATGAGCTCCAGATTTTGATACCGGTACCATCTGCTCATCAGTACAAGTCGAATGAGCCCAAACAGCATGAGTCTATAATGCGCCAAACCCGAGATCCAGTAGGGATCCCCAGGGTCCAGCATGAGCTCCAGATTTTGATACCGGTACCATCTGCTCATCAGTACAAGTCGAATGAGCCCAAACAGCATGAGTCTATGATGCGCCAAACCCGAGATCCATTGGGGATCCCCAGGGTCCAGCATGAGCTCCAGATTTTGATACCGGTACCATCTGCTCATCAGTACAAGTCGAATAAGCCCAAACAGCATGAGTCTATGATGCACCAAACCCGAGATCCAGTAGGGATCCCCAGTGTTCAGCATGACCTCCATCTTAGGATACCGGTCCCATTGCTTATTAATACAAGCCCCCGAGTCCAGAGTCAAAATCGAAACAAAAATCAAAACCTCGTAGCTTAACCTAAATTCGCGTTTAGTTAGGTAAATTATTAATGTCAATTACCAATTCAATCTACACTAAAATTAAATCAATGTTTCAATTTTTGAGAAAGACTAAAAATTAAATATCTTCAATTATTAGTTATTCGCAAAGGATTAACACGTTAGTTACAATTAATTTCAATTCTAATTGATATCAATTTGCACTAAACTATTAGTGTTCAATTTTTACTAACGTGTTTCAATCTTCAATTTTTAATTTTCAATTACACTAACGTTCGGCCAACACTGATAGTCACAGCCATAGCTGGGCACCGTTAATCAAACAGTTAACTTCGTTAATCGTTAATCCGCTACAAAAAAAGTTAGCTTCGTTAAACGTTAAAGCGTTACATTTCGGAAGAATTAACGCAAGTTAACGTTAATCGTTAATCCGTTAATACAGGGTGACTGGTAATTCGTCGTATTCCTTCAAGGGGGTTATTCTACAGCTTATTTGGAGTGATTTAAGTCCAGTCAAGCAGGGGTCAAAACTCATTGGTTTTCAAGTTATTCAAGATTTTAGATTTTTTTAATAAATACCCGCTTTTTGACCTGAAACTAGTATTTTTTTTTAAACTACGTATTTTTTAAATAAATAAAAAGATTTTCCGAATAGCCACTGAATCACTGATTACGTAAAATAATAAAAAAAGTACAAAACATATCAAAATTTTGCAAATAAAAGCATCTGAAGTCAGAAGTTTTTGTTTTTTTTTTTCAAATCTTGTTACATTTTAAGGCATAACTAAAAAAAAGTAATAACACTTCGCGTACAAATTACAGAATTTATTTCCTCAGTTCATAAGCTTTCTAAAAGGTACAATTTATGACATTTTACGCTCATTTTTGACAATTAATAATAATAATACCAGAGCAGGTACAGGACTTAGCGTACTTGACTTTACTTGTTTGTGTCGTTTTAAACCCGCCGAAGGCATACTTTGTCTCCAGTTACTTATCTTATCTTATTCCTTGAGGTAGTAGGCACTGCAGATTGCCTTTGGTGAAACAAACAAACTGATTAAGGGGCTAATGAGCTAATGAAGTTAAATTACTTTAATTAGTTTGTTTGTGTCACTTTAATTCTTACGGCGGGTTTTTCGCCTTCTGTTCCTTATCTTATCTTAATTTTATTGGGTGGCGATGCTTCTCATGGGGTGGGGGTGAGACTAACCAGGTTTAAATAGGTCATGTAGTAATTAATCAGTTAGTTACTTTCAACTTTCTTTCCAATTCGGACGATATTGATAACTAAGTTTTTTCTCAAATGGCTACTTACGAATTTGAAGAATACGCAGATATCATTTATTGTTACGGACTCTGTGATGGTGACGCCGCTGCAGCTAGAAGGGAGTACCAACTTCGTTACCCTAACCGCCGTTTACCTCACGTAAGCGTGTTTGGTTCATCGTACCGTCTTATTCGGGAAACAGGATCAGTTAAACGCCGTCAAGCTAATGCTGGAAGACCTCAACAATACGATCCTGCTGAAGAAGAAGAAATCTTGCACTTTTTTCGGGCAGACGGTACTACTTCGACGAGAATTATGGCTAACCGGCTCGGTATGTCTCAGTAGAAGGTGTGGTTTATCCTGCACTCAGCTCGACAGTATCCGTATCATTACACTCCAGTACACGCTATTGAAGAGGGAGACCCAGCAAGAAGGATGGATTTCTGCAGATTTTTAATTAATGCTGATATCGAAGATCCCGAATTCCTAAAGAGAATTCTGTGGAATGACGAATCTAATTTCGACCGTGACGGGATAACAAATTACCACAATCTGCACTTTTGGGCTCCCAAAGGTCAAAACCCAAAGAAATCAAACGAAGGAGCTCACCAACAAAGATTTTCTTTGAACGTGTGGATGGGAATCGTGCACGATAATTTAATCGGACCTTTTTTTCTGCCAGCTCGATTAACCGGCATCGCGTATGAAACTTTTTTGAGGGATGAGCTACCGACGCTACTGGAAGATGTGCCGCTTGCGACAAAAATTAACATGATTTATCAGCACGATGGCTGCCCTGCTCACTTTTACCGGGGTGTGCGGCAGTGGACGGATGAAAACTACCCAAGAAGATGGATTGGTCGAGGTGGCCCAACCCCTTGGCCAGCCAGGAGCCCAGATTTAACTCCGTGTAATTTCTACATATGGGGTCACATGAAGGCGTTGGTCTACGACAGACCGATACGTGACGTAGAAGACCTACGGCAAAAAATCCTAGCAGCTGCACAGACGATGAAAGACGGGCTTTCGAGGCGAGTGACAATCACTGAAGTACGAAGAAGGCTTCGTTCTTGCATACGCAGGCAGGGCAAACAGTTCGAGCAAGATTTATAATTTTTCCTTTTTAAGATTATATTTTATTTAATAATGAAACTGTATTTTTCCTATTTTTCTTATTCCCCTACTTAATTACTTACCAAAGTATCACCCCGGGCAACTTAAAGTCTCAGAAGATAAGAAACTGGAGACGAAGTATGCCTTCGGCGAGTTTAAAACGACACAAACAAGTTAAGTCAAGTACGCTAAGTCCTGTACCTGCTCTGGTATTATTATTATTAATTGTAAAAAATGAGCATAAAATGTCATAAATTGTACCTTTTTAGAAAGCTTATGAACTGAGGAAATAAATTCTGTAATTTGTACGCGAAGTGTTATTACATTTTTTTTAGTTATGCCTTAAAATGTAACAAGATTTGAAAAAAAAAAACAAAAACTTCTAACTTCAGATGCTTTTATTTGCGAAATTTTGATATGTTCTGTACTTTTTTTATTATTTTACGTAATCAGTGATTCATTGGCAATTCGGAAAATCTTTTCTTTTATTTGAAAAATACGTAGTTTAAAAAAAATACTAGTTTTAGGTCAAAAAGCGGGTATTTATTAAAAAAATCTAAAATCTTGAATAACTTGAAAACTAATGAGTTTTGACCCCTGCTTGACTGGACTTAAATCACTCCAAATAAGCTGTAGAATAACCCCCTTGAAGGAATACGACGAATTACCAGTCACCCTGTATGTGTAAAATTGCATTTTTATATCTTTGCATTAGTGAACTTATAAAACCTGTTGGTTAAGGTTCTAGAAGTTAACAGGATAGGAACAAAACAAAATACTTGTATAATTCAAATGTGTAATTTAATCGTCGGGCATAAGGTTAAGGTGCATATTCCCCTACATGAACATTAACATGTTGAAGTTCTCGTCTGAAAGCGAGGCTCGTTTTGGTGTTAAAATGTCTTTACCTATGGAAAATCTCTTCGCAGTTTTCTCACTCGCACGCGCCGGCAAAATATATCTAGTTTTGTTTTTTGTCTCGCTGCCACGCGCCGCCCGGCACTTGTCGTTGTCGTTCGTTTCATACTTGTCTGAACTTGTTTTTCGCGCCGCGCCGCGGTGCCGTGCGGTAAATAGTAGGCATTGGATTAACGATTAACGGACTTCTGCATATTAACGGAAGTTAACGTGTCCGTTAACATTTTTAAAAGTTAACTTAAAAGTTAATTCGTTAATCAAAATGTTAACTTCGTTAATTAACGATTAACGGATTAACGAGTTAATGCCCAGCTATGGTCACAGCACGCAACTGACTTTTAAAGGCAGTTTAATACGTAACTGAAATGGTTTGCCAAAGATTTCACAGATAAGAGTCAATACAAGCCTTAGATAATTCAACCAACCGGAGTCGCCATTGACAGGCGTTTCCCTCTGCCGAAAACATATGACCAGTGGCCATACACAGGTATGGACTGACGTTTATCTAACGTGGCTATTTGTACGTTACGTACGAAAAGCCATACATTTGACGTTCCCCTCCCCCGCAAAAATCGGCAGACTTTTATTGTATAGAAAATGACAGCCATGGCTACTCCACATGTTGAATTCTCTAAGGTACAAGCCAATAGCCATGTAAAGGCGGCAATTTTTAGGGTTCCGTAGCCAAATGGCAAAAAACGGAACCCTTATGGATTCGTCATGTCTGTCTGTCTGTCTGTCCGTCCGTATGTCACAGGCATTTTACTCGGAAACTATACAACGTATCTGAATAAAATTTACACATAAGGTGAATTTTGTATGCAGCTACTTAGTTATGTAGTTAAATTTGAAAAAAAAAATTTTTTAGGGGGGCGCTCCATACAGGTAACTAAATTAAAAAAAAAAAATTACCAAATATCAACATATATGTGACACATCAATCGATAAGTCTTTCAAAATAACATTGAGGTTTCTTAGACTATTTTGTGATTAGTGAATATTTTCTGAAATAATCGCTTCGAAAGTCAGAAAAGTTGTGTACCTCCCCCCCCCCCCCCGTTACTTTTGAATCGTAAGTTCAAAAAATATGAAAAAATTTGAAGAGATGCGCCTTATCATATACTTTCTACGAAAATTGTTTTGAACATTATCGGTTCAGCCATTTTTGAGTTATCTCCAAAAAACTTCTTCCATAGGCATCAGATACGATCTTTTGGTATTAGTTTGGTTCTTATTCCATTGAAGGTACGGAACCCTCCTATGCGTGGTCCGACACGCACCTGGCCGGTTTTTTTTAAATAGAAATGACTGAAAATGTATTAAAACTCTGAATTATAGAAATATTTATAACGAGATTATATTATTTATTACTATTGTTTGCAATATAATTAACACGAAATATTAAATAATAACATCTTTATTGACACTGGTAACACTTCTGATCTGACACAATCACCAATGTGAAGCTGTGCTATTCTAAATTATTTATTTCATCCGATTCGCGGGAGAAATTATTAGTAAAATGTGGTATAACTACTTACTAAAATAACTTCAAAAAAGACAAGCAAGTAAACTAATGTGCTAATTCTTACAATCTAAATACATCATTTTATGTCGCAAACCGTGTAAACTGTTTTCAACAACATATGATGTTTATTGATTTTTAAAGGTTGTATACGAAACTGCAGTTGCACGTATATAACGTAAAACCCGTGTTCAAACAACACTCATCACTATTCTTTTCATTATAAATTCTTCATAGTTTTACTTCATAATGCGTTTAAAGTGTCGTTTCCACGTGTCCAACACCACAAACTTGTTTAATCAGCATTGAAGCAGAAATAAACATGGCTCACTCTTCCACGGACGCTGTCGTCCATACGGAGGACCAGGAGCTCGATCTGGAGATTAGCGTGGATAAGATTGATGAGGGTCTGTTTTTGGGTAAGTGGACTTTTTTAATGCTTCATATGAAGATCCTGAGGCGAGTTGTTATGCCATGGCTGTGGCGAAATTACTTTGCGACTGCTTTTCATTTGTTTGTTTTTATACTATATTACATATCTGAAGATTTTAAAACGCTGTACAATAAACATGAGAGGACCATGCTAAAATGTATTGAGATTAATCTACGTAAACTGCAAATATTTAGGTATTCTTTAAATTGTGTCAATACTAATACCAGCAGTCCGCTTCGAACTGAGAACTCGCGGTTTTTTGTTAAACGAATGACGAATATAACAAGACCCTAATGATGATTTTTTCGAGCCTCCTAGCTCCATAACCCCTTGATCGATCATGCTCATGAACAAACTCTCAAATTGTATTGAGCTCTACTACAACCCTAACAAATTTCATATAAATCAGAATAACGTTACTAAAGTTATCACATGATCTATTGTGAACTATTCAAAATCAAAAAGCCATTGAAATGCACAGACGTATAGGTAGCCAAAGTTGTTTGAAAGATCATCACTTCGCTTACGCTCCGCTCGTTCGATAATTTTCTTGGAGTATATGAGCAGCAACCAGAATGCTAGGAAACCTGCATACAATTACGTCTAAAATGAAATATCTATGTGTGCTTAATAAGTGCTAATAAGAGCAGAAACCCTTGTGTAGTATACGAGGAAGTCTGTGCCCAGCATTGTAACCATATATTAAACCTTTGTAGCCTAGTATGCACAGAGGTCTCCAAACTTTTACCCGAGGGCCACGGCAGGCCTCCGCTACCTATCATGGGCCACATTGATTACAGTTGAGCTCTTTTTGCTGGCCCCATTGGCATGATCGCGGGGCAAGTTTTAGTTTGGAGACCCCTAGCCTAGTTGGTAGTGATTCTGCCTACGAAACAGGAGGCCCTGCATTTGAATATAGGCACTTATTTTTGTGTTTCTCATGAATATTGACCTGAGTAGTATTAACTTGGATGTTGTCTATGAAGTAAAAGCTTTGCATAGTTTCTATAGTAAGTTTTGCTTAGATCGGATCAATGTTGATCTGATATTAATGTCCTTAAATTATTAATTGTGCTGCTGTTGCTGAATAAAATGAGTTTTAATCTCTAGTAAATGAGCATTGCAAGAAAACTTATTTAGTTTGAGGGTAATTTGCGACTGTGATATTTAATATTGATGAACAGCTCTTAAACGAGTTGGAAAGAGATGTAGCTTTAAGTCTGTGCCACAGAATAAATAATAGTATTTCATACAGAATGGCCACGCTCTGCTCCGCTCCGATCGGAGTTACCTCATCCCGCGGCGGCAGTTTGGTAGGCAACTAGTAGGCTGAAGTGAATAATAATAAATAAAATAATATAATAAAAATATTTATTCAATAGCACAAAAAATGTTACAGTTTTCAGGTTGGTGCCTCTTTTTAAGTATAAAAATACCTGTGTCAAGAGACACCGCTCTTCCTTAGAGATTAACAACATCATAATATGGGTATGCTTTGATTTTACTTACGTACTAGAGAAACGTGCATTTTCTGGAGGTGTTTGCTAGAATTATGTATACAACATTTATTTACGAAAACTACGCGAAATATACAATATAAGGCAAAATTTAAGCAGAACAAAACTAAAATTAAAAATAGAACAAAAATACAATTTAAAAATTAACCAAAATAATACAATCCTATTGAAGGAGCCACCGTAAATATGTGTATGTGTATGTGCGCGTGTTTTAGTGTGCGTGTGTGTGTGTGTGTGTGTGTGTGTGTGTGTATGTGTGCGTGTGTGCGTATGTGTGTTTGAAAGTGTAAATGAAGATAATTTTATGTATAAGCCCACTCATTATTTTAAAAGATTTTCCAGATCATAATAATCTTTTGTTTTAATCCAGTCCAGAATTTTCTTTTTACATTCTCTGAAGGTTGTAGGATATATGTCTTGATCTTTTTCAAGAATGTTATATAAATTTGCCGACTGTGTTAGATATTGCTTTTCCGCAAATACGTGCTTTGTTTGTGGGATAGTGATTACGTTAGGTTTTAATCTCGTTTCTTTTTTTGTGATCCCACTAAAACGGGTGCCTTTATGTCTTCGTAAGATAGTGTGTAAGACGTATAATTTTCTTACCGATAAAAGCCCACATAAGTCGTACAAGTCGCTGGTAGGAAATCTGAATGGCTTGAAGTACATAACTTTTAGTAAAGCTCTCTGGGCCCTTTCCAGTTGCAAGAACTTCGTTTTTGTAGCACCACCCCAGACAGGGATGCAGTAAGACAAGACTGATTGTGCTAAAGAGATATAAATCTGATTAAATAATTTAGAATCTGCAACATGTCTCAAGTGTTTAAATGTCCATATAAGTTTACGGGTTCGGGACATCATCAGTTCGGTGTGCATATGCCATGTCAATCTTTGATCAATTATTACTCCTAGATATTTGAAGGTTTCCACTTTAGTTATAGCAGGGCAGGAGCAGTTAGGTTGAGAATTTTCTTTGCAGTTATGTATCTGAATTTTAAAAGAAGAGTCAGGTTGCGTTTTGGTAGTCATTGTAAAACAGATGTAGTTGGTTTTATCAGTATTTAAGGTTAGAAGATTTTCTTGTAACCAGAAAGCGATTTTACGTAGGCCTTTCTCAGTCGATTTGCGTACATCCTCCCAAGTATTCCCATAGAAAACAACGGCAGTATCGTCAGCGTAAGCAAAAATGGAAGCGTTGTCAATGTGCATTTTGCATAGTTGGTTCATGTAAATTAAAAAAAGTGTGGGGCCTAGGACACTTCCTTGGGGAACTCCGTAATCAATGTCGCATTCATCACTAGTGTAATTCCCCACTCTTACCCTCTGTTTGCGGTTTCTAAGGTAATCGCTGAGTAACGAGAGAGGGATTCCTCTAAAACCCATATGTTCAAGCGTGTTTATAAGAGTGGGAACAGAAACTGTATCAAACGCCTTTTTTAGGTCGAGAAATACAGTCAGACATTTTTTATTCTTATCTACTTTTTGGATTATCAATGAAGTAAGAGATTGGACTGCATCTTCGGTAGAGAGACCTTTTCTGAAGCCAAATTGATTTGGAGATAGAATATCAAATTTAGTTAGGTAATTGACTAAGCGGATGTTTATTAGTTTTTCTAATATTTTAGATAAAACAGGAAGAACAGATATAGGTCTGTAATTTGAAACTAGATTTCTGTTTCTGTGAATGAACACAATCATCCTCTAAATCTAACACTGTTTCACAGAATGCCATGGACAGAAGCGGATGGGGATATCCGTTTGAGCTCTGACCTCTTGAGAGGCTGCGCTGTCTTTAGAATAGTTTTTTGCTCATTTACGTAGTTCAGTGTGTAATATTGATAGCTTATCATGCGGTGACCTAACAAACAAGTGTACAGCTAATAAAAAAATAGTCTCAAGACGCGCGTAACCACCCTTGAGTCGAAAAAACGGTTATCCAGGGTCTCGGCCACCCACGTGTTTGTAAGGAGGCTATCACTTTGCAATCAACAAGGCCTCAACCGAACAATGTTGCCTATATAAAATAAATTCTGATTTTTTTTTTTTTTTTAGATATAAAATAAAATAAAATCAAGTCTTCACCTCGACATTGGTACAATTCACCTCGCTAAAACTGGCGAGGAGTAACAGCTATAAAAAAAAATAATTTATTGAGGCCTGAGAAGTTTATGAATAAAGGGGGGTTAATTATTATTACATAAACCAAGTTTTTAATTGTATCATTCCAGGGAACTTAGCAAGTGCTCGTGAAAAGAAGACGCTGGAAACCCTGGGCATCACCCACATCCTGACGATAGACTCGGTGCCGCTGCCCCGAAGCCTGCAAGAGCGGCTCAATGTCGTCTTCAAGTATGTCAAATGTAAGTAGCTACCGGCCTTCTAGCCCAGTCGGTAGTGACCCTGCCTATGAAGCAGGAGGTCCCGGGTTCGAATCCTGGTAAGGGCATTCATTTGTGCTTTTCACAGATATTTGTATATACCTGAGTTATGGTATATTTATCTATATCTATCTTTTATATTATATCATCGCTTAGTACCCACAACACAAGCCTTATTGAGCTTGCTATCATCTGTGGGACTACGAGTAGGCAGGCCAGTTTGTGTAAGATTCTCCCAAAGTGTTTATTTATATATTTTTTTTTTCTATGTGGGTTAGTCAATAATAAGGATAAAAATAACCAGAATGAGATTAAGGTATTTATTCATTTGAAAAACAGTTGATTTATTGATATTTGTATGCTTACTCATGTCAATAAGACATTACAGCCGGTTCTGCGTTTTTTTAAATTATAACAGTTACATGTCATTAAATACATAAATAATAGGTTTTTTCAACTCGTCGATTATAATGCTTGAATTCAGACTTTGTACACCAAATTGCTAGTACATACCAAATTTTAGCATCGTTGTCTATGCTGAAATGGATTTTCATACAATATTATACAACGGTCGGGGAGGAGTACCGTCCTCCTCCCCGACCGCCGGTACAGCCCAGCGGGAGATCGAGGTTACTAAATTACTAAGTCGTAAGGCATTTGCCGAACTTAAATCTTACCGGCTTGCCTATTTTGAGTACTCGTAGAAAAAGTATTGTATACAATAGTGACATAATTAAGCTTTTCTAACTCGTACCTTATTATTAACCCACGAAGCGTGCTGAGTACACGGTACTCGACTGAAAAGTTCTTCATAATGTCACGATTGAATAATAGTAGTTTATTTAACTGTTACGTAATAAGGCCTAATTACGTACAGTTGCATACACTGCTTTATCTACACACATATTATAAATCCTAAATGAAGTGTTCGGAAACCATTAGAATGACCGCCATTGCACCGCCATGGCCGACTCGATTGTGCCGGCAGTCGCGCGGGCGCGTGCCGGCAGGCATATTACCGTAGATGAATTTTCATACGTTTTAACCACACTGTCACTGATATTACGTTACTGTTTGCAGTAATGATGGTAATTACATGCGGTTTCCGAACGCGGAATAGGGGATTTATGATATTGGTGTAGATAAAATAGTATAGATTTGATCTTTCCTTCTAGTGGCCGACGTACCGAAAGATGACCTGATATCACACCTGCCGGAATGCAACGACTTCATCGAGAACGCCGTCGAAACTGGAGGCAACGTGTTAGTACATTGGTGAGTGGCTTGACTCTTGACTATACATTCTCAAAGGGATCTTTAAGATCTTTAAGACTATAAGTGTTACGCCTCTCTACGAGATATCCTCAGGAGGTCCTGGGGATGTAGTCGATTTGACGTCCAGCAACGGAATGACTCCAGAATGGACAGCCATATTTGACGCTATTGAGTTACAGCCAAGAGAGCCCTAGAGAGAGAGACGGTAATACTAACAACTTTGCGGATTACGTTTCGCGCTTCACATCTGCATCTTCATGCAAACTCTATTGGTTCTAATTTCCTGGGGTTTTACCTACGCTCGGTTCATTACTTTATTCAGGCTCGGGCGACAGACATACATAATGTTTACTATAGTCTGGCAAACCATTTCTGTCAGTAGAAATGCGCAGCAAATTCAAAATACGTACATGTGGCAACCCTTTGTGATGAGACACCGTATTGACGAACATTTCAATTCACATTGAATTTGTTTTTAGTGCATTTCACTCTCTCATCTTAAGCGCGAGTGAGATAGAACTCCTGCAACGTTACCAATTAAATTTAAATTCATTTTTATGTCAATTGCCTCAACCAGATTATCTGTTGCAGTTGATGACATATCAGACGAATTATATCCGTCTCCTTTTTACACACCGTAAATGTCACCATAATGAAAGGGGCGGAAATACCATCTAAAATTAAAAACAAAATTTGATGATCATTGCTGCTTTTTTCACTGATTCTTAGTGTTGTCATACTTTTGTTCGCTGCACATTGCTACTGCGTTCGTTGGCTGGCCAGACTATAGTTATCAACTTGTTCATAAAAGATTAGCAATCGGCACGATGCCACAGAGACCCATTTTAGATATAGATTTTTAGTTTTTAGTATTTTTTAATATGTTAGTTTCAGGTTATTTACATACTTTATTTAAGTTTTCCCATGTCATGTACCTATTTTGTACCTTAAATAATACATTTTAAGACACGATTATGTTATGTACTCGTATATCTATTCACTCATTGTTAGCAAATGACAGTTTGTCCCTCAATCATCTCACGCGGGTGGCGGGAGCTCAATGGCACGTCCTCTCATTTAAAGTGCTTCACTTTTGGAGGGTCATTATTATATGTCTTAGGCAACGAGATGATTATCAACCGACTTCAAGATTTCGAAGGAGGAGGTTATCAATTCGTTGGGATCTTTGTTTGTTTTTTTTTTTGCTATTTTTTTTTATGTATGTTCACCGATTACTCGAAGACAGCTGGACCAATTTGGAAAATTCTTTCTTTGTTTGAAAGAGTACACAGTTGGTCCCATTGTAACCAGGTCAGGATCTGATGATGGGATCCTGGAGAAATCGAGGGAACTCCTCAACTATTATAGGCACACCTATAGTGATTTGAGTATTTTTTACAGCATCTCGAGCATTTGCGTTTGGAAAGGTGGATGCTAAGTGAAGTCGGTACTTATTTATTTAAAACTAGCCTTTTCCCGCGGCTTTGCCCGCGTACTATAAGTACTCAAAAAGGATACGATACCCATGTTGATTTTCAGACTTTGTGACCACATTTTCCCCTTTTAGGGGTTGAATTTTCAAAAAACCTGAAACACGTGTTTACTCATTTATCGTTAGGAATACTCCTGTGAAGTTTCCAATAAAATAATCAAACAAATCTTGATTCGCCATACAAACTTTGGACCCCCATTTTACCCCCTTAGGGGGTGAATTAAAAAAAATCCTTTCTTAGTGCATCCCTAGACCTTATAAGGAACCTACGTGCCAAATTTGGAATCTCTAGAACCAGCGGTTTGGGCTGTGCGTTGATATGTCAGTCAGTCAGTCAGTCAGTCAGTTTCTTCGTTTATATATTTCGATTATCTCTTTCCTGTTTCAGTTACTTTGGCGTGTCGCGTTCCGCGGCTGTAGTTGTCGGCTACATCATGAAGAGGTTAGTAAGATAGTCGATATCAATATAATATTTAATATTCTTCACCACACTATATAGACATACATAATTTATTGGTAACAACTCATTACAGGTTACGCTTAACAACTAAAATCTGTTTCATTATAAAACATCATATACAAGATATCTCTATACTCCGCTTAGCGCGTTTTTTCTTTGAAACCTAAGCTGCCAAAACGAAGGGGTGCGGGAGGGGAACACGCAATGGTAGACAGGGAACGCGCCATTGTTCGGTGGGGCGTAAGAGAGAGTCAGACATTAATGGTTGCCATGGAGACGTACTATGTTTACTGTCACTTACAATAAATTAGTGTCTCACTATAGGGTGAAATTACTTCGAGCGTGGCAGCGGGGGTCGCCTGGATATGCGGGGTCTTGGGTTATTAGTCCATGTAAAACATAATTAACACCAGTTGGGGAAAGTAATGTGGTACAAGTTTTGACCGTTTACTGGCAGGATGGATTTTAAAGAGATGCGTTGAATTATACGATTTTGAACACACTTATTTGGCTTCAATTTTTAATATTTTATAATTCGTATTTTTCTCGCGGTGGTGTGGTGAAATATTTAGCATTATGTGCGGGAGCAGTTTGTTCAACTTCTCCCGGCTTGAGGCCCTCGCATACTCAAGATTTAAAAAAAGTAACCACGCATTACGCTCATTCATTCATTCATTATGAGCCAATATTGTCCCACTGCTGGGCAGAGGCCTCCCTCTTATTTTTCCACGTATCCCTATCCCCTGCAGTCTCCCACCAGTTCGGGTCTCAATACAATCATCATCATATCAGCCGAAAGACGTCCACTGCTGGACATAGGCCTCCCCCAAAGAGTGGCACAATGACCGGTCCTGCGCCACCCGCATCCAGCGGACTCCCGCGACCTTAAATACTACTTTTTCTACTCCAGCACTTCTATATGCCAATTAAATGACTGATAGTGGTATCTAAAACTACATCATTTAAGTGAAGGCGCTAAAGTCTATTTGTCTATAGGTACTTTCTATAACTGCTAGCAGTCACACAAAACATATTGTGCAACTGTTTTTGTTTTTTTAATACACCAACTTCCAGGTGCCATGTCTAAAAAGGGTTCGTTCTTGTTTACAATATAAATTATATTTTCAAATTGATATATACTTGAAATTATTTTTGCACAAACTATGATAAGAACATTATCATGTCTTTTTTAAAGTATTAATATCTTAAATAATTTAGTTTCCATATTTATGAAAAGCATAATAGTACTTTAATGTAAACTTTTGCATTGAGAGTTACTTGAACGAAGCCATATTTTTTTGCAATTGAAAACCAACTCGTGGTCTGTCTATGACATTTAGTCAAAAAGTTAATATTTAAAAAGTTTCAACACAATGTACGGCTTAATTTTTGTATTTAAACTCGTATATTATGTTAATATCAAGAAGTTTATGTTAATTTTCATAAAATAAGTGACAAGAAAACTTCACAGTGAATATCCGAAGACTTCGGCACAAAAGTAAGAGATATTAGTTGATAGAAAAATCTTAAAACAAAATTGATTTATGTACTCGTGATACTCTTAAGAACTTTAAAATTATTTATTAATTACGTTTTTGCTACTGTCGTAGAAATAGTTTCGTGTGCAACGGTACATAATTAAGTCTTAAAATTCTCGGGTCTGTTATTACAAAATTCGGCTTCGCCTCATTTTGTAACTTCGACCCTCGAATCTTAAGAACCCTTATTATGTAACTGTTGCACAAAATACTATTATTGAACACCTCAAAAGAAAACCAGGGGGCGTAGACAAGATATCAATGGTAAATACGAAACTCCAATGGAAAGACGATAATGTTTGAACACTTTTCATTCACAACTGTCTTACCCGTATATTAGTCGTCTTTTGATTGGAGTTTCGTTCTTACGATTGATATCTTGTTTACGGCCATAGTACAGAAAATGCGTAATATTAAATTAGAGGTAAATGACAGATAACCTTCCAGACGACCTTTAGGTAGTGGAATTTCATTAAATAAACTAAGTCAGTAGGTGTTGCAAAACAGTGAAGAAAAGCCTAGTGACAAAAATATCAATAACACTAAACAATATGCTAATACGAGGGTTGCTACTTATATATCCGGAAACAAAAAAACAAACAAACGTACACGGCTGAAAATGGTTTTATTGTTTTTCAAAGTATTCCCCTTGATGATCTATGCACTTTTGCATTCGCGTGAACCAATTTTTAAAGCACTTCTGCCACTCCGCCTGAGGTACCTCCATAACGTGTTGTTTGAATGCGTCGACAGCATCTTCAGCGGTCGAAAATCGTTGACCGCGTAATTTATTCTTTATATTTGGAAATAAATAAAAATCGTTGGGTGCCAAGTCAGGGCTGCACGGCGGATGACCCGTTAATTCCACATTTTGACCCTCCAAAAATAGAGTTGTTTCGCGTGACGTATGACAGCTGGCATTGTCATGATGAAGAATGATTCTTCGTCGCTGGTTAGTTTTACGAATTTGTTCAAATACTTCCGGTAAGCAAATGGTCGTGTACCACTCTGAATTAACCGTTCTACGGTTTTCTAGTGGCACTGTAGCTACATGGCCATTAATACCGAAGAAGCAGGCCACCATTTGTTTCAATGTACTTTTTGCACGAGTAACTTTCGTAGGGTTCGGCTCATTTTGAAACACCCATACCGTTGATTGTTGCTTCGTTTCGGGATCGTATGCATAGATCCAGGATTCGTCACCTGTATAGATGTTATAAACGGCTTTTGAGTCACCACGGTTATATTTTTTTAACATTTTATTGCACCATTCGACGCGAGCATCTTTTTGCTCTTTTGTTAAGTTGTGGGGTATCCAACGCGAACAAATTTTTTTTACAGCCAAATAATTATGTAATATGCTATTAATGCTGGTCATAGAAATACCCAGAGTCGCCTCTATCTCGCGGTACGTACCATGTCGGTCGTCCATTATAAGTTTTCGCACAGCCTCGATATTTTGTTGTACAACGACCGATTTCGGGCGACCTGCCTTAACTTCGTCCGTAATCATACTACGTCCACGATTGAACTCACTAAACCAGTGATACACAGTAGTTTTAGATGGGGCTTCATCACCAAAAGTTGAAGTTAGTTGATCTATGCACTGTTGTTGCGTTAAACCACGCCGAAAATCATAATAAATCATAGCACGAATATTTTCACGAGTGAGTTCCATTCTTGCTGCGAGATGACATTTAAAACCCGTCAAAAACAAAACACGAGCGTTAATAAGAAAGAAAAAATATACCGGCCAGTACTTAAAAAAGTTCAAATTTTACCATGGAGGTCAAATATGCTATTTAAGAAGATTGTAATCCCGGTTTCCGGATATATAAGTAGCAACCCTCGTAAATCCATACTAATATTATAAATGGGAAAGTGTATGTGTTTGTTTGTCCCTGTTTCACGGCAAAACGGGGCGACGAATTGACGTGATTTTTTAAGTGGAGATAGTTGAAGGGATGGAGAGTGACATAGGCTACTTTTTGTCTCTTTCTAACCCCCCACTTCCCTAAAATGGGGGGTGGAAGTTTGTATGGAGCATTCCGTAATTTTCAAGGTACAAAGCTAAAAATTGTTATGCGGACTATTTGTGTGCGGTTCATTCTGTTCCGAGTTCTCTTCTGTGTTTTAAATCAGGAAACTGTGTTAACCCGAATTTAACGCGAGCGAAGCCGTGGGCAAAAGCTAGTAAGTAAATAATCATATTAACATACAATACACTTAAACATAATAAATATTTTCTTATATAAGCTTGGTAAGGTGTCCCACAGCTGGGCACAGGCCTCCCCTCTTTGTCTCACGCGCACTCCCGCCACTCTTCCACATGTGTCCGGGTGCCCCCCCCCATGCCCCCCCCCCCACTCCCAGTCAGCTACCGATACCGGTTTCGGAACGCAGTTCGGTGTTTCAGATGCGGTACCGTCCATTCTATTGGAGGTTGCATATGCGTATGCTGGCTATACAGTAATCGGTATTAGGACATGTCCTATGGAGTTACAGGCGTCCATAGGTTACGGTAGCTGCTTACCATCAGGCAGGCCGTACGCTTGTTTGCCACCGTCGTAGTATAAAAAAAATGTCTGACACCTGTTTAAATTCAGCATAGTAACGGCTTGTTTTTGTTTTTGTACTGTCACTTGCAATATACTATTCACCACATTAACTAGTGTTTCTACTATCTTACTCCACTTACTCTGCTGTGAGCCCCAAATCTTCTTTTATGTTCTACGTACACCCAGAATGCTACGTGCCATTGCTCCCTGGCAAACCTTGAGTGGACTTTTCAGCTTCAATATGAGACCATATTTTTTTTAATGTATTTTACTCCTCACCGGTTTTAGCGAGGTGAATTCTGCCAATGTCAAGGGTATACTTGTGATTTTATTCAATTTTAATAAAATAGGAGCAACGTTGTTCAGTTGAGGCCTTGCCGATTGTAAGGTGATAGCCTCCTTGCAAACACGTGGGTGGCCGAGACCCCGGATAACCGTTTGTTCAACTAAAGGGTGGTTACGTGCGTTTTGAGACAAATTTTTCATTAGCTGCACACTTGTTCGTTAGATCACCGCATAATAAGCTATCAATGTTACACACTGAACTACGTAAATGAGCAAAAAAACTATTCTAAAAACGCCGCAGCCATCTTGAGCTCAAACGATTATCCCAGACCATATTTGAGCGCCATAGGTTAGGATAGACAAGACGTCAAGAAATTTGCGTTTTAACGAGATTGGAAGGTTACCCTTCAACGTCTTCTTGCACCAGAAGCTCTTCCAGGCGTTTGCGATGCGGTAACAGATCTCTTTGAACTACCTGTTTTCGAAGGATACTAACCGGCCCAAGTACCCAGTTGGACCTGGGGTATGTCCTTAAACTACGTCCGGACCTGGGTATGTCCTTAAACTACGCCAAAAAGAGAGGTATGGGCACTGCGAATGGCATCTCGCTAAGTGTGGTAGGGCACGTTCAGCGAATGTCATCGCTCAAATCTGGAGCAGAGCCCGACTGGGGAAGTACCTCCACCTTACAGAAAACCACAGCCAAATAGCACTAGACCCTACTCACAGTGTTGTGTTCCTGCTGGTGAGTAAGGTTGCCAAAGAGCTCAAAGAGGACCCAGTGTGTTGGCGATGAGGGACCTTCGTGTTCCTTTAGTCGTCAACACAGTGAATCCTCCTTTTTGTAAAGGGTCGGCAACGCGCATGTGACTCCTTTGGAGTTGCAGGCGTCCATAGGTTACGGTAGTTGCTTACCATCAGGCGGGCCGTATGCTTGTTTGCCACCGTCGTGGTATTAAAAAAAAAAAAGTACTCGTCGGCATACTGTATATCCTGCCCATCTATCACTACCCTATGTTTCATTCATGGTGAGTCCGACTTCAAGGCTCGCCATGCAAAGATCTCGGAGCATTTGTGCGAGTTGGGATACTCGTACGGTGTGGACGAATAGGCAAGCGCAGTATAGTTAATCTTTTACCGCCGACGTCGTATGGGTACTGTGAATGTCATTTCGCTATGTGTGGTAGGACACATCACAGTTAGCTGTGCTGTGCTGTGTGTCATCTCGCTCAAATCTGGAAAAGAGCCCGACTGGGGAAATACCTCCACCTTACAGAAAACCACAGCTAAATAGCACTAGACCCTACTTGCCAATGAGCTAAAAGAGCCCTTGTTCCTTTAGCCGTCAACACAGTGAATCCTCCTTTTTGTAAAGGGTCGGCAACGCGCATGTGACACCCATGGAGTTTCAGGCGTCCATAGACTACGGTAGCTGCTTACCATCGGGCGGGCCGCATGCTTGTTTGCCACCGTCGTGATATTTAAAAAAAGCTTTCGGAATATCTCTAGAGAGCAAGTGAAGAACTTTGGAGATAGCGGGTCACCCTGTTTAACACCCTTTTCAATTTGTAATTTGGAACGAGGAGCGTGTGGACTAAGAGCTGGCCACGTCAGATATGACACAATAATGAGAGCAACGAAACCCGTCTGGCTAGATTGCTATTGATATATACTATCCTTATTGCTAGATCCGGGCATCTGGCAGCTTTTAATGGGTGGAGGTCATAGTGACAGACTAGAAAAAATGTGAATTGGATAATAGTAATACCAAAATAGATAAAAACTGCCGAAGTTATCTCAGTTATAAAGGACAGTTATTTTAACATTACAACAATTAACATTGTACTCGTAAACAGTAGGCGTCAAACTATGAATTACATTATACGTCTTTTGGCACTACTTTCCCCCAATAGGCACTTTTGGCAATGGTATAATCTAGTTATTTATATAATTTCTCATAATATTGCATTAAATCCAGATCTCGAGGAATTGTTTTCTTGGTTTGCATTCTTTGACCTCCACCACTTTACAGCTGCCAGATGTCCAGATCTAGAAATAATAGTATAGCAAACTGACTAGATACTATACTGAACTGTTGCCGTATAGGTAAATGAGAATAATAGCGCCCTCTTGACAATGATCATATATTTCTGGTCAGGCTTTATATATTTGTTATATACGAGTATAGGCAGTCCGAAAGTGATTTGTTTTCGCCCATGGCCTTTCAATTTCTAATTTTAATTAATGTATGTTTTATTCCGATTTGAATTTCCGATGAAAATTCGTTTCAAAATGGATTTATCGTATTATTTCAATTCTGACATTTACTTCCTTTTCATAGAAGACTATTTATAACGTGTCAGAGTTTAAATTGTAAGAAGATATTTGCGTTTTGCGGTGTGTAAATAACAACAAGTAATTTTATCTTCTAAAGGTATTTCCTCGATTACGAGGATGCGTTCCGGCTGGTTAAGTCGCAGCGTCGCTTCGTCGGGCCCAACCCGGGCTTCGTAGCTCAACTCAAGCTATATGGACAGATGGGCTACGTGCTTAACAAGGTGAGATTCCACTCCGAGCTCCACCGACGAACAGTTGCCAGGGGTCCGTAGGCGCAGCGTGGCTTCGTCGGGCCCAACCCGGGCTTCGTAGCTCAACTCAAGCTATATGGACAGATGGGCTACGTGCTTAACAAGGTGAGATTCCACTCCGAGCTCCACCGACGAACAGTTGCCAGGGGTCCGTAGGCGCAGCGTGGCTTCGTCGGGCCCAACCCGGGCTTCGTAGCTCAACTCAAGCTATATGGACAGATAGGCTACGTGCTTAACAAGGTGAGATTCCACTCCGAGCTCCACCGACTAACAGTTGCCAGGGGTCCGTAGGCGCAGCGTCGCTTCGTCGGGCCCAAACCGGGCTTCGTAGCTCAACAAGCTGTATGGACAGATGGGCTACGTGCTTAACAAGGTGAGATTCCACTCCGAGCTCCACCGACTAACAGTTGCCAGGGGTCCGTAGGCGCAGCGTCGCTTCGTCGGGCCCAAACCGGGCTTCGTAGCTCAACTCAACCTATATGGACAGATGGGCTACGTGCTTAACAAGGTGAGATTCCACTCCGAGCTCCACCGACGAACAGTTGCCAGGGGTCCGTAGGCGCAGCGTGGCTTCGTCGGGCCCAACCCGGGCTTCGTAGCTCAACTCAAGCTATATGGACAGATGGGCTACGTGCTTAACAAAGTGAGATTCCACTCCGAGCTCTACCGACTAACAGTTGCTAGGGGTCCGTAGGCGCAGCGTCGCTTCGTCGGGCCCAAACCGGGCTTCGTAGCTCAACTCAAGCTATATGGACAGATGGGCTACGTGCTTAACAAGGTGAGATTCCACTCCGAGCTCTACCGACTAACAGTTGCCAGGGGTCCGTAGGCGCAGCGTCGCTTCGTCGGGCCCAAACCGGGCTTCGTAGCTCAACTCCAGCTATATGGACAGATGGGCTACGTGCTTAACAAGGTGAGATTCCTCTCCGAGTTCCACCGACTAACAGTTGCCAGGGGTCCGTAGGCGCAGCGTCGCTTCATCGGGCCCAACCCGGGCTTCATAGCTCACTTCAAGCTATATGGACAGATGGGCTACGTGCTTAACAAGGTGAGATTCCACTCCGAGCTCTACCGACGAACAGTTTCCAGGGATCCATAGGCGCAGCGTCGCTTCATCGGGCCTAACCCAGGTTGCGTAGCTCAGCTCAAGCTATATGGTCAAATGGGCTATGTTCTTAATAACAGTGACATTCATCACTCCGAGTTCCACCGACGAACAGTTGCCAGGGATCCGTAGGCGCAGCATTGCTCACAACTCAAACTTTATGGACAATTTAGGTAATAAGATGTAAGATTTAGCTTGAAACATCATAACTTATAGACGTATCGTTGTTATAATAGTAGCAAATACGCATTGATGCAGGTGTTTGTCAAAAAAATAGTTGGCCATAGAATGTCTAATTTTAAGCATTGACAGAGAGAATCATAAGTGTTTTTTCTTACGCTAGTACAGTCAAGTGCAAAAATACATATCGAAAAAATCGTCTTATAAATATGGTACTACGCACTTATTACAACGGAATAAGATACTATGGGACATATTTTTGAGTAAGATGAGTACACGCATATTTTTACACTTGACTGTACTCTCACCACTAATAATTTTAAACAAAAAAGAACTGACTTCACTTCGCCTTTCCAAAAGCAAATACCCGAGCTACTGTAAAAAATACTCAAATCAGTATAGGTGTGCCTATAATATTTGAAGATCCTGACCTGATGCCAATGGGATGGGACCAACTGTGAAGTAAGGACTGTTCAATTTACTAAACGGACATACTTAATTCAATATTAATCCTTCAACTAATCAATAACTGATTGGTACTGGCTGGTTATAAAATAAACATTACAAGTCTATCAAGTGTTTGTTGTACATATTTTTTTAATTGTCTTAATATTTTTCACGATGGAGCCAATTAATATTGAAAATTGCAAATTTATCGTGCAAAAATGGTGTACGAGCCAATTTTTACTGCGGAAAATTGCGAATTAGTTTAAATGTTCCAAGTCAGCCGTGTTTCAAATTATAAAAAAAATTTAGAAAGCATCATACGCTCGACGATTTACCAAAAATCGCGGCGGGGAAGTGCCCGGCAAACCCAAATTTCGAAGAGAAGGTCATGTGGCTATTAAAATCAAAAAAGTACACGTCCGTTCGTGAAATTGCTAAAAAAGAAGTTATTAGCGTAGGCACTATACAAAATATTAAGAAAAGAAATGACATACGGACATATAACAAGCAAAAAATGCCGAAGAGATGTGCCGAGCAACAAAGATGGTCCAAAACAAGGTGCCGCAATTTATACGAATTTTGCTGCAAAACAAATCTCGATGCATTCTTATTTACAACGAAACGTACGTGAAGTTTGACAGCAGTAAGTTACCGGGGGTCTAGTATTACAATGCGGTTGTAAGAGAAAATGTACTCGATTCCGAAAAAGCCATAAAAAATTACAAATTCGGGAAGACAGTCCTTGTATGGCAGGCAATTTGTTCTTGTGGGCTGAAAAGCACGTCTTATTTTGCAACCAGAACTATTGGTGGCAAAATTTATAGAAAGGAATGCATCATAAAACGGCTCCTTCCTATATATATATATATTATATATATATATTATATTGGTGGCAAAATTTATAGAAAGGAATGCATCATAAAACGGCTCCTTCCTATATATATATATTATATATATATATAGGAAGGAGCCGTTTTATGATGCATTCCTTTCTATAAATTTTGCCACCAATAGTTCTGGTTGCAAAATAAGACGTGCTACGTCGACGTGATACGTATATATATATATATATATATATATAGAAAGCACAGTATTCTCCCTTTTTTTGCCTGATCTAGTGAGTGCTCACTATGCTGGTGCGACTGTGGTGCTGTTAAATTAAAAAAAAAACATTGATATTGTTAAAAAGTATACTATCCACCAAACTTGCTGGAGCTCCGCACCGTGGAGCGATATTGGACCATTGTATAGAGATACTTGAGGAAGAATGGCCGAGTAGTAGTACATTGGCAGAATTTGAACGCATGTAGTTTGTTGCTTGTAGAAAAGTGTCAAAAAGGGGTGTGCAAACACTTATTGTAACGAATCTCGGCTTAAGTCTAATTTTTTTACCGTTGCAATTAAATTTATTTTACTTGTGTTATATAAAACTTTATTTTTATACTATGCATAAATATACACCGTTACAATAGTAGATTGTACAACAAGTGCATAAAACGTACGATTTTACGCGAGGCGTCTATCCATCCGAGCGAGCTTGCGAGCGAGGATTGATATAAAGTCGAGTGTAAAATGGGTTTTATGGACGAGGGCTACACTCTAATTTTCACTTCAATTGCGAGGAAATTATATATCGGTAATCGTAAAACAATTTCAAGTTGTAACAAAAATATTACAATGAAAACAAATATGGTTCCCACCAATAAATTTTTAAATATATTTTTTTGAATTCTCAACATGTGAATTTAGACATGATATAGATATTATTTAGATACCTACTTGTTTTCTGCTAAGTCATAAAAACATTTCGGGGCATTTCTAAACTATTATCAACTCCTATTTTATTTGATTATAGAAAACACGCAATTTAAATAATTATAGCAAGAATATAATAAAAGAACAAGTTTCAGTATTCTACGAAATTTTACTGCTCAATTAAATTGTGCAATATATTTTGACTCTGTTTGGCTGTTGAGTCACATTCTTAGTCTTAGAAGAAAATTTTTACCGTATGCCCTAGAGCTTAAAATGCGATTTTATGTCGTCCACGCACGACTTAAAGTCGAACTTTACGAGCATGAGAAGTGAAAATATATTTTTGTTACAAAAAATCGATAAATTAAGCTATTTTTGATGTCCGCTTAGTAAATTTAACACTCCTTATACTCTCTCGAACAAGAAAAACAATTGGCCAAATCGGTCCAGCCGTCTCCGAATAATCGGTGAATATACAAAAAAAATAATTGCAACAACAAAGATCTCGACGAATTGATAACCTCCTCTTTCGAAATCTTGAAGTCGGTTGAAAAAGGTATGAATATAGCTTATTACTTGTACTATAACTGCGGTTATTGGTTAGGTTAGCCAGACTATAAATGAAATGAAATATTTTTTAGTTAACCATATCGTTCTTATGAGTAACTAGCTTTCCGCCCGCGACTTCGTCCGCGTATAATACGGTTCCTCATACAGAGTTTCATATCCAATTTTATCTTAACTAACTTTTGTTAGTCCCCGAACCATCTTCTTAATCTATTTATACTTATAGCTATACAAACTTTCAACCCCTTTTTTATCCTGTTAGAGGTTGAATTTTAAAAAGCGCTGAAATTACTTTTATTGTTTTTTAATTATTAGTAAACGTACGAAGTTTCAAATCTCTAACTCAAAATTTTAAACCCCATCCATACAAACTTTCAACCCCCTTTTTACCCCCTTAGGGGATGAATTTAGAAAAACCCCTTCTTAGTATCCACTAACGCTATAAAACAACTTATTGTGAAAAATTCAGCTCTCTAGGTCCAACGGTTCGGGCTGGGCGTTGATTAAGTGAGTCAGTCAGTCAGTCAGGACTTTTACGTTTATATATATAGACTAGCTTTCCGCCCGCGACTTCGTCCGCGTATAATACGGTTCATCATACAGAGTTTCATATCCAATTTTATCTTCTTAACTAACTTTTGTTAATCCCCGAACCATCTTCTTAATCTATTTATACTTATAGCTATTTTGGCGAAAAAACGGGTAACGTAGACATAGTTGCAGTTACAAATAAATGTTAATATGCAAGTAATAACGAAAATGTACCCTATTATTTGCGTAACCTCTTTGTGTACTATATTGTGGTGGTTTTATTTGGCGATACGATGACCAAACTCTGGAACATGGAAATGGAACGGAAATAGGAACCATAATTCCTAGTAAATCTCAAACCAAAAAATAGTAAATCTCTATACAAACTTTCAACCCCTTTTTAGCCCCGTTCTAGGTTGAATTTTGAAAAACGCTGAAATTGCGTTTATTACTTTTTTATTATAGCAAACGTACCAAATTTCAAATCTCTAACTCCTAATTTTAAACCCCACCGATACAAACTTTTACCCCCTTAGGGGTTGAATTTTTCAAAATCGCTTCTTGTTAGTAGTATAAATTGTAAATTTAACTCGTCCTGCAAATTATAACTTTCTAGCTTCAGTAGTTACGGCCTCCCTTTAATACAAACTTTTCAACCTCGTTCATCGATCAACCCCTCTGGGGTGGAATTTTGTATTTTTTTGCCTTGAAGTAAAGTAGCTTACAAACGAACTTTCAACTCTGTCACAAAAAAAAATTAATCTATACAAACTTTCAACCCCTTTTTTACCCTGTTAGAGGTTGAATTTCAAAAAAATGCTGAAATCACTTTTATTATTTTTTAATTATTAGTAAACGTACGAAGTTTCAAATATCTAACTCAAAATTTTAGACCCCATCCATACAAACTTTCAACCCCCTTTTTACCCCCTTAGGGGATGAATTTTGAAAAACTCCTTCTTAGTGGATACTAACGTTATAAAAACTACCTATTGTGAAAAATTCAGCTCTCTAGGTCCAACGGTTCGGGCTGGGCGTTGATTTAAGTGAGTCAGTCAGTCAGTCAGGACTTTTACTTTTATATATATAGATAAAGTATCTCTAAACCTAAAACAGTTTGTTCAGAGCAAAAAAGAGAGAAAAACCATGAAATGTACAAAAAAATACACCAAAATGGTTGCTACTCGGCATGAGTCATGTGACACGGTAGCCACAACGCTGACTTTCAGGGCAACCAGAACTTAAAAACTATACTTAACCTAACTATAATTCGATTTGTTCCTAGATACTTTTACGTACACATTTCGTGAGCGGTATTTTGTCAGTCAATAACTAATTCTTTCCAGCGGAAAGACAGTAAGTAGCCTTAGACGTCTGTGGCATTTACTCCTCGCCGGTTTTAGCGAGGTGAATTCTGCCAATGTCGAGGTGAAGACTTTTGATTAAGTATATAAATATTTCATAAAATATAAGCAACGTTGTTCGGTTGAGGCCTTTCTGATTGTAAGGTGATAGCCTCCCTACAAACACGTGGGTGGCCGGGACCCCGGATAACCGTTTGTTCAACTAAAGGGTGGTTACGCGCGTTTCGAGACAAATTTTTCATTAGCTGCACACTTGTTCGTTAGGTCACCGCACAATAAGCTGTCAATATGAACTACGTAAATGAGCAAAAAACAAAAAACTATTCTAAACACGCCGCAGGCATCTTGAGATTCCCGAGATCACGATTATCCCAATACCCTTATTGGGATAATCGTTTGAGCTCAAAAATGTTTAAGTGTTATTTGATGCGACCGTTTATGTTTTCAGGACGATCCTCGATACAAACAGTTTCGCCTCAAAATGGCGGGACAGAAACTCAAACAAGGTATGTTACATTTAACTATATTTTTAACTGTTCTGAACGGATAGCATGGTTGCCATTTTGTCTATCACGTCATGCGTCACTCTCGCACTCACGTACTTGTTAGAACGTGACCGCTATGGTGACAGATGATAAAAACCCGACCATAACAGATATATCTTTAAAAATGGGTTATACCTACTTATTTAGGGAATTTTAATTTTGTATTTGTTGAAGTCCTATTCCAACTGAAAATAACCTTAAAAAAAATTGGTTGTTTGTAAAGTAGGTTTACGATCGAGATGTTTACGTGATAACGTCTAACCGCTCGTGAGGATTCCGCGTGACAAGTTTCACGGAATGACTGGCAGCGCTCGAGATGAGACGGGAGATCGGTCCGTCTCTCTCTCGTTATACCTGCGATCGCGCTCGTGAGGTTTTGGTGTGACACAAGTTTCTGAACATGTCACCCGACTAAAACGATTTTAAAGACGTTATCACGTCAAAAAATATACAACGTGTTACTTGAGCCACTAAAAACCCCAGACACCCCAAATAATTTTTATTATTGCTAATTAATCTAGAGTATTTATTTTTTAATCGGTTAATTATTTCGAAAGTTATTTGTATGTTTATGTTTCTTTGCAATTCTATTCAATTGTTAACTCTATATTTGTTGCGTTGTTGTCACACCTCTACATGTGTCATGTCATGTCAACTTATCAACTTACTTTGTCAATTTGTATAAGATGACATACTTTGAAAATGAAAAACAAATTTGTCAAAGCTGCCAGCCATTATTAAATATTCAACCTATTATAAACTTTTAGACTCGACACTTAAAAATTTGGAAAATTAACGAAAAAGTATACCCATGTTAAGATATACTGCAATCGATTCCACTCTCGATTCTCAATATACAGTTTTCAGGTTTTTTAGTCTTGGAAGTAACATGTAGTATAATTACATAAAAATGTACTTTTAATACAAAAGCCAGACTCTGCGCTTAATTTAGCCGGACATTTCACCTTAAAAGCCGGACATCATTTTACGCAATTCAATCAACTATTCTCAAAAACTCTATTCTCACTTTGTTTTCATCTGCCATGCAGGCAGCGCGGCAACAATAATTTAACATTACAGAGTAAAACCAGTACTAATAGCAGATACTATATAGTAGTTTATGTTACGTTACGTAATAAGGCCTAATTACGTACAGTTGCATACACTGCTTTATCTACACTCATATTATATATTCTAAATGAAGTGTTCGGAAACCATAGAATGACCGCCATTGCACCGCCATGGCCAACTCGATTGTGCCGGCGGTCGCGCGGGCGCGTGCCGTTGGTCAGGAAGGAGCACAGGATTTACATTACGTTATCAAATTCGAAGTTCCAAATTTGAAACTCATAACTTAACAATATTTGAGCATGTAAAGTTAAAATTACGTTACTGCCACAGATAAAAAGCTTATCATAGTAAAATCGGTTGTGGTAATGCTAGCCATTGCCTACCGTTTTTGAACACGTTTAAGAGGACTTACAATGTGAGTGTAGATAAAATAATATACACAGCCACAGTCTATGAACGTTATGAGGCCCAAGTGCAAGCTGGACGAGAGCAACCCAAAGATACAAACATAGTACGAGGAAATGACATTGCGCTGCAGCGCCATCTCGTAACGAGTAGCGTACCGTAGTAACGCTAGATAGATAGTCTCTGCTAATAGTTAACACATTAACTGCCAGACGAAAAATGACGTCCTACTTCAGAAACTGGGCGTCTAGCTACGTACAAAACAACCCGCCCAGCGAGTTGTCCGGCATCTGAGCGAAGTTTACGAGCGCCCACGGGGCGGGTTCTTGGCAGTGAATGTGTTAAAAAAAATCTGTTACTCGACTACGAAAATTATTGTTGAAGTCGGTTAAAATGTAGCCTATGTTACCCGGGCCATAATAACGAATCAATGAGGGTTTCCGCGATTGAGATTTTCACTAGATGGCAGCACCGTGACGACAGGTCTTTTTGGCAGTAGCTGTCAAAATCCACCAATCAAAAATTATATGGTTAAACATGATTGGTGGATTGTGACAGCTAGACCTGCCGCCACGGTGCTGCCATCTAGTGAAAAACTCGATCGCGGAAACCCTCATTGACACATTATTCATCAAAATCGGTTGAACAGTTTAGGCGCTACTGAGGAACGTACGTAAATGCAAACATACATACATATAGGGTTGCCAGGCCCGAAAACACAAGCCACTCTGTCCTTAAATTAGCCGGACATTTCACCTTAAAAGCCGGGCATATTCTTTTAATAGCAATATCGTGTTTTGTTTGCGCTCGTCTTATGACAAGCGCCGCTCGCGCGTCAGTCAGGCAAAGCCTAACAAAGCCGGACAGGCCGGACGAAAAAATATATGACCGGACATGTCCGTAAAAAGCCAAAAGCCGGACACCTGGCAACCCTACATACATACATTGACTGCCAAAATCAAAACTCGTCCTTTTGGCTTCGCTCGCTCCGTGGACGGGGGTTGTCTGGGCAAGGCTTGGTGTTGTTTGTTGTGGCTTGGCATGGCTTGGTGTTGTTTGTTGTGGCTTGGCGTTGCTTGATGTGGCTTGGCATGGCTTGGCAGGGCTTGGTGTTGTTTGGTGTGGCTTTTTACAGTCAACGACATTGTTAGTCACTAAGAACCGACCGAGCGCTAACTTAAAATTAAACCAGCTTAAGCAAGACTACTGAATCAGCGTGAATGATATAAATGTGGAAGTCAGGTCACGCACTAGCAGTAGAAAACCATAGGATTTGTGAATGTAAACGTGCATTGAGTTAGAATATGGTAAAGGACAGTCTCAAACAAGATTTACCGAACATAGGCTCGTCAAAATGTTTTAAGACATGGGTCACGTAGCATGGGTACGTTCCAAAAGGATACTAGATCGGCAATAAATTACGGAACACCTTTCTTGCAGATCACTCGTCGTCGTCATTATGTAGCTGTTCCTCATCACATGTGCGCAATCGAACGTCTAGTCATCTCAGATCAAGAAGTCACACTCACTGACCCGGGTGTTCATGGTTTGCGTTTCATATTTGTTATATCCCACTTCTGAGTGAAACTAAAGATACTAGTGGTCTGCCTCAAACTTAGAACTCGCGATTTCCTTGCAAACGAGATGACCAATATAACAAGGCCCTTATGATAATTTTTCGCGCCTTCTAGCTCCATGACCCCTTGGTCTATCCTGCTCATATACGAACTCGTAAATTATATGTACATATCTCTGCTTCAACCCCAACAAATTTAATGAAGATCAGAAAAGCGTTACTAAAGTTACCGCGGAACAAACTCTCTGAATCAAAAAGCCATCGAAATGCCGAGACGTCCCAGTAGCCAGAAGTTGTTTGTAAGAAGTTGCTTCGCTTACCGCTCCGCTCCTTCGATTATTAAACTAAAATGTGTTTTCACTCAACCAACAATTCCAAATAATTTTCCCAGTCTATTCTCGGTTTTCGTTTTATCAAACAGGTAGCTATGAAAATATCATAGAGCATTATAGGATAAAAATAGTGTTCAGAGCAGACTTGTTCCGTGGAGCGGGATTGTCTTGGTATGGCTTGGCGTGGCTTGGACTGGCTTGGCTTGGCTTAGAGTGGCGTGGCTTGGCTTGGCGTGCTTCACAGACTGTACAAGTGTGACTGGTATGATATAATAGTACACTTACACGCTTGTCGAGACCTGCACGGTTAGCACAAGTGTGCAGCGTCATCAGAGATTGCAGAGATACAGTCGCCGCACACTTGTGGTTGTGGCGAACGGCCAATCTCCAAACGTTTGAATGTAATGTACACGCTGCTGGGTGCGTAAATGGTTTTCTTATAACACGACATTGGCAAACAAGAGGAACAAGCATACGCCCCGTCTGACGGTAAGCAGCTCCCGTAGTCTATGGTCGCCTGGAGCTCCAGAGGTCCCACATGCGCGTAACCCTTTATAAAAAGGAGGTTTCTCCGTGTTGACGGCTAAACAGACAAGAGGGAGGGAAAAAAATAACGTCGGTTTTTTTTCAGTTTTTCTCGACGTGTTTGCTAGCTTCCTTTGATTTGTGTTCAAAAACCCGCTACTGGTCAATTTTTGACTTTCGAGCGCTCGAGATCCAGAAAGGTTGAAAATAATCAAACAAAATTTTGATACCAGTATTTTCGCATGATATAATAGATTAAATTAAATGCATTTGAAATGTGGATATACAGGAGAATGCTAAGAATATCGTGGGTAGATAGAATATCAAATGAAACAGTATTAGATAGAATGAAAAAGAGCAAGGAAGTCGTATTAACAATTAAAAGAAGGAAAACAGCATATTTTGGGCATATCTACAGGAACGACAAATACGCAATATTAAAGAACATAATCGAAGGGAAAATTGAGGGAAAAAGAGGAAGAGGAAGACCAGAACATCATGGTGCAATAATATAAGGGTTTGGACTGGTATTGCTGACGCTGCCACTCTGGGTAGAGTGGCGAAATACAGAGAGGACTTTCGCAGGGTGACCGCCGACATCCGTTAGGATATGGCACGATGAAGAAGAAGATAATAGATTAATTGAGTCGCTTAACTTCAAACTCGGGTAAATCCATCTGTCAGATTATACGATTTTGGTATTAACAAAAGGTAATAGGGTAGATATTTGCTGAGAGGGTCGAATGGATTTACCTGAGTTTGAAGTTAAGCGACACAATTTATTTTCATTCATTTATTCAAAAATAACATTTCATACTTTCTGACAGACTTTTAAATATCAGAGATGATCGCTCGAATCTTTTTTTGAAGTGGCTGACATCATATTTTTTATCATTAGTTGATTGAAATCAAAGCTTAAAACTGTAATTAGATTGTTTTTATTACATACCGTTTTGTTGATTTTTTAAAAAATCTTTAATGTATCATCTCACACAGTTTGACTGCTGTATAAATTTGCGCTTTATTTGCCTCTAGACAAATGTGTTAGTGGAGAAAAGTAATAACAAATTGACGTTTTAGATGAGACTATAAGTTTGAAACTTTGCATTCAATCTACTATTGATAAAAAGTATGATATCAGCCACTTCGAAAAACTTAAGGAACCTGCCCCCTGGTTATTTTTGCATGTTTTTTTAAAGTGGGGCATTCCACTCACACAATTTTGGTTTAGTTAGCATAGCTTAATTGGTAAAACGATTGAGCCCGGCATGGCGTACCGATGCCGGTTCAAGGCCTGCTGGGTTGATAAACTTTTCAATGTTGCAATGTTTGCTTTTGATTTAGTAACAAACTATAGTCCCCCTGGCCCGGATCGGAGCAAGCTCTCAGGAACTCACGCGAGCTATGCCAAACACCACCACGTGTATTTGTAGACTTGCCAAGCGTGTAAACGTGCCATTATTCAAAATTACAACTCTTTAATGTTAGTGCACTTGACACTGGTGATCCGCTTTTTAAGTGCATAATCGTTATCGTATTCTCATTATGAAAAACAACGAAAAAAAATGGTTTTGTATGGAGGGACAAACGACTGGGATGTCGTGTCCCATACAAAAAAAAATTTTAGTTTTCGATACAAGTGCGAGAAGTATGTCATTTTACACGAGTACTGAGGTTACTCGGCCCGAGCCGAGAGGCGAGGGTCAAGACTCGGGACGAGTGAAAATGACACTTCTGCACGTGCGTCGAACAACGTTTTTTAATACAATTGCGAAAAAACTACAATGAAATAAAATTACATTTATATTCTGTCAGTGTACGAAAGACAGCTTCATTCAATCGCGCGTTGTTCAAGTAATACTATTGGGTCTCGCATAATACTCCTTTATGCCCAATCGCGCGTAGTTCAGGTGGGTCATTTATAAGCGGGTCTCGCATAATACTCATTTATTTAAAATTCTGATCTGCAAATCGTGCGTAAAATCAAACTTTACGCACGATTTGCAGATCAGATTACTTTTTTAGCACTAGTGCATAAAATCAAACTTTACGCACGATTTGCAGCTATATAAACTAAACTTTTTGAGCAATTGTATTAAAAAAATGTTTTCGCGTCTAAAGAAATTTTCTCCTATTATCATTTGTAACGGGGTATTTACCATGTATGTATATTAGAGTTTTCGAGCACGGAATAGTTACTCCGTAATGACACTAATGACAGTAATGACCATGTAAGCTTGAAATCGTATACCAATTATGCCCTTAAACGGAACACCACTAGTTTTGTTACACCTGTATATTACTAGTTGGTACTGTTAGTAGTTTATTTGAGTACCTATTGCATAATGAAACACATTATAATTTGCTTAGGTTAGGTGGGACACCAACGATGGTCATGGTTTTGATTTTCTGGTGTCAAATCACATTTCATTACTCCCTCTCTATTTGAAAACACTTTTGAAGTCAGTTATAAATTTATTTGATATTATTAGAGACTATAATAGTAATAATAATAATTACCGGGATCTGGCTACCGCAGACTCACCTCTCGACAACCTCACAGCCCACGCACCGGTGTTGCCCTTGAGCCATCTTTGATGTCGCTTTTTACGGGGGCCCATCTTGCGGCGGGCGAGTCACCGTCTGCCGGAAATAAAATTGGATATCGTTTTATTAGGCAGGCGTCCGGTTCTTCATCCAATAGCCCAGTAGTTAGTCCATACTTTTCACCCAATAGCCTAGTACATTTTAGACTCCATTAACTCTCAATAGTCTTTACATAACGGCGGGTGCTGTCTCTGCGTGCGTCCCATGACACGGGTAGGGGCAGCATCCGCTTAGTGTACCCCTCACTTTTCATTAAATTGTCGAAAGGGCCTCTGCGCGTTGGCTTCGGCTCCGCATATGCCTCCCAAAGGTCCGGAACACAATTGTTCCGTGGTCGGGAAAGACATACAAATAATAATAATATATTCTTTATTGCACCAAATAAAAAATTACAACAATAAAAAGTTTACACTTAACTTAGGTAGCAACAGGCGGTCTTATCGCTAAAAAGCGATCTCTACCAGACAACCTTTGGGTAGTAGGAGATTTAGAAATAAGAGTTAGGAACATGGTTAGACTATATATTTATGCAACGTTTTTTTATTGCTTTAATTTCAGCATATGGTTTGGTACGATTAAGGAAACGAATTGGTATAATTAGTTATAAAAATTTTGTTGAATTTATTAAAATGCTATAATTGTTATCGGTAACTGATGTAACTAGGGTATTAGGGATTATGAGTAAGTCAACCAAATAATTGAAAATTATGACATGTCAGTGTTTTTTCGAACATTAATACTCCGAGATACAAAGGAATCATATTTTATTGGCGTATTACAAACAGGTGCATCATTTATTGCGGTATCTTAGAGTACATAAATAATTTAATGTAGGTTTACAGAATCAAAAAGATAAAATTCACTATAGATTATCACAGAACTGGAGCTAATTAGGACACTGGTGTCTTTGAGAAATATACTTAATTTAAGCTCAGGAATGTACCCTTCAGGAACACCAGCAGATAGAACAAAATTTGGAAAAACAAAAATTTGCAATAGATAGTATGGAAAGATATAAAAGACGGAAAAACCTTATATTTTTTGGAGTGGAAGAAACCGAAAATAACTACCACAGCCTAGAGAAAAAAATCTTTAAAATTATAAGAGACATCCTACAAATCGAATGTACTGATAACTGCATAGAGTACGCTAAGAGGCTCGGGAGAAAAGGGGAAAAAGTTAGACCTATCACCGTTACATTACTCACTATGGGTTTAAAAATCAAAATAATACAAAACAAGAAAAAATTTGAAAAAACGTCTTACTACATAAAGGAAGATTTCCCCTTGGAGGTACTTAACAAACGGAAAGAACTTCAAATACAGGCAGAAAAAGAAAGGGAACAAGGGCGAAAAGCAATAATTAAATACGACAAGCTTATTATACTTCAAAAACCTCAACATACCTCACAAAAAAAAAATTATAATAAAAAGAGGATCCTGTCAGAATCCCCGGAAGCAACAACAAATGCACCGGACGGAAACAATCAAAGAAGAAACCAACCGAGTAAAATATACAAAGCAAATAGAATGGATAATTATATCATAAAAGCTCCAACACTTACTTCCCCGGAGATTCGCCCTAATCCCTCTCACATGCAATCTACGAGCCTAAACCAAAACCAAGATATGTAGCAATCAACAGGCCCCTCTCTGTGTCTCCCACCACGGCTTGTCACCGCGGGAGATAAAGACTGCAACCCTCCAATAAAACAAAAACAAATATTGCACATTGGTACATACAATGTAAGAACCCTGCTCAAACCACAACAAATGGAATTATTAAAATACTCCCTTACGAATATTAAACACGACATAATCGGGCTATCTGAAGTGCGAAGGAGTGGGAGTGACATAATCGAAGACGAAAAATACATATTTTGCTACACGGGCAAACTAAAAGGACAACATGGAGTTGGATTTTTAATTAAAAAGAATTTAAAAAGGAATATTGAAAACTATACTGGAATATCCGAAAGAGTCTGTTTGCTAAACCTTAAATTTAATGAACATAATTTGTCACTCATACAAGTATACGCACCCACACTTGAAGCAACTGACGACGAGGTCAACGCTTTTTACGATCAGATAGAGTCGGCACGAAGACAAGCAAGTGGAAAACAAATAATAATGGGTGATTTCAACGCCAAAATAGGACAAAGAAAACCAGGAGAAAACAGCGTTATAGGACACGCATGCTACGGCTCTAGAAACCACAGAGGCAACCGTCTGGCACAGTACGCTGTGGAAAACAACTTCACCATTATTAACTCTATATTCAACAAAAAAACAAAAAACTTATGGACGTGGATCACGCCTGACAAAAAACACAAGAACCAAATCGACTACATGCTTAGTAACTACCGACGGATTTTCAGCAACATAGAAGTTTTAAACAACAAAACTTTTCCCAGCGATCACAGATTTGTAAGGGCTACAATACAACTAAGCCAACAAATGAAATGTAGAGCAAACTTCAGTAATACCCAAGCCAATTTATCGAACGACCAAAACAAGACAGAATACTTCTCCAGTTTAAAAAAGAAAGTAAACGAAATCTACTGGGAACATAATGATAACATAGAGTCTTTTTACCAAAAAATAGAGTCTTCAATACAAGAAAGTTTAAATACGATATCTAGAGGAAAAATAACGAAAAATATAATATCGGAAGAAACAAAACTGCTAATAGAAAAACGCTCTACACTCCAACATAAACCTCAAAGGACAAAGGAAGAAAGAAAAGAACTAACATCACTATACAAAACAACAAACAAAATGCTAAAAAAAGATTATGATAATTATAGACTACAAATAATAGAACATAATTTGGTACAATCCGGCAGCCAAAAAAGAGCATATAAGCAACTTAACTCGGAGAAAAGTTGGATACCGACACTAAAAACACAAAGAGCGTCTAAAAAGCTACAAACACGAAAAGAATTAGTCGAGGTAGCTACTAGTTTCTACAAAAAGCTCTACAGTGAGAACACCTCTACCAACTCTACAAATTACCAAAATGGCGAAATAGATCGAGACAGACAGGAAGAACTACACATATCCCATTCAGATGTTACACCATTCGACGCCCAAGAAATACTGAAAAACATAGAGCGTTTAAAAAACGAAAAAAGCCCAGGGGCTGACAATATACCCAACGAAGCCCTGAAAATAGGAAACCATATACTGACAAGACCTCTTACGGTACTTTTTAATAAAATATGATGATTTATGAAAATTGTACTTCACAAAAGTTAGTTAAGATCATTGTTATAGTTGCCCAGAGTTACAAATTGTTATTTTTATGAAAGTAGATGATTAAGGCATAATTCAAAACCAATATTTAGTTCACTTACAAGTCTGTGCTTCAGCTATTCTTCTCCTGAACCTCAACGTATTTTTCAGTTTTGAGCAAAACACAATGATTTTGATGCCATACTCAAGGTAGTCTACCAAAATTGTGTATACCTTCTTGTCAGTCAGACCCATGTCAATTATATATTAAAATGAAGGTAAACGATCAAGCTAATGCAGTATGCAAGACTGAAGCCTCTTAAAATTGAATAAAAATAATTATGGTCAAAATCAACTCGAACAGGGCGCGTGTTTTTGACGTGGTTTTTATTGCGCTTTTTCGAATGTTACAGGGAATTGTGTAAAACTGCCACAACTATTTGCTTTAAATAATAACGTAAATTAATCAGTGTTAAATAGGCTTTTTAACCATATATTTAAATAGTAAGCAACCTCTAACAGTTCCTATTTTACCAGTCCAAATCATAGTGACAGAACTTATGAACCAACTAAGTATATGTCACATCCTAACTGTTATAAGGATATCGATCAATTTATATCGTTGGGAAGTCCCTATGACATTTTCATTCCTGCCACAAAAACTTCTATGCCTGGTAATATTTAATAGTAACGCTATTAATTACTAGATGACGCTAAGGGGCAAAGAGTACTCTGCCTTACCTTATACGGTAGCTTTGGTTGGTCTCGATTAAACTGTGGCTGTCTATATGTATATTTAGTCTCTGATATTATTATATTAGAACGATTTTAACTGTCGAAACATTGGATGCTTGACGGTAAGACGTCAGACTTTCAATCCGAAGGTCTCGGGTTCAAACCGCGGCTCGTACCACTGAGTTTTTCGGGTCTTATGTACGGAATATCATTGAAGGAAAACTTTGTGAGGAAACCGGATCTAGCACCGACAAGGCCTAGTTTCCCCTCTGGGTTGGAGGGTCTGATTCATCTACAAGATATCTCTATACTCCGCTTAGCGCGTTATTTATAAGAAACCTAAGCTGCCAAAAAGAAGGGGTGCGGGAGGGGAACACGCAATGCTAGACTGAAAACGCGCGATTAATCCGTGGAGCGTAAGAGAGAGTCAAGACATTAATGGTTGCTATGGAGACGGACACTGTTTACTGTCACTTCCATTAGTGTCTAACTATAGAGTGAAATTACTTCGAGCGTGGCTGCGGGGGTCGCCCGGCTATGCGGGGTCTTGGGTTTATTAGTCTATGGTCTGATGGCAGTCGCTTTCATAAAGACTAGTGCCTACGCCGATTCCAGGGATTAGGTTGCCGAGCGGACCCCAGGCTCGATAGAGCAAAAAAGCTGGGACAAACGCTAGGAGAGAAGATTTCAACTTTAAAAGCGCTGTTGCAATTTAATTGGGTTATACTTATATTTGAGTCTTGTTAGTTTTGACGTAAATTTTCTCCGTTTCCAGTAAAAATCCTCCCCCAACTGTTCAACGACCTGGTCAAACCGGACCCTGGGCTGGTTCGCGAGCGGCCCGACCCTATTGTGTACCGGTGCAAGAAGTGCCGTCGCGTCGTGGCCAGCCAGAAGAACATTATACCACACATACCGAAGCAGGTCAAAGTCGCAATGGCCAGGAAAGGTAACCAATATTACTATTACGCTCTGAGAGTGAGTGAGAGGTTGTGTCATGTGTCGTGTGTTAAAGAGAGACATGTATAGTTAGGCCCGACCCTTTGTGTACCGGTGCAAGAAGTGCCGTCGCGTGGTGGCCAGCCAGAAGAACATTATACCACACATGCACCGAAGCAGGTCAAAGTCGCAATGGCCAGGAAAGGTAACCAATATTACTATTACGCTCTGAGAGTGAGTGAGAGATTGTGTCATGTGTCGTGTGTTAAAGAGAGACATGTATAGTTAGGCCCGACCCTATTGTGTACCGGTGCAAGAAGTGCCGTCGCGTGGTGGCCAGCCAGAAGAACATTATACCACACATACCGAAGCAGGTCAAAGTCGCAATGGCCAGGAAAGGTAACCAATATTACTATTACGCTCTGAGAGTGAGTGAGAGGTTGTGTCATGTGTCGTGTGTTAAAGAGAGACATGTATAGTTAGGCCCGACCCTATTGTGTACCGGTGCAAGAAGTGCCGTCGCGTCGTGGCCAGCCAGAAGAACATTATACCACACATACCGAAGCAGGTCAAAGTCGCAATGGCCAGGAAAGGTAACCAATATTACTATTACGCTCTGAGAGTGAGTGAGAGGTTGTGTCATGTGTCGTGTGTTAAAGAGAGACATGTATAGTTAGGCCCGACCCTTTGTGTACCGGTGCAAGAAGTGCCGTCGCGTGGTGGCCAGCCAGAAGAACATTATACCACACATGCACCGAAGCAGGTCAAAGTCGCAAAGGCCAGGAAAGGTAACCAATATTACTATTACGCTCTGAGAGTGAGTGAGAGATTGTGTCATGTGTCGTGTGTTAAAGAGAGACATGTATAGTTAGGCCCGACCCTATTGTGTACCGGTGCAAGAAGTGCCGTCGCGTGGTGGCCAGCCAGAAGAACATTATACCACACATACCGAAGCAGGTCAAAGTCGCAATGGCCAGGAAAGGTAACCAATATTACTATTACGCTCTGAGAGTGAGTGAGAGGTTGTGTCATGTGTCGTGTGTTAAAGAGAGACATGTATAGTTAGGCCCGACCCTATTGTGTACCGGTGCAAGAAGTGCCGTCGCGTCGTGGCCAGCCAGAAGAACATTATACCACACATACCGAAGCAGGTCAAAGTCGCAATGACCAGGAAAGGTAACCAATATTACTATTACGCTCTGAGAGTGAGTGAGAGGTTGTGTCATGTGTCGTGTGTTAAAGAGAGACATGTATAGTTAGGCCCGACCCTATTGTGTACCGGTGCAAGAAGTGCCGTCGCGTGGTGGCCAGCCAGAAGAACATTATACCACACATACCGAAGCAGGTCAAAGTCGCAATGGCCAGGAAAGGTAACCAATATTACTATTACGCTCTGAGAGTGAGTGAGAGGTTGTGTCATGTGTCGTGTGTTAAAGAGAGACATATATAGTTAGGCCCGACCCTATTGTGTACCGGTGCAAGAAGTGCCGTCGCGTGGTGGCCAGCCAGAAGAACATTATACCACACATACCGAAGCAGGTCAAAGTCGCAATGGCCAGGAAAGGTAACCAATATTACTATTACGCTCTGAGAGTGAGTGAGAGGTTGTGTCATGTGTCGTGTGTTAAAGAGAGACATGTATAGTTAGGCCCGACCCTATTGTGTACCGGTGCAAGAAGTGCCGTCGCGTGGTGGCCAGCCATAAGAACATTATACCACACATACCGAAGCAGGTCAAAGTCGCAATGGCCAGGAAAGGTAACCAATATTACTATTACGCTCTGAGAGTGAGTGAGAGGTTGTGTCATGTGTCGTGTGTTAAAGAGAGACATGTATAGTTAGGCCCGACCCTTTGTGTACCGGTGCAAGAAGTGCCGTCGCGTGGTGGCCAGCCAGAAGAACATTATACCACACATGCACCGAAGCAGGTCAAAGTCGCAATGGCCAGGAAAGGTAACCAATATTACTATTACGCTCTGAGAGTGAGTGAGAGGTTGTGTCATGTGTCGTGTGTTAAAGAGAGACATGTATAGTTAGGCCCGACCCTATTGTGTACCGGTGCAAGAAGTGCCGTCGCGTGGTGGCCAGCCAGAAGAACATTATACCACACATACCGAAGCAGGTCAAAGTCGCAATGGCCAGGAAAGGTAACCAATATTACTATTACGCTCTGAGAGTGAGTGAGAGGTTGTGTCATGTGTCGTGTGTTAAAGAGAGATATGTATAGTTAGTCCCGACCCTATTGTGTACCGGTGCAAGAAGTGCCGTCGCGTGGTGGCCAGCCAGAAGAACATTATACCACACATACCGAAGCAGGTCAAAGTCGCAATGGCCAGGAAAGGTAACCAATATTACTATTACGCTCTGCGAGTGAGTGAGAGGTTGTGTCATGTGTCGTGTGTTAAAGAGAGATATGTATAGTTAGTCCCGACCCTATTGTGTACCGGTGCAAGAAGTGCCGTCGCGTGGTGGCCAGCCAGAAGAACATTATACCACACATATCGAAGCAGGTCAAAGTCGCAATGGGTGAGTGAGAGGTTGTGTCATGTGTCGTGTGTTAAAGAGAGACATGTATAGTTAGGCCCGACCCTATTGTGTACCGGTGCAAGAAGTGCCGTCGCGTGGTGGCCAGCCAGAAGAACATTATACCACACATACCGAAGCAGGTCAAAGTCGCAATGGCCAGGAAAGGTAACCAATATTACTATTACGCTCTGAGAGTGAGTGAGAGGTTGTGTCATGTGTCGTGTGTTAAAGAGAGACAGGTATATGTCACAGATTAAGTAATAGTACAATTACAGATGATTCATCTTCCTCAATTTGACATTTAGCTACAGAGATTAAAAGTTAGGTGTCATGCGCTCTTAAAAAATATAATAGGGTTTTTAACGTGCTTCATATATCCATGCAGGTTTGAGACATGCCATAAACACTGGCTGATATGATAATATGTGACGTTTTCAATTAAACGATTGTCATTACGACGTTAACTTCCATAAAAAATTATTAAAAATAAACTCTATTAATAACCGACAATGAACCTATGACTTGAAAACGTCACGTATTCTCAAACGCACCCATAAGGTGATAAGCTATGTGCCAACCCTTCCCTCGTTAGCCCTCTCGGTGCAGTAAGCGCAACGGGAAAAACCGGTCAAAAGCGTGTCGGGCCACGCTCAGTGTAGGGTTCCGTAGTTTTCCGTCCGTCACAGTGTCCCCACTTAAGAGTTAAAAAACTTAGTTCAAAATTTATTTTGTAATTTTTTCAAAACTCACTCATTTTATTGTGACTTTGTAGAAATTACAGGTACAATAAACACCTGCTTATATGGTTAAATTACAAACTTAGTTCAGAAATTATTTTGTAATTATTTTTCAAAAACTATTCAACCTATCGAGTTCAAAATAATTTTCGTAGAAAGTTCTTATAAAGTTATACTTTTGAAATTTTTTTCATATTTTTAAAACTTATGGTTCAAAAGTTAGAGGGGGGGGGGGGGGGGGGGCACACATTTTTTTTTACTTCTGGAGCGATTATTTCTGAAAATACTTACATTATCAAAAAATGATTTCACTAAACCCGTATTCATTTTTAAATACCTATCCAATAATATATCACACGTTAGGGTTGAAATGAAAAAAAAAATCACTCCCCACTTTACGTACAGGGGAGGTACCCTAATAATAGTAGTTTATGTAACTGTTACGTAATAAGGGTCCTTAAAACATGAGTGTGGTTTTATGAAACGAGCCGCAGGCGAATTTCATAATAAGATCACACGAGTGTTTTAAGGCCTAATTACGTACAGTTGCATACACTGCTTTATCTACACTCATATTATATATATTAAATTAAGTGTTCGGAAACCATAGAATGACCGCCATTGTACCGTCATGGCCAACTCGATTGTGCCGGCGCTCGCGCGGGACTAATCGAGTTGGCCATGGCGGTAACATTATGTTATCAAATTCGATGTTCCAAATTTGAAACTCATTGCTTAACAATATTTGAGCATACAAAGTTAAAATTACGTTACTGCCGCAGATAAGAAACTTATCATAGTTAAATCGTTTGTTGTAATGCTTGTCATTGTCTACGGTTTTTGAACGCATTTTAGAGTACTTACAGTATGAGTGTAGATAAAACATTTTTTTCTACTTTTTATTTTACCACTTTGTCGGCGTGATTGATATACATATTAGTACCAAATTTCAGCTTTCTAGTGCTAACGGTCACTGAGATTATCCGCGGGCGGACGGACGGACGGACAGACATGGCGAAACTATGAGGGTTCCTAGTTGACTACGGAACCCTAAAAAGGGTACAATGTAGAGAGACATAGTGAAACCTCCCTGGTATAGTTAGGGCGGACCTTGTGCTGTATCAGCAAGAAGTGTCGTCGCGTGCTTCCTAGTCAGAACATTATTGCTACCTGACAGCATATCTATGCGGTGGTGGTGGTGTCGTCCGCTGCTCCTCTTCTTGTAATGGGGGCAGGGGTTGGAGCGCCCGCATTTCTGCTTTTGCTCCTATGTCGTTGTCGGGTCGCTATCCCACTGCGGTGGGCGGTGGGATGGTCACTGGTCGTCATTTTGAGGACGACCAGGCGTCTGGTGTGGCCGCGGGGATGCCATCTGCCACATCTATGCGCATTATATTACTTATCAACCGACTTCAAGATTTCGAAGGAGGAGGTTATCAATTCGTCGGGATCTTTGTTTTCAACCGACTTCAAGATTTCGAAGGAGGAGGTTATCAATTCGTCGGGATCTTTGTTTTTGCTATTTTTTTTTTTTTTTTTTTTTATGTATGTTCACCGATTATTCGAAGACGGCTGGACCGATTTGGAAAATTCTTTTTTTGTTTGAAAGAGTATACTTCACAGTTGGTCCCATTGTAACCAGGTCAAGATCTGATGATGGGATCCTGGAGAAATCGTGGGAACTCTTCAACTATTATAGGCACACCTATAGTGGTAATTTTTACAGCAGCTCGAGCATTTGCTTTTGGAAAAATAGAGGCTAAGTGAAATCGGTTCTTTTTTGTTTAAAATTATTGTATATAAGTTTATATAGGTATCTATAATCTTATGTTTCTTATGTTTGCGTTTAGTTTTTATATTTTTTTGTGTTACCTTCTGTGAATTGTTTTCACCTGATGCTCTCATCGGAAGATCGGCGCTGACATCCGCTAGCATCATACTGAGATGAGGCCATTTCGTGGCACTTTCTCGATTTATGTATTTATTTATTGTATGTGTATGTGTTTACGAATTTATATATCAATCTCCATCTATAAAGACCGCATTATACACATACCGAAGCAGGTCAAAGTCAAAACCACTTTAAAGGTAACTTATGTTTTACTAAGTTGTAGAGAGAGTGATTCTGTTTTGCACATTGCCGGGTGCTTTCGACGACTGTGAAAATGGTTGACTCTTTCAGACATTCTAATATTATATCTGAAAACGTATGTTTACTTAGTTGGTTTCTTTTAGAAGGGAATCTCGCTTGCTGTCCGTCCGTCAGTAGTCACTTTACGGGAAGTACCATGATTATTGTTACAAATTTCCATACATACTTTTCCAGGCATGCGGCCGTCAATATCCAAACTTCCCGGCCTGCAATGCGCTGAAAACGGTCAGGTCCTCATACAGAAGCTGAAGAGTTTAGCCTGTCAGATCCTAGACGGCGATACTACAGAGGAGGGAGCCAAGAACGAAGCTGACTCCGAGGAGGGGCCCAGCCATGTGAGTGTTGCTTAGCTACTTGCATACCAATAGTGTGTAGAGGTCTACAGAAGTTGGTTTAGCCTGTCAGATCCTAGACTTACTACAGAGGAGGGAGCCAAGAACGAAGCTGACTCCGAGGAGGGGCCCAGCCATGTGAGTGTTGCTTAGCCACTTGCATACCAATAGTGTGTAGAGGTCTACAGAAGCTGGTTTAGCCTGTCAGATCCTAGACAGATACTACAGAGGAGGGAGCCAAGAACGAAGCTGACTCCGAGGAGGGGCCCTGCCATGTGAGTGTTGCTTAGCCACTTGCATACCAATAGTGTGTAGAGGTCTACAGAAGTTGGTTTAGCCTGTCAGATCCTAGACAGATACTACAGAGGAGGGAGCCAAGAACGAAGCTGACTCCGAGGAGGGGCCCAGCCATGTGAGTGTTGCTTAGCCACTTGCATACCAATAGTGTGTAGAGGTCTACAGAAGTTGGTTTAGCCTGTCAGATCCTAGACAGATACTACAGAGGAGGGAGCCAAGAACGAAGCTGACTCCGAGGAGGGGCCCAGCCATGTGAGTGTTGCTTAGCCACTTGCATACCAATAGTGTGTAGAGGTCTACAGAAGTTGGTTTAGCCTGTCAGATCCTAGACAGATACTACAGAGGAGGGAGCCAAGAACGAAGCTGACTCCGAGGAGGGGCCCAGCCATGTGAGTGTTGCTTAGCCACTTGCATACCAATAGTGTGTAGAGGTCTACAGAAGTTGGTTTAGCCTGTCAGATCCTAGACAGATACTACAGAGGAGGGAGCCAAGAACGAAGCTGACTCCGAGGAGGGGCCCTGCCATGTGAGTGTTGCTTAGCCACTTGCATACCAATAGTGTGTAGAGGTCTACAGAAGTTGGTTTATCCTGTCAGATCCTAGACAGATACTACAGATGAGGGAGCCAAGAACGAAGCTGACTCCGAGGAGGGGCCCAGCCATGTGAGTGTTGCTTAGCCACTTGCATACCAATAGTGTGTAGAGGTCTACAGAAGTTGGTTTAGCCTGTCAGATCCTAGACAGATACTACAGAGGAGGGAGCCAAGAACGAAGCTGACTCCGAGGAGGGGCCCAGCCATGTGAGTGTTGCTTAGCCACTTGCATACCAATAGTGTGTAGAGGTCTACAGAAGTTGGTTTATCCTGTCAGATCCTAGACAGATACTACAGAGGAGGGAGCCAAGAACGAAACTGACTCCGAGGAGGGGCCCAGCCATGTGAGTGTTGCTTAGCCACTTGCATACCAATAGTGTGTAGAGGTCTACAAAGCTGGTTTAGCCTGTCAGATCCTAGACGGCGATACTACAGAGATTATATTTGGACAGAATTTTAATTTATATATGTTGTTCGGAAAGTTAAAACAAAACATCACATAAAAGGTTTTCTTAATTTCTATTTAAAGTTAATTGTTTCGGTGTAAGTGGGGTGAAAAGTGCTTTATTGAACACGAAATAATATTAAAATAAACTAAATACAACTATAACATATAAAACTACCGAAAAGCTTAACTAAAATCCCAGGTATAAAGAAAAAAACCCCCTCTAAGAGGCCCCCCTGCGGTAGGGAAGAGGAACCCATGACGCTGGCCGAGTTACCTCTCTGTATTTGCGTATTAAGGAGATGCGCTGGCAGAGGTAAGTCCCAGCTCTAGGGTCCCCTGAAGCGCTGACCAGCCGTTTCGACAGGGGGGCCCCCATGAAAGTTTTCATATCAGCCGACCAAGGACCCATAGTCTCCACTGCAAGCGCTGCAAACTCATTCAAACACGGATTGACGGGGGCAAATCTGTACTGACGTTTAATAGTGCGAGGATTAATTTTATTACTTGATATCGATAAAAATGACGTACAACCGTAGTGTAATTTTAAGAATGTGAAGAACAGACACATAAATAAACTTTATGAGCAATTAATTAATTATTTACATTTCTTGCAAAAGTAAGTTGTATCTCTATCTTCTATATCTGAATGGTCAGTTTTCCATGAAAATGAACCATCTTTTTTCTTTCGAGGCATTTTTAACAGACTTAAAAAAACAAAAAGGTAGGCGTAATTAATCGGAATGCTAAATAATTGTTGTACTGAATTAATTATTCAATAATTTCAATACTTGTCACAAGTGACTCGACACCGTCAATGTCAGATATCGGTTGTTTATACTTGTGATAAGTATAAATGAAAGAGGTTTGCACACAATTAAATGAATTCAAACTTAGCCATTAGCCATTTTGATAATGATGGATAAAATTGTTTTTAACGATGTCGATAAATTTAGTCGATTTTTAATTAATCACTAGCACTGGTGCACTTTTGCCCCCGTTAATCCGGTGTTTGCTCATAATCTTTCAGTAAAGATGAGTATTTACGGCGCTTTAGTAGTTGGGCTTGGTCGGCTGCAGCGCCGGCCTGTGAGCGAGTACCCTGAATGTGGGACTTCGCAAAGGTGTTGTCCCACACCAGGGGCCTTCCTAGTTTTCACGGCACTAGAGTGGCTCCGTCTGGCCGCTTGCCATCGGCGTAAGTTAACTTCTCTTAACCTTTTGAACGCCAAGAGCCACTAAATCGGTCGTGGGCTGTCGTGCCTGCCACGCCAACGACCACTAAAGTGGCTGTGACGGACGCTGTCAAAGCAATTGTCCTGCTGACAGATAAGGTTTACATTCGTTATTCACTAGTCGAGATATTGGCGTGTAGGCCACGTCTTGACGCGAGAGAGAAAGCGTTCAAAAGGTTAAAAATCTTTGTATTTCATTTGTTAGCACCTTAAATATATATAGATAACTCTAACGCAACAGTAAGTACGTTCACGTCTGAATATATGGATACATTTACTGTGACAATATGTATCCAATCCAAGTTTTTACACCTTCGTAATACAGTCGTGGCTAAAAGAAAAATACTTTCAATTAATTTTGTATTAAGCAGAACCTCTGCTAACGATACAACAATGTTTATAAATAAAGGAATAGTAGAAAAATCCACTGCCTCAGGCGAGACTCGAACTCGCGACTCTGGGTTACATGCCCATCGCTCCGACGAACTGAGTTACTGAGACTTACCTGATGACCTTACTGATGAGACTTACCTGAGGCGTCCCCTAAGACGCATAAGGATATACTTACTTACTTACTTACTACAGTGGCGCAGCGACCCAAAGTGGATCTTGGCCTCCGACACCAAAGATCGCCAGGCTTCTCTGTTCACAGCCGTCTCTGTCCAGTCAACGGCGCCCAGCGCGGTGACGTCCTTCAGCACCTCGCCTTTTCAGCGGTGCCTAGGACGCCCAGGTGGTCTTCTACAAGTTGGCTGGCCAGAGTATGCTCTCCAGACGGCACGATCTTCACCCATACGAACTACGTGTCCGAGCCATCGGAGTCTAGCGGCTTTTGTTTCCCCAATGATGTTCGGCTCGGACACCAGATCTTCGATTTCCTGGTTCTTACGTAGCCTCCCAAGTTCCATCCTCTCTGCGAATGGGTCCCAGTATTTTGCGGTAGATTCTTCGCTCAGCCACCAGCAGTGCCTGTTCTTCTTTTTGTGTTAGTGTCCAAGCTTCGCAGCCGTATGGTAATATGGGCCTTATAATGGTTTTGTATATGCGAAGTTTCTGTTCATTAGCTTGGACACTAACACTTTGTGTAGGCCAGGATAAGGATATAGTGGAGAAATTCGCCGCCATCAGGTAAGTATCAGTACCGTAATTCGGGGTGAGTAGGTTTCGCGGGGGGAGTTGGCTTGCGAATCCAGAATTTCTTTTTTGAGTAGTTACTTTAATTTTTGGGCTTATGTTGCTCTCAAAGTAATTTGATTATATTTTTAGACATATTTTTTCTTCTTTTCGCAACACTAAGCTCCCAAATCATACAATTTTGAAACACAAATTCACTCTCAAAGTTGATGCTCGAAATCGGCGGATTTTTAGTTGATTTTAACTTTGATTTTAAGTGATGTTTACCAAAGTAAGTGTTCATATACTATTCGGATATCGTTTACTTATATACTTACATGGCTTATTGGAAACAGAAAAACATATGTTATATTTTCTTTATTTATAATGGTTTTAACATAGAAAACAATCCAACCGCATTTGATGATATTTATGGGGTGAGTAGGTTTGTACTGTGGGGTGAGTTGGCTCGACAACGGGGACAGTAGGCTCACGAATGGGGAGAGTTGGTGTTACGAACGGGGTGTACCGGCTTGGTAGAGGGGGGAGATGGCGTTCGTAGTTCAGGGTTGTCGATTTACATAAGTAGTCAAAAGTGTCTTACATTATAATGAAATGGTAAATATTATTTTAAAAATCATTGAAGTAGCAAAGAAATTAAATAAATTGCAAATTAAATCAATACGTTATATTAAAATTTGCAATTTATTTATTTCATACAGTAATACAGGCTATTACCTACTGAGTGGTTCATCATCATCTTATTCTCATCATCATCTCATCACCATCTCATTCTTACCCCCCACTTCCCTAAAAGGATGATGATGATTCCGCAATATCCAAGGTAGGAAGCTAAAAATTGGTAGGCGGACTATTTGTGACTAACAAAAAAAATCGGTTGTGTTCGTTGGTTATTTTTTTGAAAACTGCCCCCAACCCTTAAAGGCGGGGTGAAATTATAACGCGAGCGAAGCCGCGGGCAAAACCTAGCACGTCATAAAAATAAGGGTCACTACTTATTGAAAACATTAAGCCGGTTCAAATAGGAGCATAAATAAAACATAAATTTGCTACATTAATAAAAAAAATCTCTTGACAAGTCGAGCTATTGTCTTAATCCAAAAGTGGCAACCCTAGCAATTTTTCCAACTCACCCCTTTGGTAAGCCATCTCACCCCAACTACGGGGTGAGCTGGTTTTGCCTACTATTATGCATTTTTCGTAGAAACTATGCAATGTAGCAACAAACTATCATTGACAAAATAAAATCCATACCTCCGGAACACTTTTTTTGTATATAAATCAATGTGCCACATATAAAAATAAACTTTTATCTAGGTTTGAACTTCGATTTCGCGCCAACTCACCCCGAATTACGGTATCTCAGTTGGTCGGAGCGATGGGCATGTATTCCAGAGTCGCGAGTTGGAATCCCTCTATCTACTTTTCCTTTATTTCTAAAATACTTTCAGTCCCAGTTTTTTTTTTCGTATGGCTACATGTCACTTGATATAGATAGGCATTTCTTCCCTGTGGTAGTACTAGTGGGAAAGCAGACGATGAAGAAAATCCAGTGAGTGCTGCGAGGTCCAGATTGGACAGTGCAGCTGCCAAGTTTGTTACTCTTTTAGCACCACCCAGGGATCACGTCTAGGGTTGTCTAAGGTGTTTCCTACGGACGCAGAGTAACATTGATCCCCAATAGGGATGATGACACATGTTGATCTATGCAATAAAATTTAGTTAATAGGATGCAAAATATCCAAATGAAGTGAAAATAATAAAAATCTATTGAAATGATTCAAAGTTATCAGACTTTAAAATTTCAAAAGTTTACGATTTTTTAAAGTACGAAATTTAATAAAACAATGATACCATTCGATTTTTTACATTTTACTGTAAAATAAATTGTATGGCCACCATATACATAAACGCAACATTTCACTGTAAAAATAGCAATTTCATAACTTTTCCATACTTTGAACAGGGCGACTATACGATCGTGACGTCACTTTTGCACATCATTTTGTTAGGAGCGTTTCGAGAAACAAATGCCGATCTCAGACTTTAAGTATAATTTCTGACCTTTGTGTTGCTTTAACGCAATCGGCCCCATATACAGCCTTGGCCAGAAGTGTTGAGCATAGCAGGTTTTTGTTTACGGTTTTGATGTTAAGTATTATTTCCCAATAATAACAATGTACGGTGATGTAAAATGTTATATGTTATATATATATACAGTGTGGAAAGATAAGTCGGGCCCTGGAGGGAAACTACCTTAAAACGTTGAGATAGCTCAATTCACTGAAAGGAAACATTCTTTAATTTTTTTAAAGGGACATAACTGCATTTACATTTTTTTGGAAAAGAGTACAGTTTACAAAAAAACTATTTATTTTGTAATTTTTGCCATAAATAATTTTTATGACAATTGATGCCAATCGATCCTATTTCCAACAAGGATAACAACTTCTTAATACCAACCAAGTTTAGGGCACAAGAGAACCCATAAATAATAATAATAGTAGATTTTGTAACAAGGGAGCAAAATGAAATATTTATGTCGAGGGCGTGTATTGAACCCCAAACGAAGCGATGGAGTCTATAATAGAATCCCGAGCGTAGCGAGGGATTCTTAAGTAGACTACTAAGCGTAGTGAGGGATTCAAGTGTTAACGCCCAAGGTGAAAATAGTTTTGCTCCTATGTGACACATACTGCTTTTCACACCACCTTAGAGAAAATATTTTTTTTATTGCTGAATCATATTTATTTTAACTTTATATGTGCTTCCTGATTATAATTAATCGATTAATTCAATAAGAAATATGTTTTTAATGACGGACTAGCTGAAAAAAAGCTAATGTCCTAGAACAGAAAAGTGTCACTTTCTTCCCTCCTAGCAGGGAAGAAAAAGCCCGTATACGATTAGGTGGTGTGAAAAAATATTTTTCATACAATTAGTATGGAAAAAAGTGAAAATTAAGAAAAAATCTGTGAATGCAGTTTTAGTTTTTAGGAAAAATAAAAGAATGTTTCCTTTCAGCGAATTGAGCTATCCCAACGTTTTAAGGTAGTTTCCCTCCAGGGCCCGACTTATCTTTCCACACTGTATATATATGTTTATATATAGAAAACTTCACTTAATAACAATTTCAAGGTACCTATAAAACATGAAAACTTAAGGTCACAAAAATGCGATTTTAGGTCGGTGCGACAAATTGCAAATATTCTATGCAGTTACTACTAACTTCAACAAAACATGCCTGTTCAGTTTGAATTAATTGATAAAATAATTTCAAAATTTTTGTATGAAAATCGCAAGGGTGCTCAACACTTCTGGCCAAGGCTGTAGATATTTGATCCTCACAACAATACGAATCGATTGATACCATACATGAGAAAAATTCATGCCTATTCCAGTTGGACGGCTACACCGAGCACGTGATGGTTGACGCCACCATCGCCTCCCGGGACTCCAGCGACGTGTGTCGCCTGATGTGGTTCGTGGAGCCGATGTCCTGGATGACCGGCGTCACCCACGACGCGCAGGGCAAGCTGCACTGCCCCAAGTGCAACAACAAGATCGGCAGCTTCAGCTGGGTCTGCGGTAAGACTGTTCATAGTACATTACATCAGAGGCCGGGAAAACACGGATTTCCGGCCAAGTAGGATAGAGATACGAGGCCGGGAATCCGTTTTCACGCCGAGGCATGTATAGTGCTTTTCTCAAACATGCAATGAAATAAATTAAATAAAAAACCAAAAGGACAATGTTTTATTCAATCTAAAAAGCGACCATGAAGTAAAAATTAAAAAGTTAAAATCAGCTGTTCGTAAAACCTCTGTCTGAATGAGGTTGGACGTTGAAACAAAAAAAATGTTACTTTGCAGGCCTGGGCCTGAAAAGTTGTATGAAATCCCATTTCAGGCCGCCTCGAGATGCTGCGCCCGAAAAAGGATACTTCCGACTCTATTATAAGGAATGTAAAGAGAATATTTCATTGCATGTTTGAGAAAAAATACTTGCAAGGAAGGCGTTTATTTTTCAACCGACTTCAAGTTTTCGAACGAGGAGGATCTCAATTCGTCGGGTTCATTGTTTTTTTTAATTTATGTTCACCGATTATTCGAAAACGGCTGGATCGATTTGGAAAATTATATTTTTGCTTGAAAGAGTTAACTTCACAGTTGGTCCCATTGTAACCAGGTCAGGATCTGATGATGGGATCCTGGAGAAATCGAGGGAACTCTTAACTCTTCAACTATCATAGGCACACCTACAGTGATTTGAGTATTTTTTCAGCTCGAGCATTTGCTTTTGGAAAAGTTTAGGCTAAGTGAAGTCGGTTCTTTTTTGTTTAACATTATTTGTTTAAAATTATTATCAATGTTTAGCCCGATCGCGTTGACCATAGGGTCTTAGAGAGAGTACTATCAGGGGCGATTTGTCTAAAAGAACTCCCCTTACTACACTCGCTTTGTCATGCCATATTTTCGAAACAACTTTATTTATATCTGTTCTTCTATCTTTAAACCTACAGTATAACGTGTTTCATTTAGTCCCAACCACTTGAGAACCCGCAGGACAGTCCCGCATAATACGCTTCGCCGCTTAAGATGCGTCTTTGGTTAGACTCAAACATTTATTTAATAAACTCAAACTCAAACATTTATTCAGTCAGTCAGATAGTTTATCAAAGTAACATAGACTCAAACATTTATTCAATAAACTCAAACTCAAACATTTATTCAGTCAGTCAGATAGTTTATCAAAGTAACAGAGAAAAATAATTTTAAACAAAAAATAACCGACTTCACTTAGCCTCCACCTTTCCAAAAGCAAATGCTCGAGCTGCTGTAAAAAATACTCGAATCACTACAGATGTGCCTATAATAGTTGAAGAGTTCCCTCGATTTCTTCAGGATCCCATCATCAGATCCTGGTTACAATGGGACCAACTGTGAAGTATACTCTTTCAAACAAGAAAATACTTTTCCAAATCGGTCCAGCCGTCTTCGAATAATCGGTAAACATAAAAAAAAGCATAAACAAAGATCCCGACGAATTGATAAGATAACCTACTCCTTCGAAATCTTGAAGTTGGTTGAAAATAAACTACACCGGTTCTAACCCTACACCTCTGACCCAAGAAGAATTATGACCGGCAAGAAACTCAGCGGGACTTATTTTTTCAAAACAACAGTACATCAAAACTTAGAAATATATAAATGCTTTGTTCTATAAGAAAACATATCAAACTAAGAAGGTTAGGTAGATTCCTTTCAAAATAATCTTCAAGAGTTACCATATGTCGTACTAACCATCTCATTTCCTTTCAGGTTGCAAATGTCCCTGCGGGCAGAAAGTGGCACCAGCCTTCTACCTGGTGCCCTCGAAGGTTGAGTGGTCCAACATAGTCCAAAACGTTCAAGTCACCGTCTAGAAGTCATTTGTGTAACCAGGGCTCGAAAATATCAACATAATTATTGTGTTGTTTATGTTGATGATTATCTCGATGGTTGGGTGAATTTCACTAAGTGTTTTAACCGCCGGTTTAACTGTATTACAAATGTGAAAGTTGCTAATGATTTGTAAAAAACACACAATTATTCAAAATTTATGTGTTATTTGTCAATTGTGTTTTACTTTTATACGAAACTAGTGACCCGCCCCGGCTTCGCACGGGATGAAAAATGGTTATAGTGGGTTATCCCTTAGAGATAGACATATACTATCACGGACTTTATTGTAGACCTTTTTAAGGTGTACAATACTGTAGTACATTATTTTGATCTATCTCGTAGAGTTCAGCCAGCGTTTGCAATGTAAGCGCAAAAAATGTATTTATTTAGGACATCACATTAGAAACTAAAATTATCAGTGTTTATCTACTATATTATGCATGTATTATACATATAAACCTTCCTCTTGAATCTATCTATTAAAAAAAACTGCATCAAAATCCGTTGCGTAGTTTTAAAGATCTAACCATACGTAGGGACAGACAGACAGCGGAAAGCGACTTTGTTTTATACTATGTAGCGAAGAACCGGCGGCGGCTGAAACGCTTGTGAAATTTACCCAATTGTCAAAGAACTAAGTGTATACTATGTTTTCTTTTATAGTTTAACTATTCATGTTGGTTTTTATTTTTTAATTACGGATTTAAAAGATTTAGTTTATTATTATTAGACTATAAAGATCACGATAATTATCATTGATAATTATCCTTTTTAACCCTGCCTATAACTATTTCATTACACACTTGTGTTTAACCTAAAACTTTTTTTTTTCAAAACCGCGGTGTAGAGTTATAGAGGCGGAAAGACTAAGAAATTACGGTGCCCCGACTTTGACAGCTTTACTAGATGGCGTTTACACTGTAATATAATTTTAAACGTTTATTCATCAACGATTCAAGCCTCATTTAACTAACTAAACAATCAAACTAACATAACAAACGCTTGGATTGGAATTTATAATCACTAAAAATCTTATCCTTTTCACCTCTCCAAGCGTTTGTTATGTTAGTTTGATACTAGTGTATGTAATAGTACATTACTGCAGAGACCAGTAAGTAAGCTTTCCTGGCTGAGTATTTAGTAGCCTACAATACGAAGCCAGGTAAGCTGATTACGGTCGAAGCATGTATAGTGCTTTTCTCAAACATATAAGGAAATAAAATTACTTGTTTAGTGCTTCAGTTACTGGCTGAGTGATTTAATGTTGTATGAAAATCCTTTACGTACGTCGCGCTGAACCTGCCTTGGAATAGAGTCCCTACTGGTCTCTAATTACTAACGTAACAGGAACATTTCCGAGCATGTTTGAGAAAAATATATAAATGCGTTGGAAAATGAGTCGTTTAAGGAATAACAAAACGGTTTTTTTCATTTTCATACATATTTTTAAGTAAGAGTTTGTTTACCTAGAGAAACTTTAAGAAAAATTTGCGAAGTTTAGGAATGTGTTAAAGTATTTTATAAAAATTTCAATGCAGAAGTAAACTTGGCTTTATGCTTTAATCAGATAATATAAAATACGGTAGGGCATGACAGATAATTATAAAAAAACTAGCTACAACTTGCACAAATCAACTTCCTCACCAAACAAGCTCTACAAGAATTGAGTTTTCAGGCATTAAATAATTATAAATGTGTACTATAATGTTAAACAAAAAAGAACCGACTTCACTAAGCAATCCACCTTTCCAACACCAAATACTCGAGCTGCTGTAAAAAATACTCAAATCACTACAGGTGTGCCTATAATAGTTGAAGAGTTCCCTCGATTTTTCCAGGATCCCATCATCAGATCCTGACCTGGTTAAAATGGGACCAACTGTGAAGTATACTCTTTCAAACAAAAAAAGAATTTTCCAAATCGGTCCAGCCGTCTTCGAATAATCGGTGAACATACATAAAAAAAAAAAAAAAATAGCAAAAATAAAGATCCCGACGAATTGATAACCTCCTCCTTCGAAATCTTGAAGTCGGTTGAAAACGCTCTTGAATTGGGTACTTTCCTGGGTAAAAGAAATATATTTCTATTTAGTCCGTCAGTTAGATTATCAAAAAATATTGGACACGTATTTTTTATTTTGTCAGTCAAACAAAAATTGGTGAAGATATAGCCCGTTAAAGTTCCGCGTGACGTCACATTATACTAAAAATTGTACTGAAATGTGACGTCACGCGGAACTTTAACGGGCTATATCTTCACCAATTTTTGTTTGATTGACAAAATAAAAAATACGTGTCCAATATTTTTTGATAATCTAACTGACGGACTAAATAGAAATATATTTCTTTTACCCAGGAAAGTACCCAATTCAAGAGCGTTTTCAACCGACTTCAAGATTTCGAAGGAGGAGGTTATCAATTCGTCGGGATCTTTGTTTTTGCTATATTTTTTTTTTTTTTTTTTTATGTATGTTCACCGATTATTCGAAGACGGCTGGACCGATTTGGAAAATTCTTTTTTTGTTTGTAAGAGTATACTTCACAGTTGGTCCCATTGTAACCATGTCAGGATCTGATGATGGGATCCTGGAGAAATCGAGGGAAATCTTCAACTATTATAGGCACACCTGTAGTGATTTGAGTATTTTTTACAGCAGCTCGAGTATTTGGTGTTGGAAAGGTGGATGCTTAGTGAAGTCGGTTCTTTTTTGTTTAAAATTATTTCATTATTAGCCGTTTTTAAATATTTATTTAGAAACAAACAGTCTTATAAAAACATATCTGTAAATTATCTAAAAGCTATTTGTTCCTATAGTCTGGCAAACCATTTCTGTCAGTAGAAACGCGCGGCAAATTTAAAATACGTACATGTGGCAACCCTTTGTGATGAGACACCGTATTTCATGACGAACATTTAAATTCACATTGAATTTGTTTCTAGTGCATTTCACTCTCTCATCTTAAGCGCGAGTGAGACAGAACTCCTGCAACGTTCCCAATTAAATTTTAATCAATTTTTAAAGCATATCTCAATTGTCTCAACCAGATTATCTGTTGCAGTTGATGACAGATCAGACGAAATATATCCGTCTCCTTTTTACACACCGTAAATGTCACCTAATGAAAGGGGCGGAAATACCAACTAAAATTAAAAACATTTTTTTTTTTTAAATATACTACGACGGTGGCAAACAAGCATACGGCCCGCCTGATGGTAAGCAGCTACCGTAACCTATGGACGCCTGCAACTCCAAAGGAGTCACATGCGCGTTGCCGACCCTTTACAAAAAGGAGGATTCACTGTGTTGACGACTAAAGGAACAAGAAGGTCCCTCATCGTCAACACACTGGGTCCTCTTTGAGCTCTTTGGCAACCTTACTCACCAGCAGGAACACAACACTATGAGTAGGGTCTAGTGCTATTTGGCTGTGGTTTTCTGTAAGGTGGAGGTACTTCCCCAGTCGGGCTCTGCTCCAGATTTGAGCGAGATGACATTAGCTGAACGTGCCCTACCACACTTAGCGAGATGCCATTCGCAGTGCCCATACCTCTCTTTTTGGCGTAGTTTAAGGACATACCCGGGTCCGGACATACCCCGGGTCCGGAAAAAAAACATAAAATTTGATGATCATTGCTGCTTTTTTCACTGATTCTTAGTGTTGTCATACTTTTGTTCGCTGCACATTGCTACTGCGTTCGTTGGCTGGCCAGACTATATATGTATAGACCTATTGTTTCCTGTATTTCTTAACAGTAAATAAATTATAAACATTTCGCTATGAAAAGCATTGAAAAGTTAACTTACAAGAAAAAAAAACAACTTAGATACAATTGAATATAGTTTCCACAACTACTCTAACAGCTAATAGGTATAACAACTAATATAAACTTGTCGTTTTCAAATCGTTACCGGACTCATAATAGTACATTACTTACCAAGGACTGTAAAAGAAAGAAAGCCCGAAATCGCAGGTATTTGTGACCCGAGCCGCAGGCGAGGGTTGTAAATATGCGATAGAGGGCTTTCTTTTTTACTGCCCGTGGTGAGTACACAATTTTACGTCTCCACCTGGCCATAATGCGAGTTTTACCGTACGCGTAGCGTGCGGTAATACTTACATTATGGCCAGGTGTGACGTAAATATCATTGTTTTGCTGCAGGGCCGGCCCGTCCATATAGGCAAACTAGGCGATGTCATGTGTGTCACATAATATTAACAGTAACGTGAAGTCACTGTTATTATTATGCTAATTAGGCATATGCTGTCCCTACCTGTCACTTTGAAAGAAACAGACCAAAGAAACTTAACTAAAAGTTTGAAACACGATTACGAATAAGCAGGAATGTAAGTGCCATGACGATTCACTGAAATGATTCATCACATATCTGTCAGAGTCGGGACACGTTTTTTTCTTAGATTGTAAATATGTAAATAAGGTTGTAAATCTTTGGGTTTGCAGTTAATAATGTTATTGTTTATAAAGTAAACAAAAAAAACTGGAAATAACACAAAAAAGATCCTACAGTACCCATTGCATTAAATAGTAAGTAGGTACACTCATATATAAAAAAAAAGAATAACGCTTAATTTAAATTAGCAAATATTCGTTTGTGTTGTTTAATTGTCTGGTAAACGAATGTTAAAATAACTGTTTGAACGCCATTTGTCAACAAGATAAACGTCGCACACGCCAACATCACTGCACAGGCTAACGGCGTGAGGCGCGTACGAATTTGAGCAAACAGGCGCAGTCGAGCCGTGCGTGCCTCAACCTGAGGCTGCCTCAAGTCCGTACCCACCTTAAGATTATTCGACGTAAAACTTGCGCGAGGCGACGGTGTGCGAGTGAGTTAGCGCTCTGCGTGTGCATAGCGCTGTCTCGTTCACCGGGGCGAGAGTGTGAGATCCGCCTTATTTAGACATACGTACAATTAACATTAAAATTTGCATTAGAAGTAAAAGTAAAAGCGAATAAGGCATGAGTCGTGTTACATTTTAATAACCTATAAGCATTGTCACGGGCATAGGGTTTGCACGACAGATCTGAAATGCATGGCACGATCCATGGATCCGAATCCAATTTCGAATCCGGATTGCAAACTCTACATGGGCAAGATAATTCACGATATTTAGCGTTCAAACGGTTAAGCACAAAATACACTTGAGCGCAATTCAGTTATCATATCATAGACAAACATCAGCCAAAAAGCGGAAATTTGTCCATAGTGGCTCAATAGGTTTCCGCGATCGAATGTTTCACTAGATGGCAGCACCGTGACGAGAGGTCTTTGACAGCAGCTGTCAAAATCCACCAATAAAAAAAAAGATTAAACATGATTGGATTCCCGTTTGAGCTTCAAGATGGCTGCGTCGTCTTTGGAATAGTTTTTTGTTTTTTGCTCATTTACGTAGTTCAGTGTGTAATATTGATAGCTTATTGTGCGGTGACCTAACGAACAAGTGTGCAGCTAATGAAAAATTAGTCCCAAAACGCGAGTAACCACCCTTTAGTTGAACAAACGGTTATCCGGGGTCCCGGCCACCCACGTGTTTGTAAGGAGGCTATCACTTTACAATCAACAAGGCCTTAACCGAACAACGTTGGTTTTATTTTACAAAAATGAATAAGATCATAAGTGTACCTTGACATTGTCAGAATTCACCTCGCTAAAATAGGCGAAGAGTAAAAGCCATTCAATAAAAAAAAATGTAAAATAAACATGATTGGTGGATTATGACAGCTAGACCTCTCGCTACGGTGCCGCCATCTAATGAAAAATTCGACCGCGTAAACCCTCATTGTATGGAGCATAGACAAAATACAGGCGGAAATTGGATGATCAAGTGTGTCGCATCTTAAACTATAGTTGTTTATGATCCAAATGTAGTAAATAGTGATGTATTCCCATTTTACGAATTATGTATTGCATGTACGGAAGATGCCCCTATGTTCGGCCACTTTAAGGAGAGTTGGTCTATTCAGACTTCCGTCATTTAGTGTCAATAAGGAATTATGACACTATGTACTGAGCCATTGGAAATTGATTACTTTATTTATATGAATCTCCGCTATTAACACATTCATTGCCACCCCAGCCAAACAAGACATCCGCGCCCGGCCACAAAAATTTCGTCATATAAAGCTGTAGTACCACGATCCCGACTATCGGGTCGTCCGGCCTGGGAACGAAATCATCAAATACCCGATAGTCGGGTTTTGCGGCACTAAATGTGTTAAGATTCTGACATTAATCTTTTTTTTTCTATGAAATGTCAGAAAGGGATCTGGGAGTCAGTTTTGTCCATTTTTCCATGGCTCCTGACAACTGATACATGACAGATGACAGTGCCATCTTTACTCTTATATGAAGTATAAACCATAGACTTGTAAATTTGTCTATACCTTAATAAAGTTGAAAATGGCCGAAACTGGCACTGTGGCCGCTACGGAGGCACTGTTATGTATGTTAATCGTTTAGATAATATTTGAATGGCCTTCTTACTATAGGGGAAAATCTGAGACGCTATAGTTATACCGCGCTAACTTTGCACTGACTTTGCAGAAAGCCAGCATTTTAAAAATAAAAAAATAAATAAACTTCCAACTCGGAGCCGGCTCAACGGATTTTCATAAAGCAGATCTATTGACCATCGCCAAAGAACCTGCTTTAAAATAAAAAGAATTTCGCGAATAATTCGCGTGTTTTTAGATGTTCGCATTCGAATTCGCACATTTCACTGCGAATACAGCCTTGGCCAGAAGTGTTGAGCACCCTTGCGATTTTCATACAAGACTCGAAAGTTTAGACCGGCGTTTCTATCATTTTTGAAGTTATTTTATCACATCATTCAAACTGAGAGGCATGTTTTGTTGAAGTTAGTAGTAACTGCATAGAATATTTGTAATTTGACGCACCGGCCTAAAGTCACATTTTTGTTACTTTCACTTTTCATACTTTATAGGTACCTTGAAATTGTTATTAAGTGAAGTTTTCTAGATATATAAATAAAATATAACATTTTACGTCACCGTACATTGTTATGATAGGGAAATAATACTTAACATCAAAATTGTAAACATAAATCTGCTATGCTCAACACTTCCGGCCAAGGCTGTATTAAGAACATTTTTAGTGCATTTCTAACAATGGCGTTGGAAAATTAAAATGACAGTGCGGTAACTGTTATTGATATTGTCTTACAAATATATATATATTTTGCCTATTTATGTATATTTTTAATACAGGCCTTGGAGTAATTGACGTGTCTTCCGGTACCTATTTTTACGAAAAACTTTGATGTATTGCTAAAAAACAAAATGGCGTCTGTTATTGTAGCATTACAATTTAAAACAAATAGAGTTTACATTTAAACTAGCTCCAGTTAACATATAATTCTTCCAATGTTGATTAAAATTCATGAAACATCGACACCATTGGCAGAACTTAGCAAATGGCCTCAGTAGCCTAGTTGGTAGCGTTAGCATTCCAACGGTCGAAGTATTATATAATTTTAAATATACTTTGGGGTTTAAACTACGATAATGGAAAATGTACAGGGTTTTTCATTGTTTTATTTTATTTTAAATCGTAAATCGTATTGAAATAAATTGTCTGTAAAATGACTTATTATGTAACTTTTGAGGGTTCCGTACCTCGAAAGGAAAAAACGGGACCCTTATAGGATCACTTTGTTGTCTGTCTGTCTGTCTGTCTGTAAAGACCATTTTTCTCAGGAACGCGTGGAGGTATCAAGCTGAAATTTATATCTAATACTCAGGTCTACTGTCCCTTGGAGCTGTGAAAAAATCAGACTTCTAAACCAACGCAATCAAAAGATACAGCCGTTTATGCCGCAAATACGCCGCGATACTTCCCGTGAACTCAGAATCTTGAAATTTGGTACGAAGCAACGTCTTATAGCACAGATAAAGGAAAAATTGCGAAAACCGTAATTTTTTTTTAAATAATTTTAAAGTTACTACCCCTCTATACCTACAGGTTTGTACGGAGCCCTCGGTGCGCGAGTCCGACTCGCACTTGGCCGGTTTTTTTTAATACCACGACGGTGGCAAACAAGCATACCGTCTGATGGTAAGCAGCTACCGTAGCCTATGGACGCCAGCAGCTCCAGAACATTTCGTGTGACTTAGAGGGTAATAAAGTTGCACAATCGAGTCATAACATAATAACCCTCTGCTTTGCCATCAGGATTCTACTTGACTCCCGTTTGTAATATTTCTATTATCTTGCACACATTTCATTGAATAATTATTGTCAAAATAAAAGTGGAAATAATGAACCAAACCCGTCGAAAACCTATAACTACCCCCCTTATTCATAATCATAAACGTCTCGGGCCTAATGACAGATAAGGATAAAAAAATAATTAACTAATAAGGGTTTCGCGTGGCGCTCTCGCTGCGGTCGTGTCTAGCTGTCATAATCCACCAATCATGTTTAATCATGGCGGCCTCCAAGCCCAGTCGGTAGTGACCCTGCCTACGAAGCAGGAGGTCCCGGGTTCGAATCCTGGTCAGGGCATTTATTTGTGTGTTTATCACAGATATTTGTTCCTGAGTTATGGATCCATATTTATCTATTATATATATATCGTCGTCTAATACCCGTAACACAAGCCTTATTGAGCTTACTGTGGGCCTAGGTCGATTTGTGTAAGATTGTCCTATAATATTTATTTATTTAATCATATGTTTTTGATTGGTGGATTTTGACAGCTGCTGTCAAAAAGAGCTCTCGTCACGGTGCTGCCATCTAATGAAAATCTCGATCGCGGAATCGAGGAGACACGAGAGACGTTTATAAATAAAGGGGTAATGTTTAATGTTAATGTAATAGTAGTTTATGTAACTGTTACGTAATAAGGCCTAATTATGTACAGTTGCATACACTGCTTTATCTACACACATATTATAAATCCTAAATGAAGTGTTCGGAAACCATTAGAATGACCGCCATTGCACCGCCATGACCAACTCGATTGTGCCGGCGGTCGGGCGGGCGCGTGCCAGAGGTCTGAGAGGAGGGCTATTACCATAGCTAATGATTTTCATACGTTTTAACCACACTGTCACTGATATTACGTTACTGGTTGCAGTAATGATGGTAATTACATGCGGTTTCCGAACGCGGAATAGAAGATTTATGATATTGGTGTAGATAAAGATAAAAACGAACAACGTTGTCCTTTTGTTGTTGTTTTCCTTTTATAGCGTTAGCAACTCCAGTAGAGTCACAAGCGCGTTTCCCTTGAAGTGAAAAAGAATTCAAAGCAAGAAAAAGCTCCCTAGCAGTTAACTTGAACATAGTGTATCTTTGCGAGCTTCTGAAGTTATTTTTTTACTTAGTTACGAATGTAAGGTGTTTAAATATAAAATAAAAGTTAAATATTTATTCTTACATGTATATTTATTCTAGAAATCCCAGTAAATAAATACAGTAGAATCCGCTTATACATAGGCTGCTATTTATATATCCGGAAACCGGGATTACAATCTTCTTAAATAGCATATTTGACCTCCATGGTAAAATTTGAACTTTTTTAAGTACTGGCCGGTATATTTTTTCTTTCTTATTAACGCTCGTGTTTTGTTTTTGACGGGTTTTAAATGTCATCTCGCAGCAAGAATGGAACTCACTCGTGAAAATATTCGTGCTATGATTTATTATGATTTTCGGCGTGGTTTAACGCAATAACAGTGCATAGATCAACTAACTTCAACTTTTGGTGATGAAGCCCCATCTAAAACTACTGTGTATCACTGGTTTAGTGAGTTCAATCGTGGACGTAGTATGCTTACGGACGAAGTTAAGGCAGGTCGCCCGAAATCGGTCGTTGTACAACAAAATATCGAGGCTGTGCGAAAACTTATAATGGACGACCGACATGTTACGTACCGCGAGATAGAGGCGACTCTGGGTATTTCTATGACCAGCATTAATAGCATATTACATAATTATTTGGCTGTAAAAAAAATTTGTTCGCGTTGGAGACCCCACAACTTAACAAAAGAGCAAAAAGATACTCGCGTCGAATGGTGCAATAAAATGTTAAAAAAATATAACCGTGGTGACTCAAAAGCCGTTTATAACATCTATACAGGTGACGAATCCTGGATCTATGCATACGATCCCGAAACGAAGCAACAATCAACGGTATGGGTGTTTCAAAATGAGCCGAACCCTACGAAAGTTACTCGTGCAAAAAGTACATTGAAACAAATGGTGGCCTGCTTCTTCGGTATTAATGGCCATGTAGCTACAGTGCCACTAGAAAACCGTAGAACGGTTAATTCAGAGTGGTACACGACCATTTGCTTACCGGAAGTATTTGAACAAATTCGTAAAACTAACCAGCGACGAAGAATCATTCTTCATCATGACAATGCCAGCTGTCATACGTCACGCGAAACAACTCTATTTTGGAGGGTCAAAATGTGGAATTAACGGGTCATCCGCCGTACAGCCCTGACTTGGCACCCAACGATTTTTATTTATTTCCAAATATAAAGAATAAATTACGCGGTCAACGATTTTCGACCGCTGAAGATGCTGTCGACGCATTCAAACAACACGTAATGGAGGTACCTCAGGCGGAGTGGCAGAAGTGCTTTAAAAATTGGTTCACGCGAATGCAAAAGTGCATAGATCATCAAGGGGAATACTTTGGAAAACAATAAAACCATTTTCAGCCGTGTACGTTTGTTTGTTTTTTTGTTTCCGGATATATAAGTAGCAACCCTCGTAATGACATCGAAGGGAAGTGCAAAAAAGGTCATACTTATTTATTTATCGTATGGCTACATGTCACTGGACATAGCTAGGCATTTCTTCCCTGGGATAGTAGTAGTGGGAAAGCAGATGATGAAGAAAATCCAGTGAGTGCTGCGAGGTCCAGATGGGACAGCGCAGCTGCCAAGTTTGTTACTCTTTTAGTACCACCCAAGGGATCACGTGTACTGTAGGGTTGTCTAAGGTGTTTCCTACGGACGCAGAGTAACATTGATCCCCAAGGTCATACTAACCGGACGTCATATAATACACTAGCTTTTGCCCGCGGCTTCGCCCGCGTACTAAAAGTACTAAAAAAGAACGTAACGCATTGTAACGCACGAAAAGAACATGTCGCGGGGACTGTGTAAAATAGACTAACTAATCTTGTTTCCCCATACAAACTTTGGACCCCCATTTCACCCCCTTAGGGGATGAATTTTGAAAAATCCTTTCTTAGTGCACCCCTAGACCTTATAAGGAACCTACGTGCCAAATTTGGAATCTCTAGAACCAGCGGTTTGGACTGTGCGTTGATAGATCACTATGTCAGTCAGTCAGTCAGTCAGTCACCTTTGAGTTATATATATAGATTAGATTGTAATTTGGCACAAACACTTTCATGTCCACAATATTAAACTTCCAAATCGATGTCATTTTCGTAATTTACGTCCCAAAAAACCATAAAAACGACACCCATATTGATATTTAGACATTTCCACCCCATCGCACCCCAACAGGAGAGATGGTATTTGACGTCCGCCACGTTAGATTTTAAAATCGTTGTTGCAGTGACCCGATAAACCATAGAAATAATACCCATGTTGATTTTTAGACTTTGTCACCACATTTCCCCTTTTAGGGGTTGAATTCTCAAAAAACCTGCAACACGTATTTACTCATTTATTGTTAGGAATACTTCTGTGAAGTTTCGAATAAAATAGACTAACTAATCTTGTTTCCCCATACAAACTTTGGACCCCCATTTCACCCCCTTAGGGGATGAATTTTGAAAAATCCTTTCTTAGTGCACCCCTACACCTTATAAGGAACCTACGTGCCAAATTTGGAATCTCTAGAACCAGCGGTTTGGACTGTGCGTTGATAGATCACTATGTCAGTCAGTCAGTCAGTCACCTTTGAGTTATATATATATATAGATAGTCTCCGAAACGATACAATTTTGATTGTCCTATGGTAATTTTAAATATCCATAGCGGTTTAGAACACTATAAGTTAAAACATAAAATTTACTGACGTATGGTCAATTCGTCAATAATAATCGAAACAAAATGTAATCACGCGTCACACAGCTACCTTCCCAACTTCGGAACAAAAATGAACGAACGTGTCTGTTCTCATAATTTCTTAATATTACGACATGTGAATATAAGCGGAATCAGTTATGTCAGTATATCCGATTAAATTATAAAGAATTTTCTATGAAAACCAAAAAATCTGAGACGCTATAGTTATACCGCGCTAACTTTGCACTGACTTTGCAGAAAGCCAGCATTTTAAAAATAAAAAAATAAATAAACTTCCAACTCGGAACCGGCTCAACGGATTTTCATAAAGCAGATCTATTGACCATCGCCAAAGAACCTGCTTTAAAATAAAAAGAATTTCGCGAATAATTCGCGTGTTTTTAGATGTTCGCATTCGAATTCGCACATTTCACTGCGAATACAGCCTTGGCCAGAAGTGTTGAGCACCCTTGCGATTTTCATACAAGACTCGAAAGTTTAGACCGGCGTTTCTATCATTTTTGAAGTTATTTTATCACATCGTTCAAACTGAGAGGCATGTTTTGTTGAAGTTAGTAGTAACTGCATAGAATATTTGTAATTTGACGCACCGGCCTAAAGTCACATTTTTGTTACTTTCACTTTTCATACTTTATAGGTACCTTGAAATTGTTATTAAGTGAAGTTTTCTAGATATATAAATAAAATATAACATTTTACGTCACCGTACATTGTTATTATTGGGAAATAATACTTAACATCAAAATTGTAAACATAAATCTGCTATGCTCAACACTTCCGGCCAAGGCTGTATTAAGAACATTTTTAGTGCATTTCTAACAATGGCGTTGGAAAATTAAAATGACAGTGCGGTAACTGTTATTGATATTGTCTTACAAATATATATATATTTTGCCTATTTATGTATATTTTTAATACAGGCCTTGGAGTAATTGACGTGTCTTCCGGTACCTATTTTTACGAAAAACTTTGATGTATTGCTAAAAAACAAAATGGCGTCTGTTATTGTAGCATTACAATTTAAAACAAATAGAGTTTACATTTAAACTAGCTCCAGTTAACATATAATTCTTCCAATGTTGATTAAAATTCATGAAACATCGACACCATTGGCAGAACTTAGCAAATGGCCTCAGTAGCCTAGTTGGTAGCGTTAGCATTCCAACGGTCGAAGTATTATATAATTTTAAATATACTTTGGCGTTTAAACTACGATAATGGAAAATGTACAGGGTTTTTCATTGTTTTATTTTATTTTAAATCGTAAATCGTATTGAAATAAATTGTCTGTAAAATGACTTATTATGTAACTTTTTAGGGTTCCGTACCTCGAAAGGAAAAAACGGGACCCTTATAGGATCACTTTGTTGTTTGTCTGTCTGTCTGTCTGTCTGTAAAGACCATTTTTCTCAGGAACGCGTCGAGGTATCAAGCTGAAATTTATATCTAATACTCAGGTCTACTGTCCCTTGGAGCTGTGAAAAAATCAGACTTCTAAACCAACGCAATCAAAAGATACAGCCGTTTATGCCGCAAATACGCCGCGATACTTCCCGTGAACTCAGAATCTTGAAATTTGGTACGAAGCAACGTCTTATAGCACAGATAAAGGAAAAATTGCGAAAACCGTAATTTTTTTTTTAAATAATTTTAAAGTTACTACCCCTCTATACCTACAGGTTTGTACGGAGCCCTCGGTGCGCGAGTCCGACTCGCACTTGGCCGGTTTTTTTTAATACCACGACGGTGGCAAACAAGCATACCGTCTGATGGTAAGCAGCTACCGTAGCCTATGGACGCCAGCAGCTCCAGAACATTTCGTGTGACTTAGAGGGTAATAAAGTTGCACAATCGAGTCATAACATAATAACCCTCTGCTTTGCCATCAGGATTCTACTTGACTCCCGTTTGTAATATTTCTATTATCTTGCACACATTTCATTGAATAATTATTGTCAAAATAAAAGTGGAAATAATGAACCAAACCCGTCGAAAACCTATAACTACCCCCCTTATTCATAATCATAAACGTCTCGGGCCTAATGACAGATAAGGATAAAAAAATAATTAACTAATAAGGGTTTCGCGTGGCGCTCTCGCTGCGGTCGTGTCTAGCTGTCATAATCCACCAATCATGTTTAATCATGGCGGCCTCCAAGCCCAGTCGGTAGTGACCCTGCCTACGAAGCAGGAGGTCCCGGGTTCGAATCCTGGTCAGGGCATTTATTTGTGTGTTTATCACAGATATTTGTTCCTGAGTTATGGATCCATATTTATCTATTATATATATATCGTCGTCTAATACCCGTAACACAAGCCTTATTGAGCTTACTGTGGGCCTAGGTCGATTTGTGTAAGATTGTCCTATAATATTTATTTATTTAATCATATGTTTTTGATTGGTGGATTTTGACAGCTGCTGTCAAAAAGAGCTCTCGTCACGGTGCTGCCATCTAATGAAAATCTCGATCGCGGAATCGAGGAGACACGAGAGACGTTTATAAATAAAGGGGTAATGTTTAATGTTAATGTAATAGTAGTTTATGTAACTGTTACGTAATAAGGCCTAATTATGTACAGTTGCATACACTGCTTTATCTACACACATATTATAAATCCTAAATGAAGTGTTCGGAAACCATTAGAATGACCGCCATTGCACCGCCATGACCAACTCGATTGTGCCGGCGGTCGGGCGGGCGCGTGCCAGAGGTCTGAGAGGAGGGCTATTACCATAGCTAATGATTTTCATACGTTTTAACCACACTGTCACTGATATTACGTTACTGGTTGCAGTAATGATGGTAATTACATGCGGTTTCCGAACGCGGAATAGAAGATTTATGATATTGGTGTAGATAAAGATAAAAACGAACAACGTTGTCCTTTTGTTGTTGTTTTCCTTTTATAGCGTTAGCAACTCCAGTAGAGTCACAAGCGCGTTTCCCTTGAAGTGAAAAAGAATTCAAAGCCAGAAAAAGCTCCCTAGCAGTTAACTTGAACATAGTGTATCTTTGCGAGCTTCTGAAGTTATTTTTTTACTTAGTTACGAATGTAAGGTGTTTAAATATAAAATAAAAGTTAAATATTTATTCTTACATGTATATTTATTCTAGAAATCCCAGTAAATAAATACAGTAGAATCCGCTTATAATGACATCGAAGGGAAGTGCAAAAAAGGTCATACTTATTTATTTATCGTATGGCTACATGTCACTGGACATAGCTAGGCATTTCTTCCCTGGGATAGTAGTAGTGGGAAAGCAGATGATGAAGAAAATCCAGTGAGTGCTGCGAGGTCCAGATGGGACAGTGCAGCTGCCAAGTTTGTTACTCTTGTAGTACCACCCAAGGGATCACGTGTACTGTAGGGTTGTCTTAGGTGTTTCCTACGGACGCAGAGTAACATTGATCCCCAAGGTCATACTAACCGGACGTCATATAATACACTAGCTTTTGCCCGCGGCTTCGCCCGCGTACTAAAAGTACTAAAAAAGAACGTAACGCATTGTAACGCACGAAAAGAACATGTCGCGGGGACTGTGTAAAATAGACTAACTAATCTTGTTTCCCCATACAAACTTTGGACCCCCATTTCACCCCCTTAGGGGATGAATTTTGAAAAATCCTTTCTTAGTGCACCCCTAGACCTTATAAGGAACCTACGTGCCAAATTTGGAATCTCTAGAACCAGCGGTTTGGACTGTGCGTTGATAGATCACTATGTCAGTCAGTCAGTCAGTCAGTCACCTTTGAGTTATATATATATAGATTAGATTGTAATTTGGCACAAACACTTTCATGTCCACAATATTAAACTTCCAAATCGATGTCATTTTCGTAATTTACGTCCCAAAAAACCATAAAAACGACACCCATATTGATATTTAGACATTTCCACCCCATCGCACCCCAACAGGAGAGATGGTATTTCACGTCCGCCACGTTAGATTTTAAAATCGTTGTTGCAGTGACCCGATAAACCATAGAAATAATACCCATGTTGATTTTTAGACTTTGTCACCACATTTCCCCTTTTAGGGGTTGAATTCTCAAAAAACCTGCAACACGTATTTACTCATTTATTGTTAGGAATACTTCTGTGAAGTTTCGAATAAAATAGACTAACTAATCTTGTTTCCCCATACAAACTTTGGACCCCCATTTCACCCCCTTAGGGGATGAATTTTGAAAAATCCTTTCTTAGTGCACCCCTACACCTTATAAGGAACCTACGTGCCAAATTTGGAATCTCTAGAACCAGCGGTTTGGACTGTGCGTTGATAGATCACTATGTCAGTCAGTCAGTCAGTCACCTTTGAGTTATATATATATAGATAGTCTCCGAAACGATACAATTTTGATTGTCTTATGGTAATTTTAAATATCCATAGCGGTTTAGAACACTATAAGTTAAAACATAAAATTTACTGACGTATGGTCAATTCGTCAATAATAATCGAAACAAAATGTAATCACGCGTCACACAGCTACCTTCCCAACTTCGTAACAAACATGAACGAACGTGTCTGTTCTCATAATAATACGACATGTGAATATAAGCGGAGTCAGTTATGTCAGTATATCCGATTAAATTATAAAGAATTTTCTATGAAAACCAAACTTTGTACCGCATTTACGTCATGTTGTATGCGGAGTCATAATAAACGGATTCTACTGTATAATAGAAACTATTATATCTTTTCCCGCACACATGCTGAAAAGTATTACTTTCTGTGCCTGTACAAAAAGTGTTACTTTCTGAGCACGGACATTGTAAAACCCATGGTGGAATATAAAATGAAGCTTTAATGTATATTTGTTAATTATAATAATATGCCAACGTTTGTGTGTTTTACTTGACCTATTACGTTTTCACTTTTCATTATAATTTTAACTTAAGAGGCTGACAACACTTGATGATCTTCAAATTGACTTTACTTGACAGTTTTTTAGCTATAAGTACTTGTTTTGGGTAAGTAAAATATATACATATTAATATTCATTATACTGGGAAGAACTTTGTTAATTCTGATACACGATTGGACGAAATCGGCTCGATAGAAAATAATTCCAAAGTTAAATCTTAAAATTAGCTTTTAACAGTTGTATGTCTTTAGTTTCTTGATTTATACGTCTGTAAATAAGGATAAAATTCCCCAGCACTAATACTATAAACTTCATTATATATATTTCTCAGTTAATACGTAGTTTTTTTAACTCATCATTTTGAAAATATTGCGATGAGCTCCCCTACTAATCGTAACACAGTGTTTCTCTTTCACTCGCGCTGAAATAGATAGGGATGGAATTTAGCTGTTGTCACCCCCTTAAGTACCTGATAACGATAGGCTGCCGTTTGCTGTAATTAGGTACGCCTATTAGGTACACTATTATGTTTACAATACACACGCGTAGTGGACTAAGAGCTGGCCACGTCAGATATGACACAATAATGAGAGCAATAAAACCAGTCTCATTAGATTGCTATACTATCCTTATTGCTAGATCCGGGCATCTGGCAGCTTTTAATGTCCACCCATTAAAAGCTGCCAGATGGTCAGATTGTGAGACAAACAAAATTTTTAAGTTGGAAAAAAATCATCAAAATGGTAAAAACAGCCGAAATTGTCTCAAGTATATAGGACAGGGCCTGTATTTTAACATTATAACAAAAAACATTGCGTATTATTACGGAAACAAAAACAGTAGGCGACAAACTATGAATTAGTATAGTCGCGGAATGAAAAGGTTTATCACTTTTCAACTCTATGTCTACGAGTTAAGATCGAAAAGTGATAAACCTTTTCATTCCGCGACTGTACGTCGTTTGGCACTACTTTCCCCCAAAAGAAATTTGGCAATTATATAATCTAATTATTCGCATAATTTCTCATCATGTTGCATAAAACTCAGAACTCTAGGATTTGTTTTCTTGAAGTGGTTTGCATTCTTTAACCTCCACCACTTAACAGTTGCCAGTTGTCCAGATCTCGAAATAAGCATAGTACAGCAAACTGACTATACGGGTTTCGTTGCTCTCATTATTGTGTCATATCTGACGTGGCTAGCTCTCCGTCTATAGCGTACGCGTACATACTGATCTACTCACCCGTATCTCTTTTCAATAACATCGTTAATTGGGGATCCAATGTCAACCTCGCGATTCAATCACCAACCTTCAGGAGTTATAAACAGTTACTGCAAGAATAACGAATAATTATCAAAACAATCTAAATGAGTGAAATAAATGGTGGATTATCCTTTTCAAGTAACTTCAAGATCTCGAAGGAGGTTTTCCATTCGTCGGGATCTTTGTTTTTGCTATTTTTTTTTGTTCACCGATTATTCGAAGACGGCTTGACCGACTTGGAAAAATCTTTTTTTGTTTGAATAGTATACTTCACAGTTAGTCCCATTGTTATCCGGTCAGGATCTGATAATGGGATCCTGGAGGAATCGAGGGAACTCTTCAAATATTATACATTCACCTATAGTGATTTGAGTATTTCTTCAGTAGCTCGGGCATTTGCTTTTGGAAAGGTGGATGCTAAGTGAAGTCTGTTCTTTTTGTTTAAAATTATATAAGATTTTATTAGGATTGAGACGCGCGTGGCTACGAGGCCGAAGCCTTGAGGGCGACTAGTTTTATTATTTACAGTGACTTTCATTTCAAATATTAAATGTTAGGCCTATAAAATAAGAGTTTTTCGAAGAATTAATTTCCAGCAATTTTTATACTTTAATTTGGTCCCAAATGCGTGTAATCCGAGTTTGCGCAATCCCAGGAGGTGTGCATTATTTTTGGGAAACTGTTGTTCCCGTGTTGATCCTGAGGACCTCATTTCAGCAGGTCTATTCCTAGTAGCCTATATTAACCTAAAGCCAATGGACCTCTTTGGACAAAAGCCGCCGCGAGATATTCTCAAAATCCCTCATAAAGTCAACTTTCAATCTACCCTCTTTACCCCCAACCCAACAAATGCATCCGAATTTAACCTTTTTTATCAACCGACTTCAAATATTTCAACCGACCTCAAGATTTCGAAGGAGGAGGTTAAGGTAAATGTACGTTTCCACGAACGCTTAAGACCTGGATGTACGTTTCATTTTTTAATAAGGTCTGGCATTTTCATACGGCTATTGTCAATACTATACATGTAACTTAAATACATTTGTAATCATTTTATTTCACTTAGAAATTATTTGTAAACTGAGACATATTTAAAAAATATTTTTAAAGTTTTTTATACCGCCTAACTTGATTTGTACCATTAAGCGAACTAAGAAACATGATTTGCATATATTAACGAATCCGGTGACCACTTTACCGAACTAGAAGAAAAATGTATGGGAATAAGGTGTTGAACGATTCTCAAACTTAAACTGTCTCGTTGTTTAGATAATGTCATCTAACTGCGCAAGATTTGCGTCTCCATACATACTGAATTACTTCATACAAAACAAAAGTAACCTTTATTTTTTTTTATCATTTGTCAAACAAAATACCTAACCATTATCCATACTAATATTATAAATGGGAAAGTGTGTGTGTTTGTTTGTTTGTCCGTCTTTCACGGCAAAACGGGGCGACGAATTGACGTGATTTTTTAAGTGGAGATAGTTGAAGGGATGGAGAGTGACATAGGCTACTTTTTGTCTCTTTCTAACCCCCCACTTCCCTAAAATGGGGGGTGGAAGTTTGTATGGAGCATTACGGGGGGCAAAAGGAAACCGTGTTACCCCGAATTTAACGCGAGCGAAGCCGCGGGCAAAAGCTAGTTTTTATATAAAATAAAAAATAAACATATAACATAAACATCATTATCGTTTTTTGGGGTATTTACGTAATAGAAGTTTTTACAATATGAATTTAATAGTTAAATTTTATCTAAAAATTAAAAAAAAAACACAATTTAATATTTTATTTTATTATTATAAAATTTATCTTTATACAAAATGACCTATCAACAGCAGGCCCTTGAACATGTTTAAATGTTTAGAAGCGCTGGACTTTATAAAAAGGCAGAAAAAATAATACATTTTAATGTCGACCTTGCTGTGAGAGAAACAAGGATGACATTTTAATGTCTATCGAATACAAACGAGGCCAAGGCAGATACGAATTCGGTAGCAGAGACTATGGGCACGATTTACCGAACGCGCGTTCGGTAAATAAACCATGCAAAATATGTGGAACCTAATACGCGAGCAAATTTTGAAAATAGTGCCTAAGTTGCAACGATTGTGACATAACCACAAATTTAACATTGAAACTAATAATTAGAAGGATTACGAATCCGTTCATGTATTTAGTCTTTACTAATATTGCCGTAAAATAACTATAAAAAATTGTTAAAGATAGCTTTGTCGAAAGGCTTATTTTGAACTCAAAAAGTCGTAAAACTATAAGATTTCAAACGCGGATTTACTATAGTCTTTGCTGTCTACAGATGTTCGGTAAATGCTCATAAAATTACAAATACTTTTCATTATTTGAAAAGTAAAGAAGTTTATATTAATCGTTTATAATAAATAAGTAAAAAAATAATTTCAAAGACATACGCTTTCCCTGATTCCGTACGCTGTTCGGTGAAACCATCCAGTCAAAAAGTTGGGTCACACATCACCGGATTCACATTTATCTCAAATTATGAGAATATAACTGCACTAAAATCACTTCAAATAATAAAATACATAAACTTATTAAATAACAACACTCTAAATCCACAATTTGGAACCCACATATAGTTTTAAACGATTCTATGATCTTAAGAAGTGCACGCGATTTCTTAACGATTTTGTTAAGGGCGCCCATACAAAGTGGCACTCAACCGACAAGATCAGTTGTCATGTCGCAACTGAGCACCAAAATGGCCGTCTCTGACGCGTATTCGTAGGGGTAGGTATGTAGCTCACAGAAAAAAATATCACAAAGTAGTATCTGCTGTAAGTAATCGACTTATAGCTTAAAATGGAATATATTCGGCGATACGGCACGTTCGCTGAAGCGTACATTTACCTTATCAATTCGTCGGGATCTTTGTTTTTTTCTTTGCTATTTTTTTTAATGTATGTTCACCGATTATCCGAAGACCAGCGCATTAAAAAAGGAGTTCAACTTTGCCTCCCGGTCCCTCAAAAGAGTAATTGCTAAGGCAAAATCGTTGCACATTGGTAGAATTGGCGAGAAACTAGAGCGCCTCCCCTCGGGAACTCGTGCGTTCTGGTCTCTTGCCAAAGCTATCCAAGGGAATTTCTGTAAGCAATCTTTTCCGCCTTTGAAAATGGGAAATGACTCGTTGGCTCACGACGCAAAAGACAAAGCCAATCTTCTAGGCAAACTCTTTGCGTCCAACTCGACTTTGGACGACGGGGGATACGCACCGCCGACCATACCGCAGTGTGAGAGCAGTATGCCGGATATACAGTTCCGCCAAAGCTCACTGCGTAAAGCACTTCTTTCCCTCGACATTCATAAGTCGAGCGGGCCCGATGGAATCCCTGCGATTGTGCTGAAGATGTGTGCTCCTGAGTTGGCCCCGGTTTTAACGCGCCTTTTTCGGCTCTCTTACTCTTCTGGCATAGTCCCGATCTCGTGGAAGTCAGCTTTGGTGCACCCGGTCCCAAAAAAAGGTAACCGCTCAAATCCATCCAACTACAGGCCAATAGCTATTACCTCCCTGTTCTCGAAGATAATGGAATCCACTATCAACTGCCAGCTCCTTCGGTACCTAGAGGACCACCAGTTGCTCAGCGACCGCCAATACGGTTTCCGTGGGGGCCGCTCGGCTGGTGATCTTCTAGTTTACCTGACACATCGTTGGGCGCAGGCGATCGAGACAAAGGGTGAAGCATTGGCAGTTAGTTTGGATATTGCGAAGGCCTTTGATCGGGTATGGCACAAAGCACTTCTATCGAAACTTCCTTCTTATGGGCTTCCCGAGAAATTGTGTGAATGGGTCAGTAGCTTTCTTGCAGACAGACGCATCAAGGTCGTAGTTGACGGTGAATGCTCTGACTCCATGTCTGTGAATGCTGGTGTCCCCCAAGGCTGCGTGCTATCACCCACGCTGTTCCTTCTGCATATCAATGACATGCTGCAGATTAGCGGCATACATTGTTATGCAGACGATAGTACGGGTGATGCCTACTACACCGGCCGAACCAACATTTCTCGGGAGAATGTCATTGAGAGCCGGTACAAACTTGTGTCTGAAGTTGAGACTTCCCTTAAAGAAGTTTCAGAATGGGGTCGACTAAATTTAGTCCATTTTAACCCTACCAAGACACAGGTTTGCGCGTTTACCGCCAAAAAGCTTGCGTTTGTCGCTTTACCTCGTTTTGAGAGCACTTCCTTAACTGCCACTGCCAGTGTCCAGATCCTTGGCGTCGACATTTCGAGTGAAGTCCAGTTCCGCGGCCATTTAGAGGGTAAGGCCAAGTTGGCCTCAAAAAAGCTCGGTGTGCTCAACAGATCGAGACAGTATTTCACTCCGGCCCACCGCCTCCAGCTTTACAAGGCACAGGTACGCCCACATATGGAATACTGTTCTCATCTGTGGGCGGGAGCGCCCCAGTACCAACTTCTCCCTCTGGACCGCATCCAACGGAGAGCGACTCGAATTGTCGGCTGCCAGGATTTTACGGATCGGCTTGACTCCTTGGCGCTGCGTAGAGATGTAGCCTCGCTCTGCATCTTCTACCGCCTCTATCATGGAGAGTGCTCCGAGGAATTGTTCGGATTAATCCCTGCCGCTTCTTTCCGCCATCGTCCTACGCGACAGCATTACCATCATCACCACTTAGATGGTTGGCAGTCCTCAACTGTGCGTTTCTCGAGAAACTTCCTGCCTCGCACAACAAAACTGTGGAATGAACTGTCGTCTGCGGTATTTCCGGACCGATACGACCTTCAAACCTTCAAGAAAAGAGCGTATTCCCATCTTAAAGGCCGGCAACGTGCTTGTGACCCCTCTGGTGTTGCGGGCGTCTATGGGCGGCGTTAATTGCTTACCATCAGGCGATTCGTCTGCTCGTTTGCCTCCTATTTCATAAAAAAAAAAAAAAAAAAAAAAAAGAAGACGGCTGGACCGATTTGGAAAATTATTTTTTGTTTGAAAGAGTATACCTCACAGTCGGTCCCATTGTAACCAGGTCAGGATCTGATGATGGGAATCCTGGAGAAATCGAGGTAACTCTTCAACATTATAGGCACACCTATAGTGATTTGAGAATTTTTTACAGCAGCTCGAGCATTTGCTTTTGGAAAGGTGGATGCTAAGTAAAGTCGGTTCTTTTTTGTTTAAAATTATTTTATTGTAATGATTTACAGCTTGCTGGAAATTAAATTCTTTTAACGCTTTTTGTGAATATCATTCGATTGATTATTTTGACAAAAAACGGTACTTAATCGTGTACACTATTATTTTCCTGACATTTAAGTCCCGTTTTTTTGTCAAAATAATGATTGAAAATCTTATTCGATTCCCCGATATCTGGTATTAAAAATCCAGTACCTAATGGAGCGGTTGCTATCCTATCCAACCCCTACAGAAGTAAGTACCTTTAGCCCTTTTTACGGATGTATCTAAGATACATCTTTACATGCCCCTACGTTCGCACTTGCCGTAAAAGAGAAGTTGATTGACCAAGATACTACTATAAAGAGTAAAAAGTCCAACTGTACGACTTATTTATAGCTAATGACTCTAAACGCCATTTTTAGACTCGATTTTATCACCCACGTTTCCTGCCATATGTCGTTCGTTCAATATACACAGAAAACCAGTGTAATCAGTTAACTGGTGGTTCCCTAAGATCCGGGCATCTGGCAGCTGTTCATCGGTGAATGTCACAGGTACAGCTAGCAAAAATTTGAATTACGGTTAAAGCTATTTTCTTTTGTTCAATACTTATTCTATGAAATGTCTAATGTACAGTGAATCCTAATAATAATGGCTTAACAATATTAGAATACACTTTTTTTTATTTCGTTTCATTAGTAAGTAGGTACCTAATCAAAGTCTTAGGCAAAGATACCAACAGCGAGAGTACCTACACATTAAAACTTCATGAAATAAACTTATAATTTTTATTTTGTCACATATTATTATATTTTAAGATTTTTTGTTTTTATTATTAGTAAATCTTGCTCGAAGATATTAAACTATGACAATAAGTTACGTAACATAAATTCAAAAACAGAAGGTTTATATAACTAAGCTGTATGTAACGACCTAAAGTACGTACGTACGGTACATACGTAACGTACCAGCTGAAAAAAAAATGAAAAAACCCGGCCAAGTGCGTGTCGGACCACGCAGGAGGCTTCCGTACCTTCAAACCAAAAGGTCGTATCTGATGCCTATGGAAAAAGTTTTTTGGAGATAATGTCCAAAACAATTTTCGTAGAAAGTATATATGATAAGGCGCATCTCCTCGATTTTTTTGGACTTACGGTTCAAAAGTTACAGGGGAGGACACAATTTTTCTGACTTTCGATGCAATTATTTCAGAAAATATTCACTCAAACACAAAATGGTCAAAGAAACCTTAATGTTATTTTTAAAGACGTATCGATTGATGTCACATGTTGATATTTGGTATTTTTTTTTAAATTTATATGTATGGAGCGCCCCCCGTAATTTTTTTTTTCAAATTTAACAGCATAACTAAGTAGCGGCATACAAAATACACCTTATGTGTTAATTTTATTCAGATACATCGTATAGTTTCCGAGTAAAATGGCTGTGACATACGGACAGACATGACGAATCCATAAGGGTTCCGTTTTTTGCCATTTGGCTACGGAACCCTAAAAAACGTCTCATGTAAAATGATACGTTTCATGCAATTCTTGTACTATTATTTCAAAGACAGGCGATGTTAGGACAATATTAGAACAATGTTGAACAGTGATCTGTACGCGCGATCAATACCTACGTGCCTATTTTGAAAACATCTTACTTCAATATTGATAGCACACATCTGGTGTTAATCACTCTATAAACATCTTCAGCTGGGAAACTTTGTTGCCATAGCAACGATTGTGATTAGGTCATGACTATTGTGATTATTTTAAAAGCACAGGCGACGACAAACGCTTTAATTTAATTTAATAATAGCCTTTATTCCAGACTTTTTTTAAAATACCACGACGGTGGCAAACAAGCATACGGCCCGCCTGATGGTAAGCAGTTACCGTAGCCTATGGACGCCTGCAACCCCAGAGGATTCACATGCGCGTTGCCTATCCTTTAGGAACCTATTCACTCCTTTTTTGAAGAACATGACGATTCGACTTGTTTACAAAATTATTTATATTTATTTATATTTTTGATCTTGTTGTTCTTTTCTTTCTTTCTTCTTTTTCTTACCTTCTCTTGACGACAAACGCTTACCTTAGGTAATAGTTTTATTAATCTCCATAGAGCTCCATTGTTTCCTAAGAATTTTAGCTAAAAAGTAACTAATTTAACCTGCTTAATGTTGAAATTCAATTGACACGGATGTCCGTTTCTTTCTTTCGATTTAAGATTCAAATTTCATGAATTACGAAAACGTAGGTAAATACTTTGAAGATATTTGGGATTTTTGTAAAGATCTCCAGGATTGGTGCGGCTTCGAAAAGGGCTAAAGGACTACGGATCTACTCACATTGTAAGTCCTCTAAAATGTGTTAAAAAACGGTAGGCAATGGCCAGCATTACCACAACCGATTTTACTATGATAAGCTTTTTATCTGTGGCAGTAACGTAATTTTAACTTTACATGCTCAAATATTGTTAAGTTATGAGTTACAAATTTGGAACTTCGAATTTGATAACGTAATGTGAATCCTGTCCTCCTTACCGACCGCCGGCACGCGCCCGCGCGACCGCCGGCACAATCGAGTTGGCCATGGCGGTGCAATGGCGGTCATTCTATGGTTTCCGAACACGTCATTTAGGATTTATAATATGAGTGTAGATAAAGCAGTGTATGCAACTGTACGTAGTTAGGCCTTAAAAAACTCGTGTGATCTTATTATTAGTAGTATATTAAACCACACTCGTATTTTAAGGACCCTTATTACGTAACAGTTACCTGTCAGCTCTGATGTTAATTTGAAAATGTTTCACGGCGAAACAGTTTCATTTCCCGAGCGTATTTAATACAGCAGTTTATTACATACACTATTTACAATGTTTCGCTCTTGAATATGGATAATTTTGGGATTTTTTTGTGGTTTATATTTTCATATTCAACACTTTATTATTATTCAAGTAAACAGCCTCAATGACACTTGACAACAGTGACAGCCTATCACATGCACTTACACATGCTTATCATTCTGTCATTAAAATTATTGCCAGTGTAAGAAATTAGTTCCAATGAAATTCCGCAACATGGCGCATGATCATATATTTCTGGTCAGGCTTTACTAAGTATTATGGGTCTTTAAAGAGACGCGTTTTGATTGTTATTGAGTATTTCTTATCAGTACCTAGTTTCTGTTTTCCCGTACTGCTTTATTAAGGTTAAGCGCCTATTTTGAAAACATGGTGCGTTTGTTGATAGCACACAGGTGGTGTGGTACAGTCGCCATCAAATATATCGGAGTGGCCAAGGTAGGTACTCAAAAATATCTGAACATGCACTTTATCGCCTTGACAATAGAGGCGTTGTTTAGATATCCGTGACCACCTTGGCCGCTCCGATATATCTGATGGCGACTGTACTATGGTCCGCTGGTGGTGGTATAGGTAATTCACCACAGGACTAGTAAAGTCAGATCTGTGCAATATTGATAAATTTTCATCTCAAGTAGATACTTTTTTGAAATGAAAACTTCTTTAGCGGCGCTGTGCACTTTTTGTGATGGGGAAAAATTTTTAAACTCGCGACAGGTCACGTGACCGACAGATTCGTCAGATTGAAAATTCGTAAGACGGACACGTGACCTGATCGAATAAATAATTGTAATAGTTCTGAAGTGTTAAATTTTTAATGTAATATAACTTGTCATGTTTGTGTATAGGTACGATAGCGCAATAAATGAATATTGCATTTTAGTACATAAATGATAGTACTTTTATACTGATAATTAAAGCAATTCGTGCAAAATTATTCCCTAACCATTCCAAAATATCAAAAATGCACAACGGAGTGCACCCCGTTGCTTATTTTTTCGTTTCTTTATAATGAACCCAAAAGCAATTAGTTTTATTTGATGATTGAATATGAGTAGGCAAGTATAGTCACGCAATGTAGGAATGTATCGTATCGTAAGCCTTGACTTGACTTCATACAAGTACATCTAATTGTATGGGATGCCCGCGACCATACAATGGATATAAAGAGGAAGCCATCACAGTAATTGAGGAGACGAGGACGTTTTACGTCATATGTACAGTCGTCTACAAAGAGTTGTATTAAGTTTTTCACCGTAATGCGTTGTAATACGGTTCAAAGTCTTACATCAATTTGTAGTCGACTGTACAGGCTTGGCCATAAATATGTATACATTCTTACATGTTAGAGCGTTCTCCGCTGAGCCGATATCGTCGGATGTCGGGTAGGACCATGAAGAAGACAAATTTAAAATGTACCTATGCATTTCTTTATTTTTTCTTAGAATACCAAATGTGCATTGCTCTAAAGAAAGCACTAACGGACAAAAAGGTTGACTTAATACCGTCATGATCATCTCCCCACTCTCCCCAGCAACTCTCAACAGATTTTGTCCTTGGGCCACCCGTCATCCGATATTGGATAGTGTGCTAACCCTCTTAGGCTGCGTTTCCACCAGAGATGAGAGAGGATGCGTTGCGAGGAATGTACGTTCAATGAGGAACAGTCCTGAAGCTGCGCTGTGCGTGGATAGGTTAATGAAGCGATTTTATTGTTTTTTAACGAACACATTCCTCACAACACATCCTTGCTGATGTCAAGTACCTAGTACCTATGCCCTTTCAAACAAAAAAAGCATCGGTCCATCTGTCTTCGAATAATCTTTTTTTTATACCACGACGGTGGCAAACAAACATACGGCTCGTTGATGGTAAGCAGCTAGCGTAACCTATGGACGCCTGCAAGTCCAAGGGTGTCAATGCGCGTGGCCGACCCTTTACAAAAAGGAGGACACACTGTGTTGACGGCTAAAGGAACAAGAGGGCCCTTCGTCGTCAACACACTGGGTCCTCTTTGAGCTCTTTGGCAACCTTACTCACCAGCAGGAACACAACACTATCAGTAGGGTCTAGTGCTATTTGGCTGTGGTTTTCTGTAAAGGCAATCTGTGAATATAGATAAAAAATAATTATAAACTAAAGATCCCGACGAACCTCTGCCTTTGAAATTTTGAAGTTGGAAAACCCTTCAAGGCCTGTTATACTTTACTTTTTTTAGTGTCCTAACTAGCATCCTAATTAGTTTCCTAAATATATCTCCGAGTCACACTTGTCCTAACTAGCATCCTAACTAGGATCCTAAATTCACAATAAACAGAATCAGTCTGCGATTAAAGTTATAGAAAATGAACAGATGAAAAATCTATGACATTTAGGTCAACTGGCAACTAAACGCTGTTACACTTTACTTTCTTCCGTCCTAATTAGGATGCTAACTCAATAAGTTCGTCAGTGACCATCCTAGCTTCCTGACTAGGTTACTTTTTAGGAAACTACTTGCTAAATGCGGTTACACCTGACTAAATTTAGAAACTAACTCATTTAGGAAGCTAACTAAATAGGACAAGTGTAACAAGCACTTTAGGAACTTATAGGTAAGTCGGTTTAGAGCCACAGATAGGTACCTACACACTTTAAACTTTTGATCACCACCAGTAGTTTCCTCAGTGCTAAGGATCGTGACGTCATATCCTTCAGTTGAAGACAGCTCCTCCAAGATACGCTTCTGCCCAAGTTTCGCAGGGTTTCATGAAGCTTAAATTGTATGGGTAATTTGGCCATGGCCGCCGGCGAGTGACCGAACAGACTTATTTTATCGTTTTTTACATGCCTACGAATTTTATGATAAAAGCCTTTGTCGCCAGTTTTCACCCTTAGGCTGATTTCATAAATGTCTCGTGATTCTCCTCTCTATAGAATTATCAATTGTATTGTGTATTCCCAACTGTCCCCGGTGGGGACAGTTTGGAATAGGCTTGTTCGTAGGTATCATTTCTATTTGTATTCGCCATCGCCAATATCAGTATTGGGACAGATGAGAAAACACCAATTGTATGAAATCAATATTAAAATAGTAGTTTATGTAACTGTTTCGTAATAAGGGTCTTTCAAATACGAGTGTGGTTTTATGAAACGAGCCGCAGGCGAGTGTGTTTTAAGGCCTAATTACGTACAGTTGCATACACTACTTTATCTACACTCATATTATATATCCTAAATAAAGTGTTCGGAAACCATAGAATGACCGCCATTGCACCGCCATGGCCAACTCGATTGTGCCGGCGGTCGCGCGGGCGCGTGCCGTTGGTCAGGAAGGAGCGCAGGATTTACATTATGTTATCAAACTCGAGTTCGGAATTTTAAACTCATAACGTATCAATATATGAGCATGTAAAGTTAAAATTACGTTACTGCCACAGATAAAAAGCTTATCATAGTAAAATCGGTTGTGGTAATGCTAGCCATTGCCTACCGTTTTTAAACACGTTTTAGAGGACTTACAATGTGAGTGTAGATAAAGGTACCTTAAACAATCTCTTTCAAGTCACTTGTGCATTACACATAAGGATGGTTTCCATGAACTAATACGAGTCCTTACATTCATTTATGCTATTGGCATAAGGTGCATTTTAAAGGTACAAACTTACAACATTCTTCCTGTAAACAGCATTTCACACCTTTACTTAAAACCAACGTCAACCACTAATATCCATTGTAAACTTTACATTTAAAGAAATAAAGGTTACAATCGTTTGCAAAACGAGTCGAGTTGTCAGGTAAGCGGGTCCAGGTATCTTTCTTTGTTCGGTTCAAGGAACGTTTTTGTTTAACAAGTATTAAGTTTTTGTATGTGGAGAAATGTCGCCTCTTTCTATCTGGTATATTTGAGAGAGAGGGAAAACGATTGTCAATTGAAAACCCTTTACAATAGTGTAACAATGCTCTCACAAAGATTTTAGTTTACTGCGTTCAGTCAGCAAGGTAGACACAGGTGTTCAAAATGATATGGTTTTTTTAAGGAATAAGAGACGTTTTAAAAATATTGCTAAGCTATTTCGGTCGCTGAATATACAATCGTCATCAGATATATCGGAGCGGCCAAGGTGGACACAAATATCTGACCAACGCCTCTAATGTCAAGGCGATAAAGTGCATGTTCAGATATTTTGAGTACCTTGGCCGCTACGATATATTTGATGGCGAGTTTCTGCCATAGCGTTAAATGAGGAAAGGACGAAACGCAAATTGCTTTTACTTGAAGATAAAAATGGTACAGCTATATGAAATTATATTTAATCTCTTGTACAGTCGCCATCAGATATATCGGAGCGGCCAAGGTGGACACAAATATCTGAACAACGCCTCTATTTTCAAGTCGAAAAGGTGCATGTTCAGATATTTTTGAGTACCTTGGCCGCTCCGATATATCTGATGGCGACTGTACAAGAGATTAAATATAATTTCATATACCTGTACCATTTTTATCTTCAAGTAAAAGCAATTTGCGTTTCGTCCTTTCCTCATTTAACGCTATGGCAGAAACTCGCCATCAAATATATCGTAGCGGCCAAGGTACTCAAAATATCTGAACATGCACTTTATCGCCTTGACATTAGAGGCGTTGGTCAGATATTTGTGACCACCATGGCTGCTCCGATATATCTGATGGCGACTGTAATTAATCAGCAATTGTAATTTCAGTATTCCTAGAAAACAGTTTTAAAACAGGTATAGTCAGGTAGGTACAAAGTTAATTTTGCAATATTGATGATGATGAATATTGATTCAATGCAGTGCTCACGTTGCAAGTTCGGTGGTTGGTGAAATGGTGACATACCTAACCTAATTAGTCAACGTCGAATGTGTCAATGTCAGTCGAAAATTTTAATTTGCTGGAGTGAATGGACCAAATACCTACTTGAATTTTTTAGAAAAATATTAGAAAAATTAAATTTAGGTCAGAAAATGGCTATTGCTACCTAATTTGTAGGTAAATTGAGATTAGAAAGAATCTACTAATTATAGTTTAGATATTATTTTTTATTGAAATAATTTCTAAACAACATATATTAATATCTATCCCAGCAAAGGAAAATTTCGAGTAGTTTTGAGAACTTCAAAATAACTTCATTGCAAAGCTGTGCAGAAAAAACGAGTGCTTTTAAGGTTTAAAATATTCGAGCATGTTCGCAGAGCCATTTACAATGTATTAATAGGTAATTAAAATTCGCTGTGCAATATTTCAAGTCATAAACTAATCATTTCATCGATTACATGAGCGCTCGCAGCGCCACCTTTTGCACAGTAGCGGAACATCTGCAGTTTCGCCTACAGCTCATAGATGGCGCTACGGGTACAAACCAACACAAAGAACGGGATGAATCAGAAAATAAAACAAAGATTATAATATGTGGCAGTAAATATATTCAGAAAATATGGACCGTATCGCCGTTTTGGCGTAATAAAAAAGTGTAGACAAGATAAAAAGTACAATCTATTGTCGATGGAAACCCTAGTTTCCTACTTATAATAGTCAATTATTGCTTTTTACAATCGTATCGAGCATAACGAAGTCTATCTTAAAACTTAGGGATAAGCTGTTCAGTTCATTCGTACACGATAAACACTTAATTTAGATTTATATTAATTACAATATCACAATGAGACATCCCATAGTCACACTAAAAGGCACGAGATCAGGCGCCGAGGCTTCCATCCTGGCCAGACATGTCCACAACCCGCTCGCATCGCTGTCAGGCGCCTGACCATGCCTCAGAGATACTACATTATACGCTGGCACGCCTCACTCGAACTTAGTATAGCTTGGAAAGAACAAAGCAGTCTGGGAGCATGCCCGGGCACTAATGGAATGTGGGAACGCGACGTTGCCAGCGCCCGGCCATCTTTAAAACACATTCGACCGAATGCATCTTAAAGACGCAACAACGCTTACGCGACAACCGAATCCTTCGCTCCCTCGAACTTTTCCGCCAACTCCACCATCAGTTCTTTGTAAATTAGAGGATCTATGTTCTTTCCAAGCTGGTAAAGCACGAACCAATCCCCTATTTGCAGCTTGCTGGACACGCATTCTACCTGCTCCTGTGGGGCGAGGCGGCTTCTTGCGCGGAGCAGGTATAGCCGGACTTTCGGCCCCGCGACCACCACCGCGCGGTATATCAAAGATATACCGCTGAGAATCGATAGAATAATGAACCAGAACCATAGGAACACGTAGATCTTTTCGTTCACGATGTTCAAAGGCAGCACGCAGAGGCCGTCGAACTTCTGCACTGTGCCGGAAGGACCGTATTTGTGGAATGTGCATTTCGTCATCTTTGGGAACACCCGCGCCATCGGATCCCTGCGCTCCTCCGGCTCCATCTCGGTGAAACTCACCACTTCGCGTCCATACGTCGTGAACTCGCCGTCCAGGAAGAAATCCATGAAGTAGATCTGTCCCACGACGTTGATGAAGTTCAACACTTCGCATATGAAGAAACGGAATGCGTAAAAGTTTTGCGTGTGGAGATTCGCGTGGAAGTAGTCGACTAGCAGCTTCTTGCGGTCACATTTGCTTTCTTCCTCGACGATGGGGCAGTTCAAATCGAGAACCAGCATCTTTATCCGGCCTCCTTCCCATGTCTTCCACAGATAACGGGGCACGTAGAACAATACAGCTTGGAAGAACAGCACAAAACACACCCACTGATAATACTTGTGGTATTTAACTTCGTCTTTGCCGTCGACGTGCGATGCGATGCCGGGGTACGCGATGTCGAGGCCGACGGTCCCCGTGAGCCGGTTCGGGATCGTGAACGTCGAGTAAATCCAACAGTACGTGTCCATAACAGAGAGGGGTATTTCATCGACGATGCAATCTATCGGGTCGCCGATGTACTGTCGGGAGGTGACCAACAAAGAGAAGGCGATGAGTATGATCACGGTGGCTTTGTAGTGGAGGCGGAACACATTGTTGTCGATGCACACGGAGTCGAGCTTGAGTAGGCCCTTGACGGAACCAAAAACATCAAACATGGCGTCGGAGCCGCGAGCGTGCGGCGCGTCGTTGTATCGCGAGAGAAGCGCGCGGTCGGGTCGCGCGTCGGACGTGCAATGGCGGGGCGGCCGTCGCGGGAGGGGACTCCGCAGCCCGGGTCGCGGGCGCGCGGGGCGGGACGGACTGGCTGGAGAACAGAAATGACCCCAATAACAGATAGTCGCGGCCGCGTCAGCCGGCCGTCTTGCAGTCGAATCAAGTTGGAACTTACGCAATAACTCTGTAATTAAGGGCATTGTAAACAAATGTGGCGTTGCGTGTCACGCTGGGGAGCACAGTATGTCACCTGTTAAGGAAGTTGATGAACTCTTGTGTGAAGAAGAATCTTCACAAAATCGGTTTAGAAATGTCTGAGTACTGGTACGAGTCCAGTCATGGCCACAGGGGGTCGTTTTCTATTCTTCTTCCTTTATAATTATGACGTCATCTATTTTCAAATTATAACATTACTTACTTAGTTTTTTTGATAAACCTCTTTTCTGCACCCCTTTTTTAACCCACGACGGAAATAGAAGGGTGGTTTTAACTTACACATAGGTAGGTAAGTCCAATTACGCTGCGATCATTCATCATTCATTCATTTTCATTCGTTTGATTACTACTTCAATTGTATGATACTTTTCATCTTACCTTAATCATAACGGTATCAAAATTCCATCAATTTTCATATTTACGTACTATGGCAACTCTTTAGGCTTTTTTTATTCTACTGAGCTTAATAAAATAATATTATGATATAATTTACAAAAAAGTTAACCTCATTGTGCAGGTTTAATAAATTATTGTGAAACTGACACCGATATTATCCGATATTCCGGATAATGCGGATATTTCGAATAGTATCCATACAAATTACTATTCGAAATATCCGGAATGAAAGCCCTACTGGCATAAAAATATTTCTTTGTTACATTCGCATACAAATAATCAACGCATTAGTATTGTCTTACAACTGTCACAATAGCATTTATCTTGCAGACGCTCTTAGATATTTAGCAAACATTTGCGCCCCATTTTAAACATACATAATACTCTTACAAATACTATAATCGTGACATTCGTGTCAAATAACTGGAACATTTGTCTTCATTTGGGTCATAACCATAATTTTAATTTCTTTTCTATACATACTACATTGGTGGCAACAAGTACTTGTACAGAACGCATGATTGTCAACTGTTACTTGACCTATCCTATCCACTCCTTTTAGAAGAACCCTCGAGTTTCCCTCGAAAAACCCTCCGCGAAAATTCCTCTTAAACCGCACAGTGTACGACCATTTAGGTTTCAGGGTCTACAGTGCGGTGGTAAAATACGTCCGTAGACATTAAAACAACCGTTAATAAAACCCAGTAAAGACTGCATAAAACTAGCAGTGGCACCATACAGGTTGTGTCCACATTATCATAACCGTTAGGCGACAGTGTCAAACGCGTAGTGTGAGAATATAATGGTAAAATGTGGAGCATTGCCGTCGAGTCAAAATAGGACCCGAATTATACAAATACTCGTACATATTATATAGTTCTATTAATCTCCACCAACTTCCCGTCCAATTATATAATTTGTTTCAGATATTATTTTGATAACAAAAAATCAGATCGACATTGATTTGTATTTGACATGAACATGAAAACTTTTCGACATGTTAGTGTAGGTACCAAGAAAAATATGATTTAAATAAGCTAATCGTCTCACAGTTCCACTTCTGTCCCAATTTACAGAAAAAATTAAATAATATGTTTTATTCATATTAGATATACCGAGGAAGACCAAGGCGTGCGTTTCTAGATCAGGCCAAAGAAAAAGCCAACGTCATGACGTATCAAGAGCTAAAAGAATTAGCGGAGAACAGAAAGAAATGGCGATTACTCCACCGACAAGAGCCAGGCTCTTAAAATTATGATGATGATGATGATTCATATTAATGAAATAATTGTACCTACTTATTGACGTTCTTACGGTTACTAAGGTATTTTTATGTTTATCATATAATCGTACTCAATAGATATTGCATGGATTATGACTTGCTTAATGTAACGTACTTATTTACTTGGTCAATAAATGAATTTGAACATATCGAATTTAAATCAAAACAATGTAAATAATTTAAAATTATACCTATCATAGTTATAAAAGCCAGCTCACTGTCAAGTCGCTGTCATTAAATACCAACCTATTGACGATTCTGAAATTCTTGGATTACCAACGTCATCGGGTTCTGCATATTCTGAACTAATGTAGAAAGAAATCCATCGGTAGACTTGTTTATTTTCCTGTAATAATGTCAAGTCTTTCGTCTGAATCATGTAACCGCAGTTTCAGGAATCCCCAGAGGATAAGGTGCGTGAAGAAAAATCGTAAAAATTACTCAATTGGGTATTTTAAGCGGGTGGGCTACAGATTTTAATATAGGAACGCCCATGTGTCACCTCTGGAGTTGCAGGCGTCCATAGGCTTCAGTAGCTGCTTACCATCAGGCGGGCCGTATGCTTGTTTGCCTCCGTCGTGGTATAAAAAAAAACCGGCCAAGTGCAAGTCGGACTCGCGCACCGAGGGTTCCGTACAAACCTGTAGGTATTTTTATTATATGATGTAACTAAAAATTTACGGTTTTCTCAATTTTTCCTTTATCTGTGCTATAAGACGTTACTTCGTACCAAATTTCAAGATTCTGAGTTCACGGGAAGTACCCTGTAGGTTTTAATTCCCGTGCGAGTTTCGAAAATTTGCGGCATAAACGGCTGTATCTTTTGATTGCGTTGGCTTAGACGTTTGATTTTTACACAGCTCCAAGGGACAGTAGACCTGAGTATTTTATATAAATTTCAGCTTGATACCTTCACGCGTTCCTGAGAAAAATTGCCTTGACAGAAAGACAGACAGACAGACGGACAACAAAGTGATCCTATAAGGGTTCCGTTTTTTCCTTTCGATGTACGGAACCCTAAAAAAAGGAATTAAGTAGCCTAGGTATCTATTTCATATTTTTACAGGATTAAAATTTAACTCGAAGTAGTGGAAATTATAGGTAGGTACTTAACTATTTACATATTTGAACAGTAATTATGACATGTTTTCTCGGCATAAGTTGGTCATTCATATCATATCCAAATTACGAAAATTAATAGTATGTTAATATTCTATCAAATACAAACATTGAAAATATTGAAAAAAAGTCGTGCTGGATTGATTGTTTTTTCAATGTTTTCAACGTTTGTATTTGATTGAATAACATATGAGTATGAGTGGAATGCCCCACTTTAAAAACATGTAAAAATAATTACGAAAAATAATCTTAGCGCGATAAATCAATAAATACACTCGTACTAATGCGATGAGATAATATTTCAACTGAATTACGCACATAGTAATTTAGGTGATTATGATTAGTTATTTACCTACGTAAAAAAAGTATAGTTATCACTTTGCAAATACAGATTGATCAAGTTGTTGGTACCTAAACAAGGTCATGCTACTGAAGAGATTTACAATATCTAAGTATTATCTATATAGGTACATAGTGCCACAAAATGTTACACAAAATGTTATAATAGATAACATATTGATGTTAAAAGAATTACAGATTTTTATTAATCATCACATTTTTGTGATTATTGCAGGCAATTGCACTTAGCATATTCTAAGCTGGCAAACATCAGGATTAAAAGATAAAGATAATAAAATATATTTATTTTTCAATTTAGGCACATTACAATGCATATACAAACGTCAGAGAAAAAAAACTACCACCGGTTCTACACCTCTGACCCGAGAAGTATTCTAAAACTCGGCGGGACTTAACAGTAACTAATACATTAGATCTTAAAGATATACAATAATGCTTAGTTCTATAAGAAGACGTATCAAAACATCTGTACCTATAATTAAAAATATAAATAATAATAAATAAATCTAAATCTGATTGCTTCACAAAACGATTGATATGCTTTCCTATCTGAACTGTGTCCTCTAAATGTTAGATGATTTTGTAGTAATTTCTGGTTTGGGCCATGCACCTTTGTCCGTCATATAGTCCTCGACCCTGTAATAACCAATAAATATTTCTAAAAAGCGGGAAATGATAAATTTAAAGCATATCGACGGGTAGCTTGTTATAAATGTCCAAAAAATGACCTTGACCAAAAAATTACTTATTTTGAGACTGTTTTTGAGAACCATTTTTGTACTGAGGGCTAACCCCCTTGTTCATAAACGGCCACTAAAGTTAAGAGATCGCTGATAATCGTTTGTCCCTTTCCCTCATATAGGTTGGACGGAAAGGGACAAACGATTATCAGAGTCCTCTTAACTTTAGTAGACGTTTATGAATAAGGGGGTTAGTCTATATCTTTTTTCTTCTGGTCGACTTTAATAGACCGAACTAGCAGTAGGTACTAGCGCATATTTTTCGACGGACCTATTACGAGTATGGTCGCATAATTTAGCATCGCTGACGATGGTCCTAAGGAATTTCATACACAGGATAACGCCCTCCTCCTCGACCGCCGGCCCAATCCACTGGGAGATTGAGGTTACTAAATTGTAGAGGCAGGTTGTAAAGCATGCAAGGAAGCAAGCTCACTAACAAAATATAAAATAAGGAGGCCGTAAATAAAATGAAAAATAATTTTATCGATGGTTAATGTATGAAATGCCTATCGCCCATCATCACATAAACCGCACCTGTGAAAGGCAGACCAATGAATCATTTGGTGTTTTTATGCAGATGGGTACCCGAATTAGTCACCATAGCGGAAATACCAGGTAGCTACGTATTGATACGGTTAAAACTTAAGGGGCTGACAACAGCTAAATTCCCTCCCTATGTTTTACAGCGCGAGTGAAAGAGAAACACTGTGTTACGATTAGTATGGGAGCTCATTGCAAATTTTGCAAAATGATGAATAAAAAAAAACTACGCATAATTTGAGAAATATAAAACAACGAAGTTTTTTGTATTAGTGCGGTGGATTTTTGTCCTTAGTTACAGACGTATAAGTCAAGAAATTAAAGACATACGACTGTTTAAAGCTAATTTTAAGATGTAACATTGGAATTATTTTCTATTGACCCGATTTCGTCCAATCGTGTATCAGAATTAACGAAGTTCTTCCAAATATAACGAATATTAACATATATTTTTTTACCTTCTCAAAACAAGTAGTTATAGCTAAAAAACTTTTTGAGTAAAGTCAATTTTTAAGGTCATCGGGTGTTGTCAGCCTCTTAAACTACTTTTATGCCATGCTTTAAAGACATCAAACATTTATCAGATTAAAAAACAACCGGCCAAGAGCGTGTCGGGCCACGCTCAGTGTAGGGTTCCTTAGTTTTCCGTCCGTCATAGTAAGTGTCCCCACTTAAGAGTTAAAATAACACCGCCATGTAGGATATGATATGAGCGATCCACGTACAGCGACATCTATCGGCAAATTAAGTAAACTATTGCGCGCGAGCTTAAAGTATGGAAGATGATTTTTATGGGATAATTCTTTATTGCGTGAACCGATTTTCACCGTTTTTACTTTATTTGAAAGCACGTTATTTCATTGTGATTTTGTAGAAATTACAGGTACAATAAACACCTGCATATACGGTTAAATTACAAACTTAGTTCAGAAATTATTTTGTAATTCTTTTTCAAAAACTATTCAACCTATCAAGTTCAAAATAATTTTCCTAGAAAGTTTTTATAAAGTTCTACTTTTGAAATTTTTTTCATATTTTTAAAACTTATGGTTCAAAAGTTAGAGGGGGGACACATTTTTTTTTACTTTGGAGCGATTATTTCCGAAAATATTTACATTATCAAAAAATAATTTTAGTAACCCCTATTCATTTTTAAATACCTATCCAACAATATATCACACGGTGGGGTTGAAACGAAAAAAAAATCACTCCCTACTTTACGTATAGGGGAGGTACCCTAATAAAACATTTTTTTCCACTTTATATTTTACCACTTTGTCGGCGTGATTGATATACATATTAGTACCAAATTTCAGCTTTCTAGTGCTAACGGTCACTGAGATTATCCGCGGACGGACGGACGGACGGGCAGACATGGCGAAACTATAAGGGTTCCTAGTTGACTACGGAACCCTAAAAACAGTTAATTATAATAAAGAAATCGGTGTCCAGATACAGTATAGTAGGAGGTAAAAACAACGATCGCGGTGTACCACTAGTAATCGATTATCCTCATATAATAAAGTAATTACTTATACAATTATAATTATTAATCAATTAGTATATAAATTGTTTTAATAGGTACTACAAGTTAATCAACAAGCATTATTATGTTACAAATTACCAGACTTATGTTCTATTTAAACAAATACTAATATCAAAATGAATATCAATGACAAATGCAAACACCGGATTGACGGGGGCAAAAGTGCACCAATGCTAGTGATTAATTAAAAATCGACTAAATTTATCGACATCGTTAAAAACAATTTTATCCATCATTATCAAAATGGCTGATGGCTAAGTTTGAATTCATTTAATTGTGTGCAAACCTCTTTCATTTATACTTATCACAAGTATAAACAACCGATATCTGACAATGACGGTGTCGAGTCACTTGTGACAAGTATTGAAATTATTGAATAATTAATTCAGTACAACAATTATTTAGCATTCCGATTAATTACGCCTACCTTTTTGTTTTTTTTTAAGTCGGTTAAAAATGCCTCGCAAGAAAAAAAATGGAAATGGAAATTTTCATGGATATCTGACCATTCAGATAAAGAAGATAGACATACGACTTAGTTTTGCAAGAAATGTAAATAATTAATTAATTGCTGAATCTTGAAGCAAATCAAATTATTTTGTTCAATATTTTTTGATTTGCAATTTTTTAAGTAGTCACACTACTATATATAAACTGAAAAATAGATGTCATATACTTCAGAAAAAGTGACCAAACCCTCCGGTGTCCGAGGCCAGATTTGAACTGGCGTCTTCAGCTTTCGCGGCTGACGTCCTGACCACTAGACCACCCGGTCACGGCGGAACTTGACAATTTTTCTCATGTATATGCAATCCCTGAATTTGAAACGGCTAGGCGCCGTTGACCATACTCTAAGGGCATGCGCAGTACGTGCTTGCACCTCCTATCCGAATCTCTTACGTGATTCTGGTATAGCGAGAGAGATGGTGCTGCCATCTATGAATCTTGAAGCAAATCAAATTATTTTGTTCAATATTTTTTGATTTGCAATTTTTTAAGTAGTCACACTACTATATATAAACTGAAAAATAGATGTCATATACTTCAGAAAAAGTGACCAAACCCTCCGGTGTCCGAGGCCAGATTTGAACTGGCGTCTTCAGCTTTCGCGGCTGACGTCCTGACCACTAGACCACCCGGTCACGGCGGAACTTGACAATTTTTCTCATGTATATGCAATCCCTGAATTTGAAACGGCTAGGCGCCGTTGACCATACTCTAAGGGCATGCGCAGTCAACCGCGAAAGCTGAAGACGCCAGTTCAAATCTGGCCTCGGACACCGGAGGGTTTGGTCACTTTTTCTGAAGTATATGACATCTATTTTTTTTTAATTAATTGCTCATAAAGTTTATTTATGTGTATGTCGTTTTCTTCTTAATTCACATTCTTAAAATTACACAACAGTTGTAGGTCATTTTTATCGATATCAAGTAATAAAATTAATTTAATTTGTCCTCGCACTATTAAACGTCAGTTCAGATTTGCCCCCGCCAATCCGGTGTTTGCAAATGACTATCAGCGTCATTTTAGATTTATAATGGCATAAGTCTATATTTAAACGGAATTGTAATTTATTATTTGTAAGTTTATTTTAGTTTTATATTTAAGTTTATTTTAGTTTTATATTTAAGTTTATTGTAAGTTTATTTTAGATTTACATTTAAGTTTATTGTAAGTTTATTTAGTTTTATACCTAAGTTTCTTTTTGTGTACCTAAATAACTACAAAAATATAAACTATTGTCTCAAAAAACAAAAATCGGAATTGTAAATTAATTGTTCAAAATTTTTACGTGATTTTTGCATAGGTATTGCTTACTGAAAACCGGAACCAAAAAGACCGTATTTTAACATTTTTAAGTTTAAAACAAGTTTACACACGATCCAACTTGCTTGAGAATTATTCCGATGCGACTACAATACAACTTCAATATTATATAATTTTTGTTTTAATAGCTTTATATTTAAGTAGTTAAAGTTTTTAGTTTTAGTTTTGTGCAATAAACCTATCAAATTAGTAAAAAAAAAACTTCAATATTGGTTTAAGTTGTGTGTCGCGGAGTTATGTTTGACATAGATTGTGTTTTTAACGTACTTTTTATGTATTTTAAAATTAGATTAACCAGCTAGCGCCTAAACTTGCCCCAAGTTGTCACAAGTATGCAGATGACCTTCCGCTGTGTTCAATAATGGTGACATATGAAAGGCGTATTTTACTTTATCTTATCGAACTCGAAAACGGAAACGTACGTTCCGTTATTTTTTATAGCTAATTCATAAATATAGGAAAAGATAAGAGTCGAATCAAAATTTTCCTTGTAATGTCATGTAGTAATTGCAATTCGTTACTATATGTGTAATTGGTAGTACGAGGAATTGTTATCTTCTTCCGTGAGTAGCATAAAAACTTAGTTTTGTGTTCAGGGCGGGGGGGGGAGGCACTTTCCTTCATAAAAAATCTCGCGGTCCGCACATATATTATGGGCTCCAAGGTTTGCGATTCAGGGGTGGGGTGTGGGGGGGAATATGAAGCAGGGATGTTACAGAGCTCCAGTTCCGGTCCCGTTAAGTCGGAACTTCCGATTGGTTTTAAACATCCGCTTTAGATGTCATGAAGTAACAGTAAAAAACTACAGAGCCAATATAAAGCTATAAGAAGCAAATACCTTCAATAGTATGAAACCGCGCGTGCCGATTTCTTCATACAGTCAGCAGTAGAATTAGCTAAGCGGATGAGGTGTTCAAAATGATCTTCACGCGCTATTATTCTCATAACCCTTTGACCACCAAAGACGTCAAATCACGCGCACTGAACTCGCGCCCACAGCGCCAGCACGTGATATCACGTCCATAATATAACCGGGTTGCCTTCCGCGCTCGCGTGCGCAGGCGCTTAGAGCACGATTTTTCAGTCAGATGCTTGGCGGTCGAAGGGTGCGTGCCAAGCTTATTTTGAACACCTCATCCGCTTAGCCACCTCTACCGCTAACTGCACTTTATACATATTTTTAACCGACTTAAAAAAGGAGGAGGTTCTCATTTTATAGCAAAATCATGAAGGAAACATCACCATTTTCTCGTCTAACATTTAAATAGTTGGAATTTCTTCAGCGTAATAGACCATGGGCCATATCCTAACTTTTAATCACGTTCAGACACGATCCAACTTCAATACAACTCTAATGCATTAACTACGCAATACAGCTAAAACACCTAAACCTCTGAATCAGCAATATCAGAATTTGCTTGAAAATTATTCCGATGCAACTCCAATACAACTTCAATATTGGTTGAATATTTGTTGTATGTTCGAGTTATGTTTGAGATAGATTGTGTTTTAATGTATTGTATATGTATTTTAAAATTAGAATACGGCACCATATTCTATTTTAGAGATCAATGGCTGACAGTTGGAACATCAAGAGGTTTGGATAGTTGATCCTTGGTCAACTAAGTAACGCGTTGGAATGTATTGTCACTAATTATAATAATAAAAAAATATTATAGGATAATCTTACACAAAGACAAGACGACGATATATATAATAGACATATACATATAAACACTTAAATACATAAAAAACATCCATAACTTAGGAACAAATATCCGTGATAAACACACAAATAAATGCTCTGACCAGGATTCGAACCCGAGACCTCCTGCTTCGTAGGCAGTGTCACTACCGACTGGGCTAGGAGGCCGTTAAACTAGCTTAATGTATTGTCACTAACTAGCTTAATGTATTGTTACTAACTAGCTTAATGTATTGTTACTAAGTAGCTTAATGTATTGTCACTAACTAGCTTCATAAAACTTTCGTGAGACTCTAACATATTAAAAATATTTATAACGGGTTACTCACGTAATTTAAGTCGATTTTTTGCTCGACATGTTTCGGTCAATTTACGATGACCATTTTCACGAGCTGCCTTCCGCGACGGCAGCGCGACGGCTACTACGCGCCTGCGCGCGGTGTGCCCTGCTGCTGGCGGTGGGAGGCGGCGGCGGCGGCGGCGGTGTTGTGGCAGATCTACCCTCGTTCACTTCTTCACTATTGCCGAAATGTTTGCACACTACACTAACGACGTCACTTGCTAAAGGCACGTCCACACTGCCCACCGACGTAGTATTGAAAACCGTTTTCCAACTAGCGGGCAATGACCAACCACCATCCCGATTGAAATTCGAATGACGACTTATTTCTATAGCTTCCCGTATTTTTCGCTGAACGAGGAACTTTTCCCTTGCCAGTACGGTTACCTTATCAAACCTAATATAATGCGTCGAATCCGAATCCAATATGTGGTCCGTCACAGCGGAACCCTGCCCATCCCGGTTTTTCATACTACGTATGTGTTCAGAGAGCCTGTTGTGGGAAGAGTTACATTGGAGAGACTGGCCGGAACATCGTTACGAGGCTCTCTGAACACATACGTAGTATGAAAAACCGGGATGGGCAGGGTTCCGCTGTGACGGACCACATATTGGATTCGGATTCGACGCATTATATTAGGTTTGATAAGGTAACCGTACTGGCAAGGGAAAAGTTCCTCGTTCAGCGAAAAATACGGGAAGCTATAGAAATAAGTCGTCATTCGAATTTCAATCGGGATGGTGGTTGGTCATTGCCCGCTAGTTGGAAAACGGTTTTCAATACTACGTCGGTGGGCAGTGTGGACGTGCCTTTAGCAAGTGACGTCGTTAGTGTAGTGTGCAAACATTTCGGCAATAGTGAAGAAGTGAACGAGGGTAGATCTGCCACAACACCGCCGCCGCCGCCACCGCCTCCCACCGCCAGCAGCAGGGCACACCGCGCGCAGGCGCGTAGTAGCCGTCGCGCTGCCGTCGCGGAAGGCAGCTCGTGAAAATGGTCATCGTAAATTGACCGAAACATGTCGAGCAAAAATCGACTTAAATTACGTGAGTAACCCGTTATAAATATTTTTAATAAACTAGCTTCATGTACCTATTGTTACTAACTAGCTTAATGTATTGTCACTAACTAGCTTTATTAATTGTCACTAACTAGCTTTATTAATTGTCACTGTTCGGTTCCGAAGAGGTGGACTGTACTTTGCTATAAGTTTGCGAAATATGCGAGAAGTGGTGGGTGAAGTGAGGAGGTTGTTATTAACTTCTTTATCGGTCTACGTTAAAAGTGTTCGGTGTAAATAGGGAGCTTACCTTCGAACGCCGTTGCTGCTTCGGCAGAACCGCTGGTCGCTATCGGATACTGATGGTGCTAGTTGAAAAGTGTCCTGTCGCTCGCTAGAGTAGACCTTAAAACCGTTACCTCCAGTCGTCCGACTTAGACCTTGGTTTATGCACGGTTGTCGTCAGCTGGCTCCGAATACACTACACTGGTTATGATAATGCTGCGAGAGAGTCGATAGTGGTGCTTTACGAAAGAGCGCGAAAACGAGAATTGTGGCTATGGACAGCGTATGATTCGACACACGTTCGTTCGTCAACTGACTGGAAAACCGATCATTTCTAAAATCTACTGCAACGCGGTGTTGCCATACTAGACACAAAAATATATATATACAAAACACAAGAGCTAAACTAAACATTCTGCCAGCCCAAAATACGTTAGTATTTTGATTAGACGAGAAAATAGGAACACGAATGTCGATAAAATTTAAAGTAAGCGAAAACTGGACGACACGGTCATAGTGGAGAGCTAGAAATTGAGCTATTTCAATCGAGAGAAGCTCGAGTGAGGCGTCTGCCCGCCCTCAAATGACCCATCACGAGAGCGAGAACGAGTGTTGCTACGGAGACGGGAGTCTGGGCAGCAATCAGGCCGATAGCGATAACTAAATGTAGAGCGAAGATGTAAAAATGGAAAGGACGAGAGGAGTATGAGAACGAACATGGGAACGAGAGCGATGACAAGGGTGAGAGCGACGATGAGAGCGAAAACGAGAGTGGGAACGAGCGCGAAGACGATAGTGAGAGCGAGAGCGGGAGCGAGAACAAAGTTTGGATTTGAAGGCGAGCGAGAACGAGAACGATAGCCATCGCTATGCTGAGGGCGAGGACGGGAGCGAGAATCGGAGCGAGAGCGAGAGTCAGAATGAGAGCGAGAGGCAGAACGAGAGAGAGAGTCAGAACGAGGGCGAGAACGAAAGCGAGATTCGGAGCGAGAGCGATTGTCAGGACACGGGCGAGAGCGAGGGCGAGGGTGAGAACGAGAGTCGGAACAAGGGCGCGAACCAGAGCGAGAGTCGAGGGGATGGCGAGAACGAGAGTCGAGGCGAGAACGAGAAGGAGAGCGAGAGTAGGAGCGGGGTTGAGAGCTGGAGACGATAGGTTGTGCGAGAGGGCAGTAGCTAGGGTGAGAGCGACAAGAGGAGCGGTAATCGTCTGCCGTCGACGCGCCAGCATCACCCATCAGGACCCAACCAAACACGGTATTGAGGGCAGTAGCTTGCCCTGGATCCCCGTGGACCAAACCAGGACGCAACGATGAGGCGACAACGTTAACGCTAAGAAGCAGGTCTACCGGCCCCGGAGTGTGCCACGAGGGGTCAGCTAGATCCAAATCCCCAATATGGTACCATGAAGACTCGTCAACATGCTCGGAGGGTGTATCCGGACAAATCTTTGGAAGCAGGTAAGCCTCTAACGCGAAGGTACCGCTAGGATCTCCACTCTTAGGCACAACATTAATGGACAAAGTTCCACCTGGCTGAGACAGGGACTCACCAATGCCAGTCACTGCATGTTACCCATAATCTACATGAAGACCAAGCTTCTTAGCACATGCTTCACTCACAAAATTACAAGCACTAGCGCCATCGAGCAAAGCCCTAACTGGAACGAAGTCCCCTTGGGCATCTTTCATCAGCACTCTAGCTGTCTTAAACAATGAAGGAGCCGCTATGTGATTCGCCACCATAACCAGTGGGTTCGGAGTATCTAATTGACCTTTCGAATTATCTACATCTGTGGCGGTCATCATGGGTGTACTTGAACTCTCAAAATGCAGTAGCGAGTGATGTGAGAACTTACAGTGTTCACACCGTTGCTTTGATTTGCAGGATTTCACCAGGTGACCGCCGCACAAACACAAAATGCACAACTTGTTCTCCTTGACACACCTGAAACGAGTAGCGGGGTCATAGCTCAAGAAGGTCGGACAAGAAGCAATGCCATGAGCTTCCCTACACAATACACATACTGACCCAGCTACAACCAAAGCGATTTTGGACTTACTAGCATTACTAGCAGACTTACTGCTACTAGGTTGGGTTCTATCACTAACAAATGCTGCAGCCTCCAAAGCCCAATGCCTTCTTTCAATAAAGTCTTGCAATTTATCAAGCTCCGGAATACTATCAGAGTTATGCTCCAACTCAAACTGCTCCTTTGTGCATTCATCTAACTTTGACCACAGCAGTTGGACAAGCATAAAATTCTTGTCAGGCAGGTTAAACGCTGTCAAAATAGACAAGTTTTCATTAAAGACCCGTTGTACCCTGAGGAGGTCACTAGCCCGAGACGCTTTCACTGGCTCACACTGCACAAGCTTATCATAGTAGGTAGTCGCTATCATTCTAGTTTTATTGTACTGTTTGTACAGTATATTATATGCTACCAAATAATTATCATCAGTGACAGGATAATTTTTAATCAGATCATAGGCTTCATTTTGAACGCTAGACAACAAGTAATGAAGGTTCTCTACAGGGGCTATATCACTGCGCTTATGCACCAAAGAGTTGAACAATTGGATAAATGATATCCAATTCTCTACTTTTGAGTCAAACGGCCTTATTTGTATCTTCGGTAACTTAGGTAAGACCGGTAGGGGCGCTGCCGAAATGCCAGAACTTCCAACGACAGGCTTGGAAATCGATAACAAACGAGCTCTTACTGCTCTTAACTTCGCGTCAAACATCGACGTGTAAGAGCATATTTCGCGGTGGTCGCTTGGCGGAGCGCAACTCAAAATCCTTACTTGTGTTTCGTGAAAGCCCTTAGCTATGGAAGATAATTCAGCCTCTGTGCATAACGCTAGATCTTCGTTAGACAACATCTGCAAATGTTCTATCCGCATGACCTCATAATTTCGTGCAACTAACAGCGGATCCGCATCCGCCCCAGAGTCCGACGACTTATCCCCATGTCCCATTTTGTAAACAAAGGAAATAATCACTACAATGTAATTATTCACAAGGGAAAACACGAAATTAAACTAAAATTAACCTCAAACCAAACAATAACAATACTGACTAGACAGCTGACAGTGACACCTGACAGCTATAACAATGTTGCCAGCGGTATTAAAAACAATAACAGACGAACGAATGATTCCAACGACAGTTTAAAGCACCACTATGCAAACAACCTTCTTACTTCTTACCCTACCCTCAACAATTTTAATAACTACCTTACTTAAAAACTTGTCGATAACAAAACGAATTTCGACAATACAAGTGACTTTGCGAAAAGAAATGAAAAAACCAAAGGTCACCTATCAAATTATGCGGTTCGAAAGACCAAAAATGTTCGGTTCCGAAGAGGTGGACTGTACTTTGCTATAAGTTTGCGAAATATGCGAGAAGTGGTGGGTGAAGTGAGGAGGTTGTTATTAACTTCTTTATCGGTCTACGTTAAAAGTGTTCGGTGTAAATAGGGAGCTTACCTTCGAACGCCGTTGCTGCTTCGGCAGAACCGCTGGTCGCTATCGGATACTGATGGTGCTAGTTGAAAAGTGTCCTGTCGCTCGCTAGAGTAGACCTTAAAACCGTTACCTCCAGTCGTCCGACTTAGACCTTGGTTTATGCACGGTTGTCGTCAGCTGGCTCCGAATACACTACACTGGTTATGATAATGCTGCGAGAGAGTCGATAGTGGTGCTTTACGAAAGAGCGCGAAAACGAGAATTGTGGCTATGGACTGCGTATGATTCGACACACGTTCGTTCGTCAACTGACTGGAAAACCGGTCATTTCTAAAATCTACTGCAACGCGGTGTTGCCATACTAGACACAAAAATATATATATACAAAACACAAGAGCTAAACTAAACAGTCACTAACTAGCTTAGTGTATTGTTACTAACTAGCTTCATGTATTGTTACTAGCTTAATGTATTGATTGTCACTAACTAGCTTAATGTATTGTCACTAACTAGCTTAATGTATTGTTACTAACTAGCTTCATGTATTGTTACTAACTAGCTTAATGTATTGATTGTCACTAACTAGCTTAATGTATTGTCACTAACTAGCTTAATGTATTGTTACTAACTAGCTTAATGTATTGTTACTAACTAGCATAATGCATTGTCACTAACTAGCTCAATGTATTGTCACTAACTAGCTTTATTAATTGTCACTAACTAGCTTCATGTATTGTCACTAACTAGCTTAATGTATTGTCACTAGCTTAATGTATTGTCACTAACTAGCTTCATGTATTGTCACTAACTAGCTTAATGTATTGTCACTAACTAGCTTTATTAATTGTCACTAACTAGCTTCATGTATTGTCACTAACTAGCTTAATGTATTGTCACTAACTAGCTTAATGTATTGTCACTAACTAGCTTAATGTATTGTCACTAACTAGCTTTATTAATTGTCACTAACTAGCTTCATGTATTGTTACTAACTAGCTTAATGTATTGTCACTAACTAGCTTAATGTATTGTCACTAACTAACTAGCTTAATGTATTGTTACTAACTAGCTTAATGTATTGTTACTAACTAGCTTAATGTATTGTCACTAACTAGCTTTATTAATTGTCACTAACTAGCTTCATGTATTGTCACTAACTAGCTTCATGTATTGTTACTAACTAGCTTCATGTATTGTCACTAACTAGCTTAATGTATTGTCACTAACTAGCTTCATGTATTGTCACTAACTAGCTTAATGTATTGTCACTAACTAGCTTTATTAATTGTCACTAACTAGCTTCATGTATTGTCACTAACTAGCTTAATGTATTGTCACTAACTAGCTTTATTAATTGTCACTAACTAGCTTCATGTATTGTTACTAACTAGCTTAATGTATTGTCACTAACTAGCTTAATGTATTGTCACTAACTAACTAGCTTAATGTATTGTTACTAACTAGCTTAATGTATTGTTACTAACTAGCTTAATGTATTGTCACTAACTAGCTTTATTAATTGTCACTAACTAGCTTAATGTATTGTCACTAACTAGCTTCATGTATTGTCACTAACTAGCTTAATGTATTGTCACTAACTAGCTTTATTAATTGTCACTAACTAGCTTCATGTATTGTTACTAACTAGCTTCATGTATTGTTACTAACTAGCTTAATGTATTGATTGTCACTAACTAGCTTAATGTATTGTCACTAACTAGCTTCATGTATTGTCACTAACTAGCTTAATGTATTGTCACTAACTAGCTTTATTAATTGTCACTAACTAGCTTCATGTATTGTCACTAACTAGCTTAATGTATTGTCACTAACTAGCTTCATGTATTGTCACTAACTAGCTTAATGTATCGTCACTAACTAGCTTAATGTATTGTCACTAACTAGCTTTATTAATTGTCACTAACTAGCTTCATGTATTGTTACTAACTAGCTTCATGTATTGTTACTAACTAGCTTCATGTATTGTCACTAATTAGCTTAATGTATTGTCACTAACTAGCTTTATGAATTGTCACTAACTAGCTTCATGTATTGTCACTAACTAGCTTAATGTATTGTCACTAACTAGCTTTATTAATTGTCACTAACTAGCTTCATGTATTGTTACTAACTAGCTTAATGTATTGTCACTAACTAGCTTAATGTATTGTCACTAACTAAATAGCTTAATGTATTGTTACTAACTAGCTTAATGTATTGTTACTAACTAGCTTAATGTATTGTCACTAACTAGCTTTATTAATTGTCACTAACTAGCTTCATGTATTGTCACTAACTAGCTTAATGTATTGTTACTAACTAGCTTAATGTATTGTCACTAACTAGCTTAATGTATTGTCACTAACTAGCTTCATGTATTGTCACTAACTAGCTTACTGTATTGTCACTAACTAGCTTTATTAATTGTCACTAACTAGCTTCATGTATTGTCACTAACTAGCTTAATGTATTGTTAATAACTAGCTTAATGTATTGTCACTAACTAGCTTAATGTATTGTCACTAACTAGCTTCATGTATTGTCACTAACTAGCTTAATGTATTGTCACTAACTAGCTTTATTAATTGTCACTAACTAGCTTCATGTATTGTTACTAACTAGCTTCATGTATTGTTACTAACTAGCTTAATGTATTGATTGTCACTAACTAGCTTAATGTATTGTCACTAACTAGCTTAATGTATTGTCACTAACTAGCTTCATGTATTGTCACTAACTAGCTTAATGTATTGTCACTAACTAGCTTTATTAATTGTCACTAACTAGCTTCATGTATTGTCACTAACTAGCTTAATGTATTGTCACTAACTAGCTTCATGTATTGTCACTAACTAGCTTAATGTATTGTCACTAACTAGCTTAATGTATTGTCACTAACTAGCTTTATTAATTGTCACTAACTAGCTTCATGTATTGTTACTAACTAGCTTCATGTATTGTTACTAACTAGCTTAATGTATTGATTGTCACTAACTAGCTTAACGTATTGTCACTAACTAGCTTAATGTATTGTTACTAACTAGCTTAATGTATTGTTACTAAGTAGCTTAATGTATTGTCACTAACTAGCTTCATGTACCTATTGTTACTAACTAGCTTCATGTATTGTCACTAACTAGCTTTATTAATTGTCACTAACTAGCTTAATGTATTGTTACTAACTAGCTTAATGTATTGTTACTAAGTAGCTTAATGTATTGTCACTAACTAGCTTCATGTACCTATTGTTACTAACTAGCTTCATGTATTGTCACTAACTAGCTTTATTAATTGTCACTAACTAGCTTAATGTATTGTTACTAACTAAGCTTAATGTATTGTTACTAAGTAGCTTAATGTATTGTCACTAACTAGCTTAATGTATTGTCACTAACTAGCTTTATTAATTGTCACTAACTAGCTTCATGTATTGTCACTAACTAGCTTAATGTATTGTCACTAACTCGCTTAATGTATTGTTACTAACTAGCTTAATGTATTGTCACTAACTAGCTTTATTAATTGTCACTAACTAGCTTCATGTATTGTTACTAACTAGCTTAATGTATTGTTACTAAGTAGCTTAATGTATTGTCACTAACTAGCTTCATGTACCTATTGTTACTAACTAGCTTCATGTATTGTCACTAACTAGCATTATTAATTGTCACTAACTAGCTTCATGTATTGTTACTAACTAGCTTCATGTATTGTTACTAACTAGCTTAATGCATTGTCACAATTTTTAACAAAACAGCTTCACGTAAATGTGAACTACGTGAGCAAAGACACGTTAAGTGGCACGGTGAAGAAAATTGCTTTTTCCTTCTTGATACAACACGTGTAGGCACGAGCAACTCATTCATAATTTCGCACATTCATTCATGATTCAGTGGTATTTACCTTTACGATAGACTAATACAATTAGGTACCTACTGCAGTTATGGTACTATAATACAATAATCGAGGGGAAATAATACATTAATAATAACTAGGTATAACGAGCGAAGTATTTATTATGTTTTGCTGTAGTTAGATCAATTTCAATACTAAAGCTACCTTAATAAACCAATTTAATTTAATTTAATCTGTAATTTCGACTTTTTAAGAACATTTTTATGATAAATTTAAACATTTGAGCCATTACTTGGTCACGGTACTCACGGTGCCGTATTCTGATTTTGAAATACATAAATAATACACTAAAAACACAATATATCTCAAACATAACTTCAACACACAATAATAATCAACCAATATTGGAGTTTTATTGGAGTTGCATCGGAATAATTTTCAAGCATATTCTTATACATATATCTAATTCAGACATTCGGCGCTAGCTGTATTGCATTGTTGTTGTAATGTTGTAATGCATTGGAGTTGTATTGAAGTTGGATTGTGTCTGAACGTGTATTAAAGTTAGAATACGGCTCATGTTGTAAAGTTAAGAAGAGTTTGCGTGCTCCGACTACTTACACATAGCATATTTACGATAATCTCCTCCTACTTTAAACGGCCTCCTAGCCTAGTCGGTAGTGACTCTGCCTACGAAGCAGGAGGTCCCGGGTTCGAATCCTGGTCAGGGCATTTATTTGTGTGTTTATCACAGATATTTGTTCCTGAGTTATGGATGTTTTCTATGTATTTAAGTATTTATCCATATTTATCTATTATATATATCGTCGTCTAGTACCCATAACACAAGCCTTATTGAGCTTACCGTGGGCCTAGGTCGATTTGTGTAAGATTGTCCTATAATATTTATTTATTTATAAAAAAAAAAAAAAAATCTTTTGTACTTATGTACCTCCCGTAGTTTTGTATAAGTATATAAATAATTAACATTTTTACTGTTTATTTCAAAAGATTAACTTCAGTCAGATAAAAAATGCTAATGAAGTTAACATAAACACGCCTGCATTGGAATGAGTTCTAGTTCAGTTTAACAGACCTTGACCTCTTTGATATGGCGATAACGTTCAAGAACAATATGTGTGAGCGATTTTATTGAATAGGCCCCTATTCAAGGCGTCACAGTTGACAATGACAACTGCCATCATACTACCATGGTGGCGGCAAACGAGCGTACGGTCCACTAATGTGTTGCATACATTTACCGAGCTATTCAGATATATTATTATCCGGGAAATATTATTCCGCATATGACGCATATCAAAAAATACTGACTTGCACAGTAAAAAAATCTGAATGCACCAAAGCATTTTGATGTGAGTTTAGATTTTTTGCTGTGCAAGTCAGTGTAATAGTTAGGTTATGGCATTGATTTAAATGAGGTGGATTTAATTCTTACACTTTTTCCCTAACCAGTTGTTGTTATTACCCAGTAAAACTGTCGTTCATAGGTGACTAGTAATTTTTTTTAATACCGTGACGGTGGCAAACAAACATACCGCCTGATGGTAAGCAGCTACCGTAACCTATGGACGCCTGCAACTCCAGAGGAGTCACATGCGAGTTGCTGACCCTTTACACAGGAGGATTCACTGTGTTGACGGCTAAAGGAACAAGAGGGTCCCTCGTCGTCAACACACTGGGTCCTCTTTGAGCTCTTTGGCAACCTTACTCACCAGCAGGAACACAACACTATGACTGGGGTCTAGTGCTATTTGGCTGTGGTTTTCTGTGAGGGGGAGGTACTTCCCCAGTCGAGCTCTGCTCCAGATTTGAGCGAGATGACATTCGCTGAACGTGCCCTACCACACTTAGCGAGATGCCATTCGCAGTGCCCATAACTGACATATAGTAAAAATGATGGCTTTCCGAATATAGATGTTAGCTTGTTTTAAGTACATCACTCCTTAGCAAAATCGGCCTGCTGGTATGACATGACTAACGTTGTCGCGCGCGACTCCATATTTCAAACGCAACTCTAAAATTCTAAATAATGCAGTCGCCCGCGCCATATGATCATGCTCGGGGCTCTGCTAAAACAGAAGGCCTACCTCTAACCTCGACTATCGAATTTTCGTTATCCCCTACTCTATCGCACTTCGCTAATTCGAGCGAAAGAGACTCACGAAATTTCGATTTTCCAAGTTCACGGTAGCTCCTCTGGGCCGACCAACGTTCGGAAACCAACAAACATGTGAAGCAGTCCAACCTTCGGCCGACACTTGGTGTCGTACTTCGTACTGCACAATGTATCATATCATTATGATTAATCACAGAATCAAACCTTAATCGGCCGCGCCTTTACTGCGTTAATCAAAAAGGTGCGGCTTATCACTACAAATAATTTTTATCTGAGTTTAAAGCCAGATAAACTGAATGTTAGATCTTTACTGATAGCGTTTGGAGAATTTTATTGGTTTGTTTTAACATCATCGTATTCTTTATCAATTTGGAGACATTGAGTAACTGGAGATGACAGCCCTAAGAAATGCTTTGTCCCATAAGTTGTAGTGAAAATCACTACAAGTCTATACTACTCTTTGATTCAGTCCCAGCTGTCAACCGCCAAACATGGCGAAATAGTATTTTAGAAATAGGTGTCACACATCATTTGGATTAATTACTAGCTATCATCGACACAGTACATACCTAAATGTATTTTATGGGAACTCAACATTAACTTTTAACGTAACCTCAAAATTATCGTTTTTTAAAACGTTCCCACGCTAAAGTCGTCGAAATACGACCCGTGTTCCATTGTTTTAACGTGAGTCGAATATAAACATCGACTCCATTCGATTCCCGTTATTTCGCGTCATTACCGCGCTCGAGTTGTGTACTAGGGATGTTACGGAGCTGGTTTTATCGGAACCGAAGTCAAAGTCGGAGTCTTTAAGTTTAATTTAACGGAACCGGAGCCGAAACCGGAACATGAGGCAAAGGCAGCGCAGTGAGAAAGAAAGCACGTCGCATGATTCACCGGGAGACATATGGCAGTAGCTACATTTGTTATTCACTGTACGATGGCACAATACAATACAAATATTGTTAATTGCACACCTCAATAAAATAAAACAGTACAGTACACAGATTAAAAGCAGAGGCAGTCAACAGGCGGTCTTATCGCTAGAGAGCGATCTCTCCCAGACAACCTTGGGGTCCGCTACCTATTCTAGTCGAAAATAATCGTATTAGTAGGTGCAAAGCAAAAGAAACAATGAAAAACCATAACAAAAAAAATTGCTTAATGGGGATGATGCCACATGTTGAATAGGCATGATGACACATGTTGAATTGTGCAATACAATTTAGTTGATAGGATGCAATATGATCAATATATCCAACTAAAGCGAAAATTTATAAATTATATTGAAATGGCTCAAAGATATCAAGCTGCGAAATTTCTTAATTTTTCGATTTTTTAAAGTGCGAAATTAAAAAAAAACAATGATACCATTAGATTTTTAACATTTTACTGTAAAATAAATTGTATAGCAACCATATACATAAACGCAACATTTCACTGTAAAAATAGCAATTTCATAATTTTTCCATACTGTAAACAGGGCGACTATGTGATCGTGACGTCACTTTTGCACGTCATTTTGTTAGGAGCGTTTTGAAAAACAATGCAAATCTCGGACTTTAAGTCTCATTTCTGACTTTTGTGTTGCTTTAACGCAATTGGCCCCACATAGACATTTAATCCTCACAACAAAACGAATCGATTGATACCATACATGAAAAAAATTCACCATGCCTATTATGCAATAAAATTTGATAGGATGCAAATATATCCAAATAAAGTAAAAATTAAAAAAATCGAATCAAATGGTTCAAAGATGCAATGTGGCTGCAAAATAAAAAAATATTTTGAGTACACAATAAAAAAAACAATGATACTATTCCATATTAAACTGTAAAATAAATTGTATAGCAACCATCCATATACATAAATTCAACATTTCACTGTAAAAATAGCAATTTCACAATTTTTCCATACTTCAAACAAGGCTACTATATGATCGTGACGTCGCCTTTGCACATTATTTTGTTCGGAATATTTTGAGAAACAAATGCAAATCTTAGACTTTTTCTGACTTTTGTATAACTTTAACGTAATTGCCCCCATATAGACATTTGATTCTCACAACAAATCGAATTGATTGATACCATCATGAAAAAAAATCATCATGCCTATTATACATAATATACACACACCTTTGAATTTTATAATTAAATATGTATTAACTAAACAATGGAAGATTAAACTGCATGATTGCAATGCATAAAGCAACTTCATTATTTTTATGATTGTGAAAAACAATAAAGTGTACGGTCGCAGTTAAAAGTATTATTTCAGTTCACATGCTCGTAAAGTTCATCTTTATGTAGGAGTATAAAACAAAATAGATTTCTAGGTTTCTTTAGTCTATAAAAATACAATGAGTAAGTACCTACATTGTATTGAAAGTTGCCTTAGAAAATTCTTATTTTAAGAGTCCGGTAACGATTTGAAAACGAAAATCGCTAATAATGAAATTACGCACATGAATCGCATTTGATATGATAGTTAGAAGTCTCGTAACTGCAAAAAAAAATTTTGGTCCATATATATTAGTAGGTATTTAATACCCGAAAACTCAATTCTTACAGAGCTTTCATAAGGACGTTGATTCGTGGAAACTTCTCGCTTGGTTTTTTTTATACCCTCTTACATGTTTTATTATCTGATTAAAGCATAAAATCAAGCTTATTTTTATGTTTATGAAATATTTCAATACATTCCCAGAAATGTCACCTAAACTTCGGCAATTTTTCTTAAAATTGCTCTAGCTAAACTTTTTGTTCTTGCTTAAAAAATATATGTAAGTATATGAAAATGAAAAAAAAAAACTGTTCCACGTATATATATATATATATTTAACGTACTAGTTTAACACAATTTGAATCCATACAAATCTTACTTTTTCACCTCTCCAAGCTTAAATCGCAAACTGCTGTTAGATTATGGTGAATGATTTATAAATTAAACCATTAAACTCAAAGTCAAAAAAGTGTTCGACTTATGCAGTTTAAAAAGAAACGATCTTTCCAAATATGGATACAAACTTATAGAAGTTTTTGTTAGTTACAGCAAAATAGTATCAAAAAGTTAAGCGAAATAGAAAAAAAACTTTCCGGACTCTTAAGAAATTAACTTTTACTTAGATTAGTGATTACCTACACACCTAGAGTGAGTTAGTCCAACTTTTTATGACTTGAAAATAGTGTTGAATTTCCTTTGTTTTAAGTTGGCGGTAACAGAGGAAAATACGTTTTACAAGACTATGGCCTGTTTCACAATCTCCAGTTAAAGCATATCTGTCAGATAAATGTTTGCTGTCCTTTTCTTTTATATGACTGGACAAAAGGATAGCAATAATTTTAACTGGCAGATAAGTTTATCTGGAGATTGAAAACAGGCCCTTAAAAATTGTTTTAATTGCCATCAAATACATTTTTAACATCGGAATATGCACTTTATCGCCTTGACAATGAGGCGTTGTTCAGATACTTGTGACCCTCTTAGCCGCTCCGAAATACCTGATAGTGACTGCACTAAAAAGTCCTAGTTCTAAAACTTTAAATACAAAAAAAAAAACTGTATTTATTTTAATCTATTTTTTGATAAATTAACACATTAGTACAATGTGACAGAATAGGCCTGGGAAACATCATGCCTTATTTCTCTCTTTTCGATAAAAAAAATTGATATTGAGGATATTGTAAAGATTCGCTACGCCTTTTTTCTTAAGCACGGTTTGGCACTGTGTTATTTTAAATGGCGGTCGATATTTATTTACAGTCTGAAAGTGGCAGGCTAAACGAATAGTTATAGTCTGGCCAGCCAACGAACGCAGTAGCAATGTACAGCGAACAAAAGTATGACAACACTAAGAATCCGTGAAAAAAGCAGCAATGATCATCAAATTTTATGTTTTTAATTTTAGGTGGTATTTCCGCCCTTTTCATTAGGTGACACTTACGGTGTGAAAAAGGAGACGGATATATTTCGTCTGATCTGTCATCAACTGCAACAGATAATCTGGTTGAGGCAAATGACATATGGCTTAAAAATTAATTTAAAATTAATTGGCAACGTTGCAGGAGTTCTATCTCACTCGCGCTTAAGATGAGAGAGTGAAATGCACTAGAAACAAATTCAATGTGAATTGAAATGTTCGTCATGAAATACGGTGTCTCATCAGTCTCATCACAAAGGGTTGCCACATGTACGTATTTTGAATTTGCCGCGCGTTTCTACTGACAGAAATGGTTTGCCAGACTATATTTTAATGTACGTAGCTTGGTAAAAGAAATAATAAAAACGCCTTAAACATTAAATATCGTTTATGAGCACCCTTTTATTATAATGATTACATTACGTCAATTTGCTAATTGTCCTTATAACTATGATATATAATAATGACAGATGGGTTATGCACGCTCCAAAAGTGAAGCACTTCATATGAGTGAATTCACACAACTGTCGCTAGTCGCACACCGGCCAGCGTGAGATGCGGACGTGCGAATGAGCTCCCGTCACCCGCGTGAGAAAGAGACAAACTGTAATTTTCTAACAATGAGAGTGACAAAGATGTCAAAATAGATAAACATAACAGAATCGTTGCTAGGTTATGATTTATGAAATTACTTTGGAAGTATTTTTTTCTGGTCATTTTGTTAGAGTATAACCCATCCATAGTAAATATCATTGCCTTATAAATGATTTGTTTATTCAAATATGTTCCTCAGATCCTTTTAGCTCAAAACGTGACCCCCTCTTTAACTAGTGAAGTTACCATAAACTATTTTGTTTTTAATCTGTTAAACATTTTTAAATGCCGTAATGAGTCTATTGTCTACGGCAGGTAATAACATTAACATTAATTCTAATAAATCCGTCACTAATCTCAGATTATTTTTTATCATCATCAAATTTATGGTAATATGTACATTGATTTCGGTGCTTTAGTAATTACTGTTTGTTTGGGTAATTACCTGTGCTACATTTTTTCTTTCTACCCCGTTTGCATTGAGGGTAAGGTGGCGCACAATAGTTAAAAAACAAACAAACTTGAGTGTGGTTCCAAAAAATATTTGGATTCAATTAGAGTTTCCGCGGACCATGTCAGTCATTTTCTATACAAAAAAGTCTGCCAATTTTTTCGGCACGTCAAATGTATGGCTATTCGTACGTAACGTACAAATAGCGACGTCAGATAAACGTCAGTTACATACATGAGTATGACCACTGGTCATATGTTTTCGGCAGAGGGGAACGCCTGTCAATGGGCGACTCCGGTTGGTTGAATAAGGTTTCCCGCCATCGAGATTTTCACTAGATGGCAGCACCGTGACGAGAGATCTCTTTGACAGCAGCTGTCAAAATCCACCAATAATATTTTTTTCTCAAACATACTCCGAAATGTATGCGTTAATGTCACGAAATGAAGACATGAAGTTGCTCATTTATGGCTCCCTACATTACTTCTTGGCCTTAGGCCAAGTATGAAACGTACATTATTGTCCGCTGCTCTAACTTTAAAGTTAGACTGACAAAGGAAATATTACATACAGCCAACGACCACTCTCTCTGTGAGTATACTCGCGACATTAAAATAAAAAAATAAAAAACAAAATCTATGGTACTAAATTTATAAGCGGTTAAACATGGTGCTCGAATAGCTTTTTTAAATGGCAAGTTTAAAAAATAAAAAAGGCGGCAATTTAAACTTATTTACTTGATAGTTTTTTCAATTATACTTAGTAGTTATTTTAATTATAATATTTTCTTACATTGTTTGAGAAAAGCACTTTACAATCCTTGGCCGGAACAGGGATTGCATGACTCGTTTTATCCGTCTACCGTAATCTCGTCCCTTGCTTCACGGCCTCTGCAGTAATGTACTATTATTGTACATGATTGGTGGATTATGGCAGCTAGACCTATCGCCACGGTGCTGCCATCTAGTGAAGAACTCGATCGCGGAGACCCTCATTCTAATCAGAGAGGGTTTGTAACCTCATTGCACAGATAAGCTAGGGGGTTCTTTAAGCCTCACATGTTTCGATCAATTTATTAAACCCATTATAAATATTTTTGAGTCTCACAAGAGTTTTATAGGTAACTGTACCATAATAGCTATGGAGCAGAGCGCAAATGCCCATTTTCACAGCTACAAATAGTTTCTGAAAAACATGTAGTCGAAATTTAACATCCAGAAGCATTAAAAAAAAAACAACATTAGAGTTTGTCTGGAAAGAGAAGTGTTGTAATTTATATGGGAGCTTATACGTTCTATGACAGTTCTCTTTCCGGACAGACTCTAATAAAACTAACTAAAGACGTAAACGTTTTTAAACGCGGTTGCCTCTATTTTATTACTTCAAAATGACTTAATTCTTTTTAAATAGCGAACCCAACCGTTCCGAGAATTTTAAATTTCGAACATGGTTCTCAACTTACGCGCTTTCATTCAAGATATGTCGTAACGACCATTATATTTATAATAGAAACTAGACTTTAAGTCAACGGATTAAGATTGTATTTTGAACGTATTTAAAAGTGCACAGTATAAGAGATCTTATGTCACAGTTATAGTGAGTTGAAAGTTTCATTTAAGGCTCTTTAAACGCTGTAAAAGGAAGAATAGAAAGGTGAGGTGCCTGCCTCCTTAGCGATTGAAATTCAATCTTATTCTCATGTACATAAGGTTGTAAATTGTATATGTATTTGGTAAGGCATTTCGCATAGAGTGGGGATGTGCCCGGACGGGTTCCGTGTTACACCCCCCTTTCCCCTCTGTCTGAGTTGTTCTGAGATTTTTCCCATATCGGAACGCAACTCGTTCGACCACCGTATTTGCCGTTATGTTGCATCTCTGTCTTTCATATGGAAAAGCAATGTGACGCAGTGATATAGTGATAACAGACCACGGACTGAGGTGATCCTGTGAGCGTGATAAGAGCGTGTCTGATAGTAATTCAATGTTATTGCCGTTAAAGGTATTATTGTCTTGCAAAATCTATGAAGAGTTAGGTTTAGGTTAGGTTTAGGTTACGTTGATAGACGTAGATCATGCTATTTACTTAATCTATAGTAATTTTAGATCCGATACTGATAGGTGACATTGTAGTGCCTGTAGTTTATAGACGGACTTTAAGCCATTGACGGTTCAAGCTATTTTAGTTTGATAGTAATTATGAAAAGCGCGATTTAAGGTGAACCCTACATGGTTCAAAAATTAAAGTACAGGATGTAACAAATATACTGGTTCTTCGTTTAAGGGCATAATATCATATTGCGACTAAAAAAAAACAGGAGGAAAAAATTTGGAACGCAAAAAAAAAAAATTTTTGTATTACACCCGTCGTTACAGCCAGCCGACCCATACAAAACCAATTTATTTTCCACAGATTTTTTTTTCTGTGTAATGTTACCGCTTGACCTATACCTATACCTCTTCATGTTGGTACGCGCGCTATCTTCTTTTGCAGCACGTAGTTCTGAGACAAAAAAAAACCGACCAAGTGCGAGTCGGACTCGCGTACCGAGGGTTCCGTACAAACCTGTAAGTAGGTATATAGGGGTAGTAACTTTAAAATTATACAAAAAATATATATGATGTAACAAAAATGTACGGTTTTCGCAATTTTTTCTTTATCTGTGCTGTAAGACGTTGCTTCGTACCAAATTTCAAGATTCTGAGTTCACGGGAAGTACCCTGTAGGTTTTCCCTTTCCTTTTCCCTTTGATTCCCTTGCGAGTTTCGAAAATTTGCGGCATAAACGGCTGTATCTTTTGATTGCGTTAGCTTAGACGTTTGATTTTTTCACAGCTCCAAAGGACAGTAGTCCTGAGTATTTGATATAAATTTCAGCTTGATACCTCCACGCGTTACTGAGAAAAAGGGTCTTGACAGACAGACAGACGGACGGACGGACAGCAAAGTGATCCTATAAGGGTTCCGTGTTTTTCTTTCGAGGTACGGAACCCTAAAAACAGTCGAAAATGGTCCCGTCACTATGAAAGTCGGTTAAAACGTGGGACCTCAATGCTTTACGCGTACTTATGTAAATTAGCCTTTTAAAAGGACTCAAAAAACACGGTCGTCTTGTAGACATCATGCCTTTTGTGGAACTTTTGTTGTCAACTAATGTACCCGCAATGGGTTTGGATAGTTTGGAAGTTCGAGGGGGAATACTAATAATTGTGTTGGACGAGGAACTATACACAGAAACTAATACAAGAGAAACTAATTCGCATAATTGCAGATAGATTGGTATATAGGCATATAAAGTTGGGGCCAGACGGCATACAACCACAGCCCTCTGCCGCGAGACCTTGGCAGAAAACAAAGATTTTAAACCATGTAGCGTAGCCTGTGATTGATGCCAAATTCTACATGACCTTTAAACACCCTCGGTGGCTAGACGCGCTCTGCCAACCATTGGCTGGCCACGCTTCGAACATACTGAAGTTGGGCGCTTGTTATCATACATACAGCCAGCGGCATACAGCTACAGCCCTCTGCCACGAGAAAAACTAAAATACAAACGTCCGGAACATTTATTATATAGGTAATACCATTCAGTTTACATAGGTAAAAATAAAATGTTATCGAGGATTGGATGACAGTTTTCTCCCTACTCACCCCATTTTACGGTAAAGTTAAATAAAAGTGTTTTATCACCATTGAGTAACAGGAGAATTTTTTTGCCCAGAAGTTGTAGTGAAAATCACTAATAGTCTATACTACTCTTTGATTCTGTCATAGCTGTCAACCGCCAAACATGGCGCACAAAATGTGTTCTAGATGTCACATCTAGTAGAATACATAATATATTAATGTTTATCACAAAATTATTATACGAGTATTTTATGACATGTTAACGTCTTATAAATCGATGAACACCGGTAGCATACAAGAAAAAGTGTCACGTTGTGGAAAGATCTCCATGGTAACGTTACGAAAAATACTTAAACTCCTTTGTATTATATAAAATAATGATAATTCAGTGATAATAATTCAATTCAATTCATAAATAAAAGTATGCAATTTTTCATCAATGTTTTCTTGTGACGGTTACACGCAAAATTATCGTCCGTAAACAGACTTTACAGACAACCATATTTTTTAATTTATCCCTGTAATTATTAAATAAATAAGAAAATTACAAATCGCAGAAACATGCAATGCGTAACACTAGGTGAGTCCTGCGTTACAATGCAAGTATTATGGGGATCCACTCTTTTCTTTTACAAAACAGGAAAAAATCTAGTTTATGGGTTTTGCCTGAATTCATTCATACATTAAGGGGATGCACTCTTAACTTTATAGTTAACTAGCTGTGCCCGCGGCTCCGCCCGCGTGGAATTTGGTCTTTGTCAGTAAGCGGCTAATTCACCCCTAATTTCTCTCCCTCCCACTGGAGGCGGAACTACCACTAAATAAAACTACACTCCAAATTTAATTTTATTGTACTATTAAGTCAATAATTCATTTAAATTTGTTGATATCCGTACCTCCACTTCTAAACTTAGAGTTAATTTGGCAAAATCCTTCCTAAGTGGATTATTAATGTCACAACGTATTAATTTCAGCGCCATCTGTTAGTTATGCAGGGTACTTGTTAGTCTTAGGACATATTTGGAAAAAAGTTTGCACATCCTTCCTAAGTAGTGCCATAAGATTCAGGTGCAAAATTAACTCAATGGAGTGTAGTGGCTACCCCCCTTTTAGGGGTTGAATTTTTATAGCCTACCTATACCTGGCCGGGGATTTTCTTGACAATTGGAATTAGTAATCCTTAACGGGTGACTTCTGGGATAACAATGCAAAAAAAAACCGGCGAAGAGCATGTCGGGCCGTGTTCAGTGTAGGGTTTCGTAATTGCGTGGTGGGTTAATTGTTTGGCGTTGTAATTCTACTATCCGGCACTTACGTCCTATCACTGTGCGATTTTGACTGACAACTCAAAAACAGCTGAACCGATTTTATTAAATATAGTTTTTATTGAAAGTACCTTGCAGGCTTCAAATCTAATATTTTTTTGTAAATTTTTTGGACCTACGGTTCAAAAGTAAGATGGGGGGAGGGGGTGGCGCCCTTTTTTGAAGATGAAACTATCCTTTGTCCTTTCTCGAGACCCATAGTATCTCTATACCAAATTTCATCTAAATCAGTTCAGCGGTAAAAAAATCCTCATACCAACTTCCAACCTCCTTTTCATCCCCACAAGCGTTTGAAAACTATCCTATGACGTTTCTCGGGACTCAAATTATCTCCATACTAATTTCTATCAAAATCGTTTCAGCGGATAAAAAATCTCCATGCAAACTTTCAACCCCCTTTTCACCCCCACCAGGGTTGATTTTCAGAATTAAAACTATCTATTATCCTATCTGAGGACTCAAACTATCTCGATACAAAATTTCATCAAAATCCGTTCAGCCGTTTTCACGTGATGCGCGGTCAAATAAACAGACAAACAGATAAACAGACAAACAGACAAAAATTCTAAAAATTGTTGGAACGTGTTCTGTTAGCGATTCTAAGTATCCCCAGCCAACTTTTTTTCGATTATCTTCCATGTACAGACTTTCGACCCTCTTCAGCTTTATTATATGTATAGATTAGAAAATATTGTGTTGAATATACTTTTAACTGGGCCTCGATTCGACATGGCATAACTAACAGTCGCTTGCGAGACAACTATGACACCACACTTTTGTGACAGTTGAAATTTGGGGTGGAATCACTCAAGACTGATATCTAAAATAAAATGGTGACCATAGCCATAGACAAAACGCTCTAGCGAGACCTACTGACAGATTGACAGTTAGGTGTGAACACGTGTGGACAGATGGATGTCAGTCTATCCACTAGCGATACAAGTGTGACATCCACGTCTCACAGTTGGCATGTCAAATCGAGGCCCTGTTGTTATGTTTTTATATTGCAATTGTATATTTTCCTATGACTTAATAATTATATGTATTAACAATTTGTATAGATGCCTAAAAGAAATATATATTACAAATTATTACTATTCCACAATCGTAACATTTCGAAATAAAAGTAATTTTCCGAAAATTCAAGAACTGGAGCAGTGCCGTGCGATAGCCGGAGTTGAAGTTAACGTAAGCATGGCTTATGAGCCATGCTTACGTTAACTAGTACTTACTAGGTAGGACTTTTTACCTATTGTAAATAGTCAATGGTGTTTCTTATGGTAGGGTAAGGTAGCAGGTATTTTAACCCTTTAACGGGCAAGACTGAAAAATATCCTCAATTCATTCACCACCATATATACAGGATGATTCATGAGACGTGAGCAGGCTTAACACTACGGATTCAGTTAATAATAAGCTATTGTTTGATATCAGTATTAGTGTGATAAGAGCAAAAAAAAAAATTTTAAGTAAAAATAAAAAGTTTAAAATTAGTTACGACACGCATGGTCACTCTTCAATTAGAATACTCCGTCGCGTACTGATGTTACACATATCACAGAAAAACAAGAGAATATTCTGTCAAATTGATGTCTGGTTACTTTGGAAACATCGTATCTCACTTAATTTGACAATTATTTTTCATAATCAAAGTGCTGTCATGATTGTTAAAGAGCTTTTGATCTTTATGGATTTGTTTATGTAGGGTGACCATGATTACAGGGAACAAAATTTCTACGACACAAAAAGGTAAAAAAAAATTGAAAGGCGTTATTGTTTCATTTAAACATGATGGCGGCCGATTCATTATCGTTAACTAAGTGTGTAGGGTTGTTCCTGCTCACGTCTCATGAATCACCCTGTATAGTCCTAAAAATTTTGTACAAGAAAAAAATACAGAAAGATGATGTTACATGTGGTCTTTTTTAAGACCGTAGCCCTATAAAGGGGGTAGGGCGTGACCATAATGCCCCCCGCCCCCTAGGCCCTGAACCGCGGAATCTATTTTTTGGGTCTGTAAAACTAGAGAGAGAGTCTAGAGTAGCATAAAGTGCAAGTGCAAGTGAATCTATAAAACGAATGGGCCTGTAATTACGGGTCGCTAACGCCAGGGTGTGCTTGTATTGGGTAGTACGTTCAGACCCGCAAAATGAAGACACAGTTCTCGCCTCTAGTTCCATATGGTTGGAAGTCTAAAAAGTCATCTTTTTAGGACAGCGAAAACAAGATTCACACTTTTGTTTGCCAATATTTTCATGAATTATATATAGGGTGTGGCCTGTACTGTAACACGAGCTATAAAGCCTATTAATTAAAACGTAGATTCTACTCTTCAAACAATAAAACTTTTGTTCAACAACTTAAAAAAATATGTAGTCTAGATTGCCTCTTTTTCATACAAACTAAATAGTATTTTCAATGTACGTTGAAATCCGTCTAATTGACAATGATTGTCAGTTTTGTTATCCTACAGATGTGATCAATTTTGCAATACATTGCGTGTTCGAATAAACTATAAAGTGTACTAAAGATTAAACCATTAGATATTTTTAAAAGTCCCTGAACAACGTCATGTAGTTCGAGGAGTAGAATCTACGATTAAATTTTTTGCTCGTTTTTCAGGCCACACCTGGAGGGTGATTTTTAAGATTCGAGCGCTCGAATATGACATTTAAAACTACGAATTTTTTTTTTTAAGTTAATAATTAAATGCTTTTACAACAAAAAAACTACGAATAAAATGAAGAAATGATGTTTTGAAAATAACAGCGATAGTAATTAAAACTCATGATTATTTATACTAGTAATTTCATGCGTAAATAATTTATTTATTTATTTATTTTATTTCATGTCCAGTCGTCAGGAGGTTGCCCTTAATGTGTGCCTATGCTAATTAACAGTTAATTATTACGCACGCGCATTAAATGCCCCAGTCATTGCGCACTGTTTTCCTGTCACGTAACCTCATGTATTTACAAAAGGTGAAAACCTAGTGTTTTTGTAAGTACCTAGAAGTCCATTGAAGAATATAGGTACAGTCGCCCACACTGTTAACTGCCCATCGGTGAACCTTATGCCTTTTGTAATAAGGTCCACCGATGTACAGTTAAGAGTGTTGCTATTTGTACCTAACCTATACCACTGATGCGACCCATCTAAATGACATCTCACAACTAGGGTTACCGGCACGGCACGATATTAATATAAAATTAAGAGATGAAAGGCACGTATTACCAAGGTTTTTTGGACGAAAACAGTTCAAGTGAAATGAATTGCCTTTCACCCTCCAAATCTCTTATACGCTCCAATTTCTTTACGCTCAAAGTTTCGTAAACCAGACAAAGAAACTGAACAGGCCCTGTAGCCAATATGACAGTTGTTTGCAGAAAACGAAACGAAACGCTTTCGCTCTCTCTTACATATTAGTGCGACTCTATCGCACTAGACGGATAGCGTTTCGAATCGTTTTCTGCAAACGATTGTGATCTTGGCTAAGCCCCCTGATACAATTGTTTCACACGCTGAAAGCTTCAAAATCAGAGTGATATCGGTCGGAGCGTTTTTTCCTGAAACAGATATAATTAAACGCTTGGCGCGATTTCATGAAGTCGCGTAGTCTATTATAATCACATAAGTCGAGTCGAGTAGGTGTGAATCGTTCGTTATGAGTAGTATCGATGCAGTATTTAGATGAGTCAGGTTTTTGGAATTAATTGAGAATAACCGACTGGTTTCAATGAAGCTTGTCCGCTTTTAGTTAGGGATGTCACTTTCCTATTAATTTTATGAACTAAAGGATATACTTCTAATAGTTGTAACCTACGTTTTGCAAGATTAGCTGTAAACGGGTGCGTTTTCCAAATCGAAGGACTTTAAATATGTTATTGGGCAAGGTAGGCGGGACAGCTGGGGTAACATCGTGGTAGAATGATCGCGAGCCCATGATGCTACCCGTGTCGCCAGAGAGGGCAACGCCGCAGAGGGGTTTAGTGGGTATTTTCTTCAGAAGAGCGAGTCCCACATATCCCTAGATGGACTTTTCCCGGTCCGGGGGACGATACGTAAATATGAATGAAATGAAATTGTTTTAAAATAACACAATAAATACAATAATAAAAATTGAATTGAAATTATAATTTCTACGTGGTGCTAAAATATTAATTCCTCCCCTCTGCGATAAAAAAAGGAAAATAAAATAAAGGGTGTCTAGCATTCAGACCGTAATACCTCGATGGATATATGAAATTACCCCGCTATATTATCAGTTCAAGTAACTAAATGACCGAGGGAGTATGCTTAATCAGTTTTATTTTATACCACGATGGTGGCAAACAATCGCAATGGTCTGATGGTAAGCAGCTACCGTAGCCTATGGACGCCTGCAACTCCAGAGGTGTCACATGCGCGTTGTCGACCCTTTCCAGGGAGGATTTCCTGTGTTGACGGCTAAAAGAACAAGAGGGTCCCTCATTGTTAACACACGGGTCCTCAATGAGCTCTTTGGCAACCTTACTCACCAGCAGGAACACAACACTATGAGTAGGGTCTAGTGCTATTTGGCTGTGGTTTTCTGTAAGGTGGAGGTACTTCCCCAGTCGGGCTCTGCTCCAGATTTGAGCGAGATGACATTCGCTGTGCTGTGCCCTACCACACATAGCGAGATGATATTCGCAGTACCCATACCTCTCTTTTGGACGTAGTTTTAGGACATACCCGTGTCCGGACGTAGTTTAAGGACATAATCGGGCCAAAATTCGTTAAATAAATAATATTTAGTTGGTATTGTGAAGTGAAGTTACACGTGCATTTTTTTTTGGTGATTTTTTATTTTATTTTGTGACCCTGTTTAGTTTATATCTAATACTAGATTTTGCCCGCGGCTTCGCTCGCGTTAAATCCGGGTAACAAACCATACAAACTTCCACCCCCCATTTTAGGGAAGTGGAGGGTTAGAAAGAGACAAAAAGTAGCCTATGTCCTCTCCATCCCTTCAACTATCTCCACTTAAAAAATCACGACAATTCGTCGCCCCGTTTTGCCGTGAAAGATGGACAAACAATCAAACACACACATATACTTTCCCATTTATAATATTAGTATGGATTAATATATTTTTAAGTTAAGCTTTAAATTGGACGAAATATAATGTGTCGTGAACCCTAGCGTTTAGTTGGTCAGACGACATCGGGCTCGCTAAGCGCGACACGGCCCAAGTTCGTTGGTCCCGTGCCGTTTTCCGGAATGCCTTAGTCTCCACTGCAGGTACAAACAGCAACACTCTGAACTGTACATCGGTGGACCTTATTACCAAAGGCTTAAGGTCCACCGATGGGCAGTTAACTGTGTGGGCGATGGTACTTATAGTGAGACCACGCAAAATCTGCATTGACTTAGCAAATCACAAATACATATATGTATATGTCAAAAGGAAGTATTTTCGGAATCATTGAAGCCACAATTCCTAAAGTTACACCAGGAGTTCATAACAAGAGAAAATAGTTACGGTAGTGAGTTCATAACAAAAGAAGAGGGTAGTATTGGTCAATGTTGGTAATTCCGTCATAGGGTCTATTCCGTCTATTAGCGTTAAACTCAAACTCAAACATTTATTCAGTAAGTAGGCCACAAGGGTACTTTTACACGTCAGATAGTTTATCAAAGTAAAAGAAAAAAAAAACATTTACAATTTTGCAGAAATTTATATGATAAAAAAAAAAAAAAATTATAGGACAAACTTACACAAACCGACCTAGTCCCACAGTAAGCTCAATAAGGCTTGTGTTGTGGGTACTAGACGACGATACATATATGTAATAGATATATACATATCAATACTTAAATACATAGAAAACATCCATAACTCAGGAACAAATATCCGTGATAAACACACAAATAAATGCCCTGACCAGGATTCGAACCCGGGACCTCCTGCTTCATAGGCAGGGTCACTACCGACTAGGCTAGGAGGCCGTTGTCTAAATGGTACTAAAGGTAAGGTACAGTACTTAACTTATTAATTATTTAAGTTGAAAGTTACTATATTTGTTACTATATGTCAAAAGGAAGTATTTTCGGAATCATTGAGGCCGTAATTCCTAAAGTTTTACCAGGAGTTCATAACAAGAGAAAATAGTTACGGTAGTGAGTTAATAACAAAAGAAGAGGGTAGTATGGTCAATGTGGGTAATTCCGTCATAGGGCCTATTCCGTCTATTAGCTTTATTCTCGAACAACGAACAAAATTGATAATTTCATCAACAAAGCAGAGATTGCTTTTAGTTTCAGCGATCAAAAGCAAATGGTTTTTTCCTACGATTGAAAATCAAAGAAATATACGCTCGTGGACGGAATACGTCCATAATGACGGAATTAGCCCCATTGACCTTAATATTGATGCCGTATAACTACTACAGCTTTACAATTTTGCAGAAATTTATATGATAAAAAAATAAAAAAAATATAGGACAAACTTACACAAACCGACCTAGTCCCACAGTAAGCTCAATAAGGCAGGCAGTAAGCTTGTGTTTTGGGCACTAGACGACGATATATATAATAGAAGGTATTGATAAATACTTAAGAGGCTGACAACACCCGATGACCTTCAAATTGGCTTTACTCAAACAGTGTTTTAGCTATAACTCCTTGTTTTGAGAAAGTAAAAAAAATATATGTTATTATTCGTTATATTTGGAAGAACTTCGTTCCGTCCGATACACGATTGGATGAAATCGGCTCGGTAGAAAATAATTCCAAACTTACATCTTAAAATTTGCTTTAAACAGTCGTATGTCTTTAGTTTCTTGACTTATACGTCTGTAACTAAGGACAAAATTCCACCGCACTAATACTAAAAACTTCGTTGTTTTATATTTCTCAATTAATCCATAGTTTTTTTTTTATTCATCATTTTGCAAAAATTGCAATGAGCTCCCATACTAATCGTAACAGTGTTTCTCTTTCACTCGCGCTGAAAAAGATAGGGAGGGAATTTAGCTGTTGTCAGCCCCTTAAATACTTAGAAAACATCCATAACTCAGGTACAAATATCTGTGATAAACACACAAATAAATGCCCGTACCAGGATTCGAACCCCAGACCTCCTGCTTCGTAGGCAGTGTCACTACCGACTGGGCTAGGAGGCCGTTGAGTATGATAATTGAATACCTTGTCTTAATAGGTAGGTACCTATTAGGTATGATGAATTTTTTTCATGTATGGTATCAAACGTTTCGGCTTATTGTAAGGATCAATTGTCTGTATAGGGCCAATTGCGTTAAAGCAACACCTATATCAGAAATGAGATTCAAAATCTGGCACTCGTTTTTGTTACTCAAAATGCTCCTAACAAAATGCTATGCAACAGTGACGTCACAGTTGCATAGTCGCCCTGTTTAAAGTATGGAAAAATTATGAAATTGTTATTTTGACAGTGAAATATTACGTTTATGTATATGATTGCCATACAATTTATTTTATAGTAAACTGTTAAGAATCGAATAGTATCAATGGTTTTATTTAATGCCGTACTTTAAAAAATCGTAAAATTGTGAAATTTTGAAGCCTCATATCTTTGAACCGTTTCAATATATTTTTTTAAATTTTACTGTATTAGGATATTTTTATCATTTTGCATCCATTTAACTTAATGTTATTACAAGATTCAAAATGTGTCATCATGCCTATTCAATATTATTAGATTTAACTTCGCCCTCCTTCCACTAACAATATTTGAAACAAGCGTACAGCGTTTTGGAGGACCAACTCCAACTACCCTAAATGTTGGTCCGGTGTATTAACGGTTACTATACAAAATGTCATGAAATTATGAGCAGTTGTTTTTGCATAGTTCGTGAACAAACACAGGTACCTATATCTGTTTACGCATTTATTATGTGTAGAGATTACGGAAACAATGAAAAAGTTAACTGCCTCGGACAAAATATAAGATTTAAATTAAGTATAAGTTGGTAATGTATTTTATCTACAGTCACATTGTAAGTCCTCTAAAACGTGTTCAAAAACGGTAGGCAATGGCTAGCATTACCACAACCGATTTTACTATGATAAGCTTTTTATCTGTGGCAGTAACGTAATTTTAACTTTATATGCTCAAATATTGATACGTTATGAGTTTTGATAACATAATGTACACCTGCACGCGCCCGCCGACACGCGCCCGCGCGACCGCCGGCACAACCGAGTTGGCCATGGCGGTGCAATGGCGGCCATTCTATGGTTATCAGAACACGGCATTTAGGATAAATAATATGAGTGTAGATAAAGCAGTGTATGCAACTGTACGTAATTAGGCCTTAAAACACTCGTGTGATCTTATTATGAAACTCGCCTGCGGCGCGGCCCTTATTACGTAACAGTTACATAAACTACTATTTTCTTTCTAATACATATTTCAAAATCTGGGGTGAAATCCCAACTTTTTTAGGGAATTTATTAAATGGTCAGCCAAATGTTAGGTTATACTTACGGATTTATATACAAATATATAATTTTCAACACACCTGCTCGTAACGAGGTTCTTATTCCACCGATTTTAGGCTCATAATCCTAGATATTAAACACGCGTGCATTTCACAATAATTATCCAACTAGTGGAATAATATAATCTGATCAAGTGACGTTTGTACTCTAGTACCAAGTTGTATGTACGCAGACGAAAGCAATCGAATTTAGTCGGGTTATAACCTTCTTTTTTCACCATCGAACAGTTTTTATCTGGCAATTAACATTATCTACATATTTATTCCAATAAATAGAAAAATAAACGTATTAATATTAAGAATGAACCTAAATTAATATAAATTTACAATAATTTATGATTTAAAGACGAATTATTACATTTTTATCTTGGCTGTTGGCCGACCTAGGTCGCGCCTTTGCCTTGCGCGCGCATCGGTATCACACTAAGAAAAAAAAACAACGCGCCATTATTCGTAATTATTTGTTGGTTATGTTGTGTCGAAGTTTGAATATTAACGAAAATGTCTGTTTCAAGTGAAGAAAATGAGCAAAACCTAGATTTGACCCCGCCGGACATACTTAAACAGGCAAAAAACGCGTGCGATAGCCTTTTGCCAACAAAATCTAACGAAAAGTATTTAGCGGCATATGACAAATTTATAAAATGGAAAACCGGAAAGAATGCTCATTCTTTCTCCGAAAGTGTATTTTTAGCCTACTTCAATGAGCTGGCGAATAAGTATAAGCCCAGCTCGCTTTGGTGCACTTATTCTATGTTAAAAAGCACAGTAAAGATAAAGAATAATGTCGATATCCGAACGTATAGTAACCTGACGGCATTTATGAAGAGACGCTCGGACGGATACACTGGCCGAAAATCAAAAGTGTTGTCCCCATCCGACGTGGAGAAGTTTTTGAAAGATGCTCCTAATAATCAGTACCTTGCAACAAAGGTCAGTTGAACTTATAAAAGCATGGTAGAGTCTGTTCGCGCGGAAAGAGAGTGTCGTAGAATGTATGAGCTGACATATAAACCACGACACTTCTCTTTCCGGATAAACTATGTATAAATAGCCTCTGAGTACTAACATTATTTTAGCATAATAATGACCTTATATTACAAGTAACATTCGTTTGGTTTCTTTGCAGGTTGCGTTAATATTCGGCATTACAGGTGCGTGTAGACGTCAAGAACTTAGTAATGTCACAACTAAAGATATAGAAACCCACGGTGAAATGCTACTGGTAAAAATTAAAAATACCAAAAACAAAATTCCACGATCTTTCACAATACATGGTCCATTCTATGAAATAGTTAAACAGTATCAAGCTCTGCGTTCACCCCGTGCCAATTCTGACCGTTTTTTCCAAAATTTTCAAAAAGGCAAATGTACAGTACAACCTATTGGCATTAACAAATTTGGTGCAATGCCAAAAGAAATAGCGAAATATTTGGACTTGCCTGATGCAGATTCCTATACTGGACACAGTTTCCGGAGGACTTCGGCGACTTTGCTAGCCGATTCGGGTGCCGATATATTAACTCTTAAGCGTCATGGCGGATGGCGATCAGATGCAGTTGCCGAGTCTTACGTTGAAGACTCATTATATAGTAAGACAAACATTGGTGAAAAAATCACACGGGCTATACATTTGGAGCCACCATCAAAGAAGGTTTGCCCTGAGCCGCGGGCTGGCACATCATGCGACAGCGGCCCTGATTTCTTGTCGCCTACTGCTTCCGCCTTAAAACGTTCGTCTAATTCCGTCGAAGATAATTCTTCATCGCCGACATTCACCCAAGAGAATGAAATTATTAATAACATAACACAAACCGTAATGCCAACCAAAACTGTTCAGTACCATTTTGATAATTGTACTTTTACCAACTGTTTTAATAATTAAAATTTGACTAATACAGGATTTTTGTTTTTTTCCTCTCAAGTGTGTTGAAAAACGTCGTATGAAACACGTGTGCTTGATCATTATATACTCAGCTACCTTATTGCGCGCTCGCTTTCAGCTCGCGCGCACAATATCGCCTCGTATGTAATGATCAATTTAGCACACTTGTATCATAATGTACTATTATATAATAATACAAAGATCTCAAAGAGGATCCAGTGTGTTGCTGATGAGGGACCCTCTTATTCCTTTAGCCGTCAACACAGTAAATCCTCCTTTTTTAAAGGGTCGGCAACTCGCATGTGACACCTCTGGAGTTGCAGGCGTCCATAGGTTACGGTAGCTGCTTACCATCAGGCGGGCCGTATGCTTGTTTGTTTGCCACAGTCGTGGTATAAAAAAAAAAGGTGACCAAAATCATACTAAAATCATACCCCGTTTTTACTTACCCTAGCCTATATATCTATGTATGTTATACGAACATTTTATATACATACTCATTACCTAACTATTCAAATATTTAATAGGTAGTATAGACGGATTTTTTATACTTATAACCGTTTCTCTTTTGTTTTTCTGTTTTTATTTGGCACTGTTTCTGTAACGGTTTATTTCGGTTAAAGATGTATTTAATATTTAGTACCCTTAGGGCCTGTTTCACAATCTCCAGATAAACTTATCTGCCAGTTAAAATTATTGCTATCCTTTTTCCAGTCATATAAAAGAAAAGGACAGCAAACATTTATCTGACAGATATGCTTTAACTGGAGATTGTGAAACAGGCCATTAGTCAAGCTACTTATACCTATAGTATGTTATGGTTATCTTCTTCTTATTGAGGAAATTGTAAGTAGGTTATTACCTAAAAACCCTCTATTGCACCTAATGTAAAAGTACACGACTGTTTGTTTCTAAATAAATAAAATAGTGCTATCCGTAAATAACCATTTCGCGTGTAATCCTAAATCTGCTCGACTGTTGACCTTTCCTTTATCGAATCAAATATAGACAAATTATCAAAACCTGTTACATGGTCGTGGTCGTTTTGAATAATTTAACAAGAAATGCACACTTTGTCTCGCCAAACGAAAGACCGCGTATTAATTAATTTGAAAACTGTTTGAACTACTAAAGAAACAAAATTTACTAGTAGTCCGCGATTCTTTCCCATCAACAAACTCTTTTAGGCCTTTTGATTCCAGATTCCAGAACCCCTGGGTCAATTATATTTATCTCACCCAAACCCATATACAAGATATCTCTATACTCCGCTTAGCGCGTTATTTCTTTGACACCTAAGCTGCCGAAAAGAAGGGGTGCGGAAGGGGAAAACGCAATGCTATAGACAGGGAACGCGCGATTGTCCCGTGGGCGTAAGAGAGAGTCGGACATTAATGGTTGCCTCGGAGACGTACTAAGTTTAGTGTCACTTCCAAGAATTAGCGTCTTACTATAGGGTGAAATTACTTCGAGCCTGGCAGCGGGGGTCGCCCGGCTATGCGGGGTCTTGGGTTAATTAGTATATGCCCAAACAAACAAATTTCATGAAGATCAGAAAAACGTTACTATAGTTATCGCGCAAGAAACATTCGAAATCATAAAGCCAGCGAAATGCACGGACGTTTCAGTAGCCAGCGGTCTGTTCTGTTGTGTCAGAAATTTGCTGTAAGAACTTCGCTCGCTCGTTTTAAAAACTCCTGTCATCCAAGATGCCGCTGATAAGCGTTTGTATTCGTCCTGTCCATAGTCCATGTAGGGCATAATATTAAGAATTTGCTAAAAGTATTATGAATACGGGGGTTGTCACAGAAAATCCTCGTATAAAAAGACATCACTCACTCATATCATTGTACTATTTGTACTAGATCATTCTACCTTTGCTGCTGTACAAGGTAGGTGTATTTTTATCGGTCCATTTAAATACTATGTATAAATGGTAACCATGTCACAATCTGTTATAACAACAAGATGAAATTACCTCCTTCCCAGGCATCATCTTATAATTTCTACCGCCTATAGCTAGTAGGTAGACAACAAAGTCGTTGCATTATGTAAGGTCTACAATTGACTATAAAAATGTGTGGACAATCATATGACCGTCTTTAGGGATATCACTGATCCCTCAGCGATACTCTTTATCAATTGACACGTTGAGTACCAAGTCCTTGTAGATACCGTGTGATAGGCATGATAACTTATGTCCTAATTGGGTCAGTACTGCGTAGAACCATTGACAAATCATTAAACTATTGTTTAATACAACTGTATTTTCTTTAATTACAAGTATACATAGTTTACTTTCCAACTGCTCTGCCCCGTCGCTCTTTACAGCCTTAACTTGGGAAAACGGGTATATATATTATTACATCTTTGTCTAAAAAATCGCATCCAATTCTATTCTATACGTGCTTAAAACCTTATTATAATTACCTATGTAAATTACTAAATTTGAAATAATTAGGTAAATTCAACGAAAAAAAAAAGAAAAAGCCAACGTCATGACGTATCAAGAGCTAAAAGAATTAGCGGAGAACAGAAAGGAATGGCGATTACTCCATCGACAAGAGCCAGACTCTTAAAATTATGATGATGATGATGAGGTAAATTCAAGCTTAATAGTATATATGACCCTTGGTTGTAACTAATAGTAGGTATCTATTTATTAATGTTGAAATATAATAATATTATACTGATATTTTTGCTGACTGTATACAATGCTCCAAGTTTAGTTTAACTATTCACCGCGCATTGCCCTACATACTTAAGCCGAATTCTGCTACTCGATGACGTAGGGTTGCCTACAGCCTACTCTTAATCTATAGGAAAATATTTATACATTGTAGGTTAGGTACGTAAGTAACGGTTCTTTAGATTGATAGGAATAAATCATATGCACTTGGCGTATGAGTACTAACTGTATAGGTGATGTAGGTGTTCACCTCCCCTACTTCCTACATGCACTGGAAATATTTAAAATTAGTTTTTATTATACAATGGTCTAAACTAGGTTGTAGCCCGCGACTTTGTTACGCAAAAGTGTATTCTCCATTATAGCCTAGTTTTAAGCTACATGGTTTAAAAACTGCATAGTGCATATGAAAATAAGACCATGACTCAGCCGCTCGACCAGCGACATAATTTCATAGGAAAACCTGTTGTACCTCATGGTTTGTTAAATTATTTGAAAACGCATAATATATGGGATGAACTTTGATTGAAAATGTATCAATTAAATCAAACAGAAATCGGTGATTATCTATAGGTATATAGAAATGCCTATATCCTGACTAACTGATCCTTGCAGAGCCGAAACTGCTGAAGCTAGAAAGTTGAAAATATCGGGTCGGGTTACATTTATAATGAGAAGCGATTTTTTTTAAATTCAACCTCTAAGGGGGTTAAAAATTTGTATATAGATTACAAGTTCTTTTTTGTGACAGACTTGAAAGTTCGTTTGTGAAACTCACTTAAAAGCAAAAAAGCAATTATAGCGTTATCCAGAATTTCACTCCAGAGGAGTTGAAACGGGGTTGAAAAGTTTGTGTTAAAGTGAGGCCGAAACTACTGAACCTAGAAAGTTGTCATTTCTATATCGGATACCTACTTCGTAGGTACTTTCTCTAGAATAAGAAAAACAATTTTAGCGTGTTTTAAAATTCATCATAAACGGGTTATTAACCAACAAAGTTCGAATTTTTTTATGAAAAACCGTGTTTATGACTTAAAAGTAATTTTTAGAATACTCACTATGAATTAAATATAGTTTTAATACCAGAAATCACATTTTAAGGAGTATAAATAGGGAATGAAACTCAGTATGAGGAGTCATATTATACGCGGACGAAGTCGCGGGCGGAAAGCCAGTAACTCATAAGCAGAAAAGTTAATGAAACAACAGCCTTTTAGTTGTGAAATGTATCGACCAAAAAATTCGCAGCCATCGGGTATATCTCGGTGGCTCGGTGGTTGGTGGAGCGGCGGGCTGGTATCCCGGATTCTGGACCTTAGAAGGCTACGGTTGACTAAGGAGTCAAGGTATCTTCTTATCTTATCTTATTTAGTTCGGGGGCCCATATGGATACACTTCGACCCAAATTTCTTCTTTCTTTTGTTTAATTGCCCCCTAGTACACTTACTCAAGAGCTTTTTCAACCATCTCCATGTGTTGGGTGATGGACACACAGACACGATCTGTGAGCGTAGTTGTCTATTTATGAATCGGACGGCGCAAGGCCGTCATTTGACTCCAACACTCCGACCCCAGGCAATTGAGGATGAGGATGTTGCCGGTCAGCTTGGATCGCGGAATAGCGAATATACATTTTGTTTTATACCACGACGGTGGCAAACAAACGCATCGAGGGTTGCTACTTATATATCCGGAAACAAAAAAACAAACAAACGTACACGGCTGAAAATGGTTTTATTGTTTTTCAAAGTATTCCCCTTGATGATCTATGCACTTTTGCATTCGCGTGAACCAATTTTTAAAGCACTTCTGCCACTCCGCCTGAGGTACCTCCATAACGTGTTGTTTGAGTGCGTCGACAGCATCTTCAGCGGTCGAAAATCGTTGACCGCGTAATTTATTCTTTATATTTGGAAATAAATAAAAATCGTTGGGCGCCAAGTCAGGGCTGTACGGCGGATGACCCGTTAATTCCACATTTTGACCCTCCAAAAATAGAGTTGTTTCGCGTGACGTATGACAGCTGGCATTGTCATGATGAAGAATGATTCTTCGTCGCTGGTTAGTTTTACGAATTTGTTCAAATACTTCCGGTAAGCAAATGGTCGTGTACCACTCTGAATTAACCGTTCTACGGTTTTCTAGTGGCACTGTAGCTACATGGCCATTAATACCGAAGAAGCAGGCCACCATTTGTTTCAATGTACTTTTTGCACGAGTAACTTTCGTAGGGTTCGGCTCATTTTGAAACACCCATACCGTTGATTGTTGCTTCGTTTCGGGATCGTATGCATAGATCCAGGATTCGTCACCTGTATAGATGTTATAAACGGCTTTTGAGTCACCACGGTTATATTTTTTTAACATTTTATTGCACCATTCGACGCGAGCATCTTTTTGCTCTTTTGTTAAGTTGTGGGGTATCCAACGCGAACAAATTTTTTTTACAGCCAAATAATTATGTAATATGCTATTAATGCTGGTCATAGAAATACCCAGAGTCGCCTCTATCTCGCGGTACGTAACATGTCGGTCGTCCATTATAAGTTTTCGCACAGCCTCGATATTTTGTTGTACAACGACCGATTTCGGGCGACCTGCCTTAACTTCGTCCGTAAGCATACTACGTCCACGATTGAACTCACTAAACCAGTGATACACAGTAGTTTTAGATGGGGCTTTATCACCAAAAGTTGAAGTTAGTTGATCTATGCACTGTTGTTGCGTTAAACCACGCCGAAAATCATAATAAATCATAGCACGAATATTTTCACGAGTGAGTTCCATTCTTGCTGCGAGATGACATTTAAAACCCGTCAAAAACAAAACACGAGCGTTAATAAGAAAGAAAAGATATACCGGCCAGTACTTAAAAAAGTTCAAATTTTACCATGGAAGTCAAATATGCTATTTAAGAAGATTGTAATCCCGGTTTCCGGATATATAAATAGCAGCCTATGTACTGATGGTAAGCAGCTATAGAGTGGCCTATGGACGCCTGCAACTCCTTGCCGACCCTATAGTATAAAGGAGGATTCACTGTGTGTAAGGGGACAAGAGGATCCCGCGTCGTCAACACTTGGCATGCATATTGAGCTCTCTGGCCACCTTACTCACCAGCAGGAACACAATGACTATGAGTAAGATGTACTATGAGTAAGATCTTGAGCTGAAAAAAATATTTTATAAATTGATCCATGGAATAGACGACACATTCTCCCGTCTCAGAAATAAAACATATTAACCACCAGTTATATTGAACACGATGTTCATGCCAGGCAAAGTGGAACATGATAGACAATGATGCAACAGTTGAAGTAGGTAACCATGATAGATAGGTACAATCAACTTAATGGTAAGTTGTTTGTACCTACCTATCATGGTAACCTAACCCTTATTACAATGCCATAAGGGCGACCATCGGTCAGTTATTTCAATGCGTTCTGTTAGATACCTACGTCCATTAACGCTTGTAGTATCAGCTGACACTCATTATGGCCGTAAACAATGAAACGTAAACTACATAGTAGGTACATCGTTACACAACATTTCGTTTTCTGCAAACGATTGTCATCTTGGCTACAGGGGCCTGTTCATTTCAATTTAGCGCCAAATGGACTAAGAGCTGGCCACGTCAGATATGACACAAAAATAAAAAGTTAGGTTGCGTTTACCATCCTTATTGCTAGATCCGGGCATCTAGCAGCTTTTTAATGGGGGGAGATTAGAGTGACAGACCTAACCTTACATATGTAAGTAAGTACCTACACACCGGCGCAGTGATGTTATGAACTGCGAATAATATCAATGTGAATGTCATCTCGCTCAAATCTGGAGCAGAGCCCGACTGGGGAAGTACCTCCACCTTACAGAAAACCACAGCCAAATAGCACTAGACCCTACTCATAGTGTTGTGTTCCTGCTGGTGAGTAAGGTTGCCAAAGAGCTCAAAGAGGACCCAGTGTGTTGACGATGAGAGACCTTCTTGTTCCTTTAGCCGTCAACACTGTGAATCCTCCTTTTTGTAAAGGGTCGGCAAGGCGCATGTGACTCCTTTGGAGTTGCAGGCGTCCATAGGTTACGGTAGCTGCTTACCATCAGGCGGGCCGTATGCTTGTTTGCCACCGTCGTGGTATAAATGGTATAAATAGTTAGTGATAATCGCATTTCGCATAGATCTGTTCACCGGATCCTCAATACAAGGTGAAAAAATACTGGTGAACCTTTTAAGGTTATAAATGGTTACTTATTCTGTTTATAAATAACAAAAAAAAAAAATCGCGCAAAAAAAAAAAGGTTTTGTAGGTTGGCCGGCTGGGAGCACGTGTCCCATAGAAACATTTTTTCATTTAAAATATTTTTCTTCTTTTTTTTCTTAGACGCAAAGTCACAGGGCAGTTACATCCTGTAGATGGCGCTATACAAATACACGTGTCCAATTCCGTTTAAGGATCTGTCCGTCGGGCACATTCGGCCACCAGATCTGTCCATGTATGCTACGCTAAAAATGAGGACTAAAGCAATGGTTTTAGTTAGAAATTATAGTTTTAGTTTATTTTATGACAATGCTAGTTTTAAGGCTATCTATGGGCCACTATACGGGCCCGGCCATAGTATGGGCCCGGCTATATTGTATGGGCCTGACAATAAATATATTATTTCATTTCATTCAAATCAAGAAACTTTTATTATTATTACATAATTAAATATCACAGCTTTATTCTTCATAAATCCAAAAACAAATAGCTAAGAACTTACGTAAAATATATTTTATTTTTATACTTTTGGGTAAGTACCTATTTTATTTATTTATGAATCATTATTTCTGTCTGACTGTAGTCTAATCTAGTTTATACAACCAATCCATAAGCCTTATTACAATTTATTCAAAGTAAAATACAAAAGGGTAACGAAATAATAATAAAAAAACAACGGGGTGCACTCCGGGAGTGCCGGCAGAAGTGAAAACTTTGATATTTTGGAATGGTTAGGAAATAAATTTGCACGAATTGCTTTAGTTATCAGTATAAAAGTACTATAATTTATGTGGTAAAATACAATATTCATTTATTGCGCTATCGTACACAAACATGACAATTTATATTAATTAATTAAAAATTTAACACTTCAGAACTATTACAATTATTTATTCAGCCATTTTAATCGGAAAGTGCTAAACGTATCTTAATAAAATTTGAACATTACTTGTAGTTTGTATGCCATACTTAGTATTGTAATAAAATTGCTGAAAAAATATTTAAGTCACTTGTGCATGTAACTAATTGCCAAAAACATTTTTTTACCAAAAATCAACATGTTGCACATCAATCGATAGGTCTTCAGAAATAACATTGAGCTTTTTTAAACATATTTTATAATGAAGTAAATATTTTCAGAAATAATCATTCCGTCTAAATCATTGTATAGGGGGGGCTGTAACTTATGAATTAAATCATGCTCGAGTTATCTCCTAAAACCCTCTTCCAAACGCAGATACAACCTTTTGATTATTTTTCCTTAATCTGTTGAAGGTACGGAACCCTCCATTACGCGTGGTCCGACACGCACTTGGCCGCAACCGACGTCAACCAGCCACGGCCTGACTGTTCAATTAGCACGCTATACGTATCATTTCGCGATGCGATCAAATTCACTGCCAAACTCAGTCGATTTTATGCGTCGCGAACCGATCGTTTGCTCCAAATTACAACGTTACGCCAAAATAAATAAGAACCGAGATTTCCTACTTTCTTGAGATCTAACTAATAGCGTGCTATCGACTAAAGATAAGCAAAGCCTTTACCCTATAAAGGGGTTCGTATGGCTTTGTGTCGCGTTTAGGTGACGGTCACGTGACTTTTTTTCGACTAGCCGCCCATCCGCGAATCGTCCGATAAGAAACTTCGTTCCAATAAATGACTAACTCTTATTGTGCCATGCGACCCTAGTCTGTACTGTATTCATCACATTTGCGAACCTAGCTGGGCGGGTCAATCCTGCTAGCTCACTGTGGCGATCGTATTACACATCTACTACTAACGTCTTATGTGACCCTGGTACTGTTAAGGATTGCTCCGACCGACTAAGATTGCAAACTTGCTTTATCAGTAAACTAAGTTCATTCATTCATTATGTCTTGGGCGACCTGCTACGATTTATGTGATCCTAGTAGGTTGTTAATGTTTTTTTGTATTTTTTTATAAAGATCTGTACATATATATCACACATTACCAAACATTATATAGAAAAGTAACACATCCTTTATAGGTACTTATTAAATACATACAATCGATATCTTAATGCTGAGCAACTCACGCAGTCACATATATTCAGAGCAACGACGCGTCGTTTTAGTTTCAGCGACCGCGAGTCAACCGGATGGCTCGCGGTATTTAGACTCCCGAAGTGATGAGGAGCCGCCCTGTACAATACGAACTGACTGCACAGGGCTTCGTTTGAAAAAATGTAAGGAACATACATTTTTGCATATTCTTTCAACAAAACCGGCCAAGAGCGTGTCGGGCCACGCTCAGTGTAGGGTTCCGTAGTTTTCCGTCCGTCACAGTAAGTGTCCCCACTTAAGAGTTAATAACACCGCCATGTAGGATATGATATGAGAGTTCCACGCAATAGTTTACTTAATTTGCTGATAGATGTACAGCGACATCTATCGGCAAATTAAGTAAACTATTGCGCGCGAGCTTAAAGTATGGAAGATGATTTTTATGGAATAATTCTTTATTGCGTGAACCGATTTTCAACATTTTTACTTTATTTGAAAGCACGTCATTTCATTGTAATTTTGTAGAAATTACAGGTACAATAAACATCTGCTTATAAGGTTAAATTACAAACTTAGTTCAGAAATTATTTTGTAATTTTTTTTCAAAAACTATTCATCCTATCAAGTTCAAAATAATTTTCCTAGAAAGTTTTTACAAAGTTTTACTTTTCAGATTTTTTTCATATTTTTAAAACTTATGGTTCAAAAGTTAGAGGGGGGGGGGGACGCATATTTTTTTACTTCTGGAGCGATTATTTCCGAAAATATTTACATTATCGAAAAATGATTTTAGTAAACCCCTATTCATTTTTAAATACCTATCCAACAATATATCACACGTAAGGGTTGAAATGAAAAAAAAAATCACTTCCCACTTTACGTATAGGGGAGGTACCCTAATAAAAAAATTTTTTCCACTTTTTATTTTACCACTTTGTCGGCGTGATTGATATACATATTAGTACCAAATTTCAGCTTTCTAGTGCTAACGGTCACTGAGATTATCCGCGGACGGACGGACGGACGGACGGGCAGACATGGCGAAACTATAAGGGTTCCTAGTTGACTACGGAACCCTAAAAATGGTTTCAAACATTAACGGTTAAAGCATGCTCGAGTTATCTCCTAAAACCCTCTTCCAAAGACAGATACAACCTTTTGATTATTATTTTTCCTTATTCTGTTGAAGGTACGGAAGCCGCCATTATGCGTGGTCGGACAGGCACTTGGCCGCAACTGGCGTCAACCAGCCATGGCCTTACTGTCCAATTAGCGAGTACTGCGTATCGTTTCGCGATGCGATCAATCCACTGCCATACGCAGTCGATTTTACGCGTCGCGAACCGATCGTTTGCTCCAAATTACAATGTTACACCAAAATAAATAAGAACCAAGATTTCCTACTTTCTCGAGATCTAAAGCCAGACCAGAAATATATGATTATTGTCAAGAGGGCGCTATTATTCTCATTTGTATGGCGGCAACAGTCATAGAGCGTATAATTGTCTATGGTATAGTGACATCTTGACTTGCTTACCTGTCAGCTCTGATGGTTATTTAAAAATGTTTCACAGCGAAATAGTTTCATTTCCCGAGTGTATTATTTACAGGAGTGTATTATATACACTATTTACAGTGTTTCGCTCTTGAATATGGATCATTTTGGGATTTTTTTGTCGTTTATTATTTCATATTCAACAATTTATTATTATTATTCAAGTAAACCGTCTTAATGCCACTTGACAACAGTGACAGCCTATCACATGCACTCACGCATGCCTATCATTCTGTCATTAAAATTATTGCCAGTGTAAGAAATTAGTTCCAATGAAATTCCGCAACATGGCGCATGATTATATATTTCTGGTCAGGCTTTTACTGCTATCGACTATACTAGACTAGATGTATAAATAGTTGAAGTGAGCACGAGAGAGCCCATCAGGCTATAACTTATCGAACGAGCGTCTATCCGCATTTTGAGCATTCATTATCTGGGACGCTTCTTTTATTACAAAACATAATTAACATAACGCCTTATCTTTTTATAACAAAAACAAGATGTTATGCAAACTCAAACATTTATTCAATAAGTAGGCTTTTACACGTCAAAGTAAAAGACAGAAAAAAAAATCAAACTACACCGGTTCTGACCCTACACCTCTGACCCGAGAAGAATTATGTCCGGCAAGAAACTCTGCGGGACTTATTTTTTCAAAACAACAGTACATCAAAACTAAACAATACATATAAGTGCGTTGTTCTATAAGAAAATGTGTATGTAACCCTCTGATTAAAGTAAAAAGAGGAAGATACCTGACGTTCATAGCTGACAAAACTGAAATGTGTTCCGGCACCCACAAACTTGTAAATGCTTACACTGCTATAAATGCTATAATGTACATGTGCATCAGGGGTAAAAGAGATACACCAATATACGAGTACTTAACACGGGCGTGTAAGCGAGACTTTCATATTTTGCGCATTGCACAAAGTGTGACAGAGACCAACTAATATAATTTACAGTAGTGTAGACAAGATCGTCATATTTCTAACAATGACGTATAGAAGTAAAAAGAGAGTCATTTGGGTTTGAAAAAATTAAAATAATGAATTGATATTAATCGTAGTAAGTCCTTGTCGCATCAATATGAAAGCGGGCAAGATGGACCGAGATAGAAAATTAAATGTCGAGTCAATAGCATACTATATTTTTAAAATATGAATAAATTTCTAGTTCTAAACTTCTGGTGCTCTAGTCGAATATTCCAGTGTTCAACGAAATAGGTAACGAACGATCGTCTCAAAAAACCAGTATAAAGGCATCTACGATTTCGCGTAGCTGTTACGGATCTAGAGGTTTCTCATTTTAATGCAATAATGGTTTGTCAAAAGAGACGTGTTTGGTAAGCGACGGTTATAAAGCACTACACAGAAACGGCGAATGATCCGTGTGGTCCTAGTACTTTAATTTCCATCGCCTACCTCGCGCACGACTCAAAAAAACCAATGTGTCACCTCCGATTGTGCATAGTTATAATGGTAAAATAGATTTACTTATCCTGAACGAATTGTAAGTCTCGGGAATCAGCGCTAGGTGCCTAATTTCGTAGGTAGGGTTAGCAAATAAAACTTTTTAATACCACGACGGTGGCTAACAAGCATACCCGTCTTGGTAAGCAGCTACCCGTAGCCTATGGACGTCTGCAACTCCAGAGGTGTCACATGCGCGTTGACAACCCTTTACAAAAAGGAGGATTCACTGTGTTCACGGCTAAATGAGCAAGAGCAAATAAAACTGTTAGAAATTTAAGTAATATACTTTCTAGAAACGTTATCAATATCGGGTAATTCGGGTATTAAAGATAATTTATTAATCGCTTACATTAATCGGGTAACACCCAAAACTCACTAATTACTACCACAAGTTTATAGCCGTAATGAACCATATTAGTAACAAAACAAGGTTGATCTTAGTTTCATAATTTTATTGCAATTACTGAGTTTTGGTTATCACCTGACGAATGATATTTTCTTATACGTATTTATTCTCTAGTATCTGGTATTAAAGATAATTGCTTCAAAGGTTTTGACATGAAATAAAACAACTAAAAACGGATTATATCGCGTGTACTGAGCTTAAATTACATCCCGACGTTTCGAACACTTTACAGCGTTCGTGGTCAACGGGTCGACTGAGGAAAAATATACAATTACCTCCGTTCAAAAACTATCACAATATGCAAACCTACCCAAGGTTTGCATATTAAATATTAAACAAATTTTGTTATTGCACATGCCATTTCGCATTCCTTTGCCACATTCTTTATATTTTTTGTAACTTAAAATTATTTGACATTGAAAATTAGGTATTTGACATTATTAGCATTTTACATAAATAATTTGTACATACGTTTAGCTTGGTAACGGTTTCAAGCACTAGGAGAACAGAATGAAATAAAAATGAATTTTTATCAGCATATTATTTGCTAACGCTACCCAAAGGGGCATGACACTCGGACATACGTGTTTCACGCGTGGGTACTGCCTATTTAGCTGTCTCGCTTACTCAATAACAAAAATGTTTTTGATAAATTTTGATAAAAAATTATGTTTGCTTATTTAAAACAGTACTTACGAATGAAAAGTTATTCAGTGAGCTTTGTTTTTATGTTTTGAGCTATTAAAGCATTAAAAAAAGGCACAATTTGGCATGATTTACGGGTATTTTAGTCGTTATTCTTGAAAGCACGCTCTTCGGCGGCCATGACACGACTGATTCAATATAGGCGCCGGAACCTATATTTGATGGCACACGATCGTGCGCCTGGTACCATATCTATTCCCTTTGTATTTATCAAAGATGTAACCTAAGCTTAGCCCCTGAACTGCAACAAGATATTACGTTATTAAAATGATTTTATATTTTAAAAGATCAGGCGCTTTGTTTTTTCATACATCTACAATCTTTTGATGCTGCTGCCACTGACAAGGCCACGCACGGGGGCTTGCAGCACCGCATTATCGTGTAGCCCTACCCCTCCCCTGCTTCGAGGAACAAAGGAAATCTAGGAGACTTATCGTACTAGAAACCGGGTTATTAATTTTCAAAAGAAAATTTTAATTTCACTGCACTTCATACTTGACGAAAACACGCTGTCCACGCGGACGCATCGCTCACTCAAGTAGGAGAGAGACAGATGTCGAACGCTGCCGAACGCGAAGGCCGATTGTGCCTCTTTGTCGCTCGTTCCGCGCTCTCGCTTGCACTTCAAGCCTTAAATGGAACGCCTCAGAGCGAGGTAACGCCGCATGAGTCATGTTTTTTCGTGCGTGCAGCCGGCTCCATTGAATTATAAGACGTTGTCACGTCAAAAATAATAAAATACGCCACCATTTTTTTTGCATTGCAGCATCAGCATTTCGTGTTCCCCCATTAAAGACGCGTCTAATTATATATGTCGCAGGGAAATGATTAAAACAGATTTGAACAAATCTCTAAGGGATATGATCAAATTACACAGGATGTTAAAATGGAGACTCCATATCATCATATCCCTAGAAAAATTCAGTAATTTCACCAAATCACGGACTCTGTTTAGTGGGAAGATAAAATCGGCGAAAAAACGCGACACGCTTTTTCATTTCACTAGATTTGTTTAGGAATTTGACAAAATTCCTAACCGCTACAGTAAGTTGATGAAACGAACTCAAAAAGTCGACTAGTTTTATCATTGCGCTAAACAAGTTATTTTATTTTCTTTATTGGAGAAACAACAGAGGTAAGTACATAATAAAATACAGTTTAAATAGTATGTAGTACATTAGGTGTATACCTACTTCCTTAAATGTTTTCACTGAGAGATTTTAACTTCAGTACATATAGAAATGCTATGGTAAACTAAGCCAAACTTATCACACTAAGCTAGGTACTAACAATAAAGCGACATGATAAAATAATAAAATGTCAATTTCAAGTTGCCTGAGCTAGGACATCAAGTATCTCTTTTTGGAAACGTGGTCTGCTTGTGTTATAGATATCTATGGATGTAAACAACTTGTTGTGAGTATTGCAAAGGCGGCGTAACGGTGCACGATGACCAGCATTAGTGGAACTGATCGGGACGGCGAACAAGGCGGCCGAGCGTGAGGTACAACGGGGGACTCTAAACCGAATGTTCTCCAGCAACTCTGTGCAGTCGTAATTATCTCTGCATATATTGTAAAGAAACATCATATCAGAGCATTTGCGTCTTAAGTTGAGGGAGGTTAGCTTGTAATGCTTTAATAAGCCGTCATAGGGTAAATATTTACCTGTTAAGCGTCTATGTGTTGCTCGCAGGAACTTTTTTTGGATCATTTCAATAGCATTAGAATACTTCGAATAAAATGGGTTCCAGACAACCGATGCGTAATCTAGATGAGGCCGAACGAGAGCTTTGTATAAGAGAAGGTAAGTCGATGACTTTTTGAAAACTTTTGCAGTTCTCAATACGAAACCTAACATTTAATATGCTTTAGAAATGATTTGTTCGACATGGCAAGAGAAATCTAATTTGTAGTCAAATAATATACCCAAGTCTCGTACAGAGGATACTTTTGTAATAGCTGTATTGCCAATCCTATATTGTGAGTCATACACATTTTTCTTATTTTTAGTAAAACATATATGTAGACATTTATCGCTCGCTAACTGGAGTTTATTTGTATGACAGTAAGCGGTGAAGTTGTTAATGTCATCTTGAATCAGGGTGATATCATTAAGAGATTTAACAGATTTATATATTTTTAAATCATCTGCAAACATAAGAAAACTACAGTTTTTAAAACACTCATTTATATCATTTATAAATATAATATATAGTAACGGGCCCAATATAGATCCTTGAATTACGCCAGAAGAAACATTTGTGAGATCAGATATAAAACCATTCTCAGCTATGACTTGGTTTCTGTTTGAGAGATAAGAGATAAACCAGCGTAAGAGATTACCCCGAATACCGTTGTAAGCTAACTTTTTTAGAAGCAGTAAATGGTCGACCTTGTCGAAGGCTTTTCTGAAGTCTGTGAATATCACATCGACCTGTCTTTGTTTATCCATAGATTCAAATAAGTAATATGTGTAAAGCGTAAGGTTCGTGCTTGTAGATTTACCTTTCATGAAACCGTGCTGTTCGGGTACTATAGTATTGACAAACGTGGGGTATAATTGGTCGTGTACTAGACTCTCAAATATTTCAGGGATACAGGATTGTACCGATATAGGCCGATAGTTAGTTATGTCTGCTCGTGAGCCAGTTTTATGAATTGGTGTAACATAAGATGTTTTCCACTGTTCAGGAAAGACACCTAAACTTAAACATTTGTTAAATATAATGTACAACGGACTAGTAAGAGCTTTAGCTGTGTTTTTAATAAGTATGGGGCTGATTTTGTCAGGTCCGATCCCCTTATTTGTATCAATATTTGACAGCTTCTTAACCAGATCAGTTTTTTTAATATATATATTTGATAAGTTAGATGACCCTGCATACTGTGGTAGGTTTGTGAGATCGTCATAGCTTATATTACCTTTAGGCTCAAATACAGAAAGAAAGAACTTTGAGAACAAGTCTACTATTTGTTTAGGTGTAGATGCGGATTCACCTAAGTTGAGTGAAATGATAAAGTCTCAACTGGAAGATGGTTTATGGTGATTTGATTAAATCTCTGAACTGGTTTAGTGAAATGACGAAAGGAAGTACCAAATACAATATTTTACTTTACAGTTAAGCGATTTTATCAAATCTCTTACTAGATAAAGTGAAACAGATATTAAATCAGAGATTTTAAAAAATCTCTAAGGGATATGATCAAATCACGCAGGATGTTAAAATGGACAATCCATATCATCATTTCCCTAGAAAAATTCAGTCATTTCACCAAATCACTAACTCTGTTCAGTGGAAAGACAAAATCGGCCGGTGCAGTATTTGTGAACATCCAACATGCATGCAACATGTGGAAGTACTGTTGGAGAGGAAGGTTAAGGCTTAGTTGTTAAATGCCAATTTTGTCAAAAAGAAAGCAATATTAGAGCTGAGAGGGAAAATGCAGCAAAATTTTTGAACATATACTAAAGAAAGATTGAAGATATGACTTGAAGATATAGACTAGATTACGTGAAATTGTTACATAAAATGTCAAAAGTAGGTATCAAAGTTGTTTATGCCATCAAAAACAAAACTTGTAAAAAAAAAACAAGTCTCGCAACTCAGTTCTTCTACCGTAAAAAGTTGTGAGATCCATCTAATACCAAGTCGGTTGATTTATTCAGTCCCTACTTAAGGGACCTTCTGTCTTAAGTTATTACGTAATTAGCTAATCTAACAACATCTTATAGTGACCGTGAGCATGCACTGGATTTTCACAAATAACGCACCTTTCAATTATGTCTTTCCACTAAACAGAGTCAGTGATTTGGTGAAATGACTAAATTTTTCTAGAGAAATGATGATATGGATTCTCCATCTTAACGTCCTGCGTGATTTGATCATATCCCTTAGAGATTTGTTAAAATCTCTGATTTAATATCTGTTTCACTTTATCTAGTCAGAGATTTGATAAAATCGCTTAACTGTAAAGTAAAATATTGTATTCGGTACTTTCTTTCGTCATTTCACTAAACCAGTTCAGAGATTTAATCAAATCACCATATACCATCTTCCAGTTGAGACTTAATCATTTCACTAAACTTGTTTAGCGAAATGATAAAACTAGTCGACTTTTTGAGTTCGTTTCATCAACTTACTGTAGCGGTTAGGGATTTTGTCAAATTCCTAAACAAATCTAGTGAAATGAAAAAGCGTGTCGCGTTTTTTGGCCGATTTTGTCTTTCCACTAAACAGAGTCACTGATTTGGTGAAATTACTGAATTTTTCTAGGGAAATGATGATATGGAGTCTCCAAGTTTAACATCCTGCGTAATTTGATCATATCCCTTAGAGATTTGTTCAAATCTCTGTTTTAATCATTCCCCTGCGACATATATATCCATGTCTCATATAGGAGACTTATCGAACTAGGTTCAGTGTCATGGGCTCTCCTACTATTAGTTGATAGGATGCAAAAATTATCAAATTATCCAAATGAACTCTTATTGCCCAGGTAGCAAACTGACGTCAGCGACGCACAAGCGACGTCATTTTTATGTCATATTAAGGTCATTTATTCGCTGAAAACGTACGTTATAGTGACGTCAATTTAAGGTCAGGTTAAAAAGTGGACGTCGTACTAACGTCAATTAAGGGTCATCATCTGGACGTACCATATTCACCGCAAAGTGGACGTCTTAATAACGTCAATTTTAGGTCGGCATCTGGACGTACCGTATTCGTCGCAAAGTTGACGTCTTAATAACGTCCATTTTAGGTCAGCATCTGGACGTACCGTATTCGTCGCAAAGTGGACGTCTTAATAACGTCCATTTTAGGTCAGCATCTGGACGTGCCGTATTCATCGCAAAGTGGACGTCTTAATAACGTCCATTTTAGGTCAGCATCTGGACGTACCGTATTCGTCGCAAAGTGGACGTCTTAATAACGTCCATTTTAGGTCAGCATCTGGACGTGCCGTATTCATCGCAAAGTGGACGTCTTAATAACGTCAATTTTAGGTCAGCACCTGGACGTACCGTATTAGTCGCAACGTGGGCGTCTTAATAACGTCAATTGAGGGTCAGCATCTGGACGTACCATATTTACCGCAAAATGAACGTCTCAATAACGTCAGTTTAAGGTCATCACCTGTACTATGTACGATGTACAGTAAGACGTACAGTATCCGTCGGCAACGAGAAGTTTTGCTAATGTCAATTTTTGGAATCACTATTAACGGTTAGATGTTTGTGACACGTAAACTATTTCAACAGGAAGTTTTGTGGCAGTTAATTTATATGCTAGTAAGTTATCCTATACTTTACTCAGGCTTTGTAAATCTTCTTTCTTCGTAAATCTGTCCATTATCATAGCGAATGCTAAGAGAAAATACTAATTAATACATTATAACAAGACTTTATGTAGCCAGTAAGCCAGTACTTATGCATAGGAATTTGAAATTTGAACAGTTTCATATTAGTCGTTACAGTCTGTCCGGAAAGAGAAGTGTCATAGAATGTATGAGCTCCCATATAAACCACGATACATCTATTTCCGGACAAACTCTATATCCGACCTACTACCGACTTAAAAATAAAAGCTTAAAAATACATAACGCGTTTCGTTTCTTGATATCAATAAAATTTGTCAATCTTGTAATGTAAAACATTCATGAAGTAAAAAAAACATTTACGTCTTTTTAGTTAACTTCAAAGTTAATACTTATATAAAGTCATTTATTACAGATTTTTTAATGTTATTTATTAAACATCAAAACAAACTGAGCAATGTGATTTTTAAAAACATAAGAAATTGGAACGGAACGAAATTCTGTCATTTTGATTGAAGTGACGCTTTGTTTGAGTGACGTTGTTTTCCCTCCTTTTTCCTTTGCCTTGCTGCCCGTGCCCGTGTCCGGCTTGCGTCCGTGATTCTGATTGTACTACTGCCAATGTGCGTTCAACAAGAACAAAAATGTACTCAGTGATACAGTTTAGTGTAGAAGACGGCGTAAACAATCAGTGGTTTACGCGAAAGTGTTGTGAAGTCACCTGTTAAGGGAACTAAAGCGTTTGAAAAGGTTTTGGCTGATGTCAAGACACCAGATGGAAAATGGAAATTATACAGTGTTCAAAGAGTTTTTGTGATACTGGTACGTATATTTTAATCGTTTTTTTACAAACCACTTTGGCTATGAAAACTAACGAAACAGTTTCGTTTCCTGGTTTCTGGATGCAATATTTCCTGATTTATTCTTCTTCTTCAGCGAGTAAGTTGCGCACACTGTTGGGCATACACGTCTCCAGTTTGATTTCCTGATTTACCGAGAGCTTACTGATGTTGGTGAAAGTTTTCTGTTACTGTGTGACTACTACCTAATATGGGTAATTTTTAAAACTGCTTGGACAAATGTGATTGCTGCCCTGGGGCAAGTTTTGTATTTGCATGCAAATATTAGGCCTGCCGTAGAGAGACAGCTTAAAGCAGTAAGAGTGGTATCCAACTGCTTCAAGCGGTCCATTGGCGGGCCTAAGTGTTTGTAGACTCGTCATACATGGACCCCTTGTAGCAGTCGGACTGCTTCAAGCGGTCTGTCTATGGCGGGCCTTGAACTTGAGATCTAGACTTACTGCGGGAAAGCAAAAATTACATCATAATACATATGTACATAAAGACACAGACTTTGTTATAACTGTGTTGATGATTTGGTGCAGTAGCAGAAAATTTTGAACCATTTTCACAATAACTAAATTAATTAATTACTTATGTGGCAAGTCATCATATAACATTAAACTCATGGTGAAAGGCTCATGGCCTACTAATCAAAGTGGTTGACTGTACAACTTCAGGTTGTTCCAACTAATGAAACTCCATCCTATATTTTTACTAATAACATAATAACCTTGTTTTAATTGAGTGAGGGATGCATTATGCTGTGTTCATTTATTATGCTTGCATGTTGTGTGTATTTTTTTATTTCATTTGCATGTACCTAAAGATGGCATAGAGAAAGCAAAAAAAAACTGAAACTGGTTGAAACTGGAGGATACATCAGAACCAGGTCTTAAACGGAAAAGGGCCAAAAGATATGTTTCTAGCAGCGACGAAGATAATGACAATCCCACCACCATTGAAAAAAAGACCTTTGAGAAAATACAAAAATTTCAAGCCGCTGGCAGTGTAGGCTTAGGAGATTATAGAGGTGAGTTTTATAGTCAACAGCTGATGAGATGAGATGTAGATACCAGAACATACCTAATGATGAAAAGTGCTCGCATGGTCGAGTTTCGGCTCATTTGTTTTGTTGTTTAGTACAAGTACAAGACAAGTACTTTCTGACAGTACAAGAATAGGTAACATCAAGTAGAGTCGGCAAAATATCTTGTGTTAAAAATGTAATTTTTTAGAAAAACATATTTTGATCAATATAGCTAGCTGTACTTTGTAGGGTCATAAGAGTGTGTCACATATTTTTGCGGCCTTCGTGTAGGGAGATACTATTGCCGGTGACTGTACCTAACTGCTAACTCTGTTATACATATAGAAGTTTGTCTTGTAGCCAAACTTATCTTTTTCTTAGAACCCTGTTTGGGTATGAATTGTATGGAGGTACAGACGGATTTTTTTTCCTTTTGTGGTTCCAGGCAACTTACATAAGAAAGAAGGAAGAAACAGCTTGAAGGAGGTGGTGCATGTTATAGTTGTTTAGTAGTAATAAAAATACATAAAATAACGATATCTACACACTTAAAACATTGTACGAAGAAAGTTATTTCAAATCTTCACCTTTTTCACATTTGGTCTGATCAACAAATAATTTGCTATTTTACAATTATACATTCTCTTGTTTGTTGCAGGTTTCATACGTGAAAACTTGGAGGCAGGGATATTTCCAGCAAAGTGTCTCGGTTGATGAAATTTTGTTTTACTGACCAGCTAGCTGAACAGTACAACTGCTATGGAAAGAGATCCAACAAAAAACCTTTTTGCCAACTGCGCCCGCGAGAGTGTATCGTAGGTATTCAGCTTGTGACAAGTGCATAGAGGCAGGTGAATGAATATCGCGGCCGCGTGATCTATTAAAATGCGTCAGCGCCCACAAGGACCAATGAATCATTTCGTTCGCAGCTTGATGAAGACTATCATGTTGGAAAGTTACCACTTTTACGGCTCCCTATAGATTTCAGAGAACTTGGTATAGATTTGGCTCAGGAAATACTACAGATTTTTATAAGTCATTCAAAATTGGTTTATGGATTACATTTTTTGGTATGCCCCCTAGCCTGTCCGTGGCTTTGACCTACATGAATACGGCTGACCGCATGCTCTCTTGCTCAGTTTGGTCCCCTTCTCTCTTACTAATGCTATTAAGATAGATAGGAGTAGGACCAATGTGAGCGAGCGAACACGCGGTCAGCCGCCTTCATTAAGGAAGTGTTACCACCACTTTTACCTACTTCTTCGAAGTTTTAATCTATCTACTTAAAATTGACAAGCTTACGGTCGTGTTTTTTTTAGTTTAGTAGTCCGATAGTGGGCATTAGAGATTTAAATCTTATTTTAAGTCATGGCCTCATACATATTAAAACAAAAAATAAAAACTGCAACAATTACCTAATTATACTTGTTTTTTTAGTAATAGAAATAAGGTAAACAATCTTGTACCTAGACTAACTAGACAAGTCAAACCTTAGGCTTCAATATATTATCGTAAGTTTTAAGAAGAAATTATATTTTGAGTTGTTATACTTTTTTATGTTGTTATAAACAAATTTGAGGACTGACAATTGAACTTGGCACCCATTTAGATCTCACTTCTTTTGTCGTTGAAGTCAACAACGAAGGCATATATAATATGTATATTGAACTTGGCTCTCATTTCACATTTATGTTTTTGATGGGATTATTGTTATGGGGCTATTGGTTCCCACTGTCCTTTAATGCCTCTTTAAATATAGATTATACTACTTACATAGCGTTTTTTAGTTTCATCCATAAGTCCTAGAGTTTGTTCAGGGTACGTAGACAAGATGCCTGCTATGCTAAGCGCTAAACTCTTTTCTACTTTTACGCGTAAGAATTTGCGCGGGGAGAGGGAACAGGGAACAGGTATAGATTAGAACGCATTATAGCGTAGGCGGCTTGTCTAGGGCGCCTGGCCAATAAGTTAGAACCGTCTTAGAACTTAAATCTAGCACGTTGTTAGTTTACTCAACAGCCAGGTCGGTTCTATTTTTGAACAGACTACCCACCCATCCTAGCTACGAGGAGCATATTGCCGTGCTTACGATATCAGCAGTGTGTTTTGAGAGATGTTATTTAAATTTATATAATACCCGCCTTAATAAAATTAAAAATCGCTAACTTCTACTGCTGATATCGTGAACACGGCAGCATAATGCAGCCCTCGTAGGTCCTGACCTGACCTGTGCCTATGCAGGAGTGATTGTGGCGTTACTATGTCCTAGTAACGCCACAATCAATCCTGTGTGTGACGTTATTCGAACATACTGGCTGCCCTAATATGTACGGCCCAGAAACGTCCGTATGAATTCAGCATATGACGTCTCTCCAACGTCAGTGGCTGCCCTAATATGTACGGCCCAGTAACGTCCCTATGGATTCAGTATATGACGTCACTCCAACGTCAGTGGCTGCCCTAATATGTACGGCCCAGTCACGTCCCTATGAATTCAGTATATGACGTCTCTCTAACGTCAGTGGCTGCCCTAATATGTACGGCCCAGTAACGTCCCTATGCATTCAGTATATGACGTCTCTGTAACGTCTGTAAACAGACGTCTTGAGGCTGTGACAAATTGACGTCATCTGCTGGGACCCCCCGACGTCGAGAAATGACGTCTCTTACGTCGAGCAGTACCGTAAACGGACGACATAATGACGTATAAATGCTACCTGGGTGTGCCATGCGACCCTAGTCTGTACAGTATTCATCACATTTGTGAACCTAGCTGGGCCGGTCAATCCTGCTTAGCACTGTGGCGATCGTATTACAAATCGACTACTAACGTCTTATGTGACCCTGGTACTGTTAAGGATACTAGCGAATGAAATTATGAATAAAAATTAGGGCTAAGTCAGTCTAAATAGTGCTAAATTTAGCCCCAAAAGTGCTAAATTGGCAACACTGAACCTGTCGAATCTGTCGGTCACGTGACCCTGTCGAATCTGTCGGTCACGTGACCCTGTCGCGAGTTTAACATTTTTTCCCCATCATAAAAAGTGCACAGCGCCGCTAAAGAAGTTTTCACTTCAAAAATCAATTCAATCGTTTCTAAGGTACGAGGGTCGGGTAACGCCCTTGGAAGAATAAAAAGTAATATTACGAGTATATGTCGATGGTACCGCCACTGTAATGCCCAGGGACAGGGAGCGTACATTTCATGCCGGTTTCGTCATAATGACATATTCATATAAACCCACAGGATGTTTCAAAAAACGTAGTGACACAACTTAGTAACCGTAAACGTAGTGACTTTTATTTTATTTTATTTTTAATTATAGGCCACAACAACGTGTCTATCAACGTTTGATTATTAGTAACATAATAGTTTCTGAAATAAAAAAAATAAGTATTTAATGGGTTGGAAACAAAATGCTTTATTGTGTAATATTATATTATTAAGTACCATCACTCAGTTTCGTCTTCTACGTAGTCAACAAGTTGGAAAAAAGAAACGCACCATCGTGTCAATTCAAAGCATACTATGCCATACAATTTAAACGAAGGGAACACCATATCTTCGCCATCCACATCGACTTCATCGTCCGTTGAAATACTTAATTCATACCTATTATATATACATTGTATATTTTGGATTCATATTATGTTCGTCTCGTTCTTGTATCAAATCGCACATCTGATTCATCTTTCCAATTTCTCGTTTAAATAAGTATGAAAGTATAGACGGACACATGTTGAAACGTAAAATATCTTGGCAAATATCTTGGTATCAATGACAGTAGTGATAGAATTCATTCATAACTTTTTTAATTGCGGAAGGTTATTTTCTTAGGTGACAGTTCCATTCACTTTCGGCTCTATTGCAACAAATGAGGTGTAATAAATTAAACTCATCAATACGTAGTAACTATTTAGTAATCCGTGCTGATGTTCAATAAAATTAATCATGTGTATAAAGTAAAATAGTAACTTGAAACGATTTATATTAAATTATCGCATGAATGTCTCAATGAAGTAATATACTAGTCCAGTTTTCGTCTGGATTCATAGTTTATAATAAGTATCTGCTCTAAGTTTTTTGCAGTCAAATTGCAACGAGTACTGCAAAAAATCCATTTCAACATTGAAAAGGTTCTTTCAACTTCTACTGAAGTGAGTGGAGCATATTTGAAAAACGGCCACAGATTCATCTTTTCCTTGTTGTCGATGTCTTGCAGACGAACTTCAATTATATCGGCTACCTTTTGCATGGATTGTAATCCCTTGTTTTTTGTTAACACTAATTTATGTTTTTTGTATATGCCTTTACCCTTTTTATGTAAACGAATCCTGGACAGTTTTGCCGTGACCCTTTTAATTATATTCAATGACTCACTCAAAGTCAATTTTGAGTCTTGCATGTGCTTTGTGGAGTCAACTAATAGCCTGCAATGTTCTGTTATAAAAAATATATTATTTTTAAATTGGTCTTATTGAATGCTGCATCGGAATCCCTTAAAGCGTTAATGACATTTTGGATTTCGTCAAAGTACTGTTTGTAATACATGCAGGCTTCAATCCATGTATTCCAGCGTGTTATAATCGGTCGCGGTGGATTTGGCATATCAGGGTAAAGCTCTTTAAGTACCTTCAGTCTTGAAGGTGACTTTGAGAACACCAGTTTTACGCTCGCTATTAATTCATTGACGTCATCATATAAGTCCCGAACTGTCTCCGCCACTCTGTTCAGTCCGTGGGCTACACAAGTAACATGTGTCATATTTGGAAAAACGCCATTAAGAGTCCGGCCTGCCTTTAACATGTAAGGAGCACCATCGGTGAGTAATAAAGCTACTCTTTCATGATAATCATCATTTTGGTAAAGGTTGTTCAATGAGTCAATTATCAAATCTTTTATAGTCACATTGTTTGTACTATTAAGTACCCGACAAGCGATTATGTGGGGTCTGCTCGCATTGTTCTCCTTAAGAGCTCCGACTATAACGTTAGCAACATTTTGCTGCAGTTGGTCTTTAGTCTCATCAACACTTACATAAATGTAAGAATTTGCAATGTCCTCCCGTATCGACGCGAAACTTTGTTCAAACTTTTTCGGCAAATACCGTAGTCTTAAGTTAGATTCTGAGGGTATACGTACTGTACTTGCATATTTCCCCCCGATACATTTTTGTATGAAATCGACAAAGTTTTTGTTATTCAATTGCTTCCACGATATATTCGATGCTATCATGCAAGGTCAAGCCCATGTTAAAATCAAACTGTGTTTCTTTATGTTCCTCATGTTCTTTGTGTTTTATTGTTTGCAAATGTAATTTGATGTTGCTTTCTTTTGATGGCAAACTTTGCTGACAGCAGGAACAATAAATTTGTTTATTATCTATAACTAAACATGGATTTATTTGGCACAATAATTTTATAGCCTCCATAGCGACTTTGGCAAAGCACTAAGTTTCCTGATCTTATTAAATTTAACTGAAATGTTGTTTCCGCAAGTCTACTATTTGTGACAAAGAGTAAACTTTGATGTGAGTGATGTGACAATGTCAGATAATATTCTTTCAATGTCCGTCTCAATTGTCAATATATACCTACTTAAACGGAAGAGGTTGATTAGATAACAGTGATTAATCATTGATTAATCATATTTTCCATTATTAGGTACGAATAAATAAACGTTCGTTATTCCATTGCCCGTTTCAAACTTTGTCCAGTATGTAGGTTGACGTCATACGCCTGTCATCGGCATGAAATGTACGCTCCCTGGACTAATGCCATGGTAATGCTCCTACAATATTAAGAAATAAAGTAGACAATCTACTGCCTCAGGCGAGACTCGAACTCGTGACACCGGGATACGTGACCGCCGCTTTGACTAACTGAGCTACTAAGTCTTCCCTTGGCTGCGAATTTCATCACCATATAGGCAGTGGATTTTTAAAATTTCTGAACATTGTGGTATCTTTAGCAGACGTTCTTATTAATAAAATATTAATTCTAATGCCGCTAGTCAAGCAGCTGCATACAAGGGCGTTGCCAGGGGGAGCGTAGTTGTACCCACAATCTTCGAGCAACAATTTAAAGGAGGTACTGACTCAAACGAGATTTACTGAAAATGTTGCTCGTGAAGATTTGTAACCGGCCAGTCTTATACCGTAATAAGACTGTCAAAGAAAGTACCGCACGAGTCGTTCTTGCGGTGCTATTGTAGGGCCATTTTTTTGGGCTGATTGTGTATCCCTAGCATTGTTTGATCGGTGCCCACAATTCATATTTCCTTTCCATTTACATCAACTTGCCCCCTTCTGGCCTAGCGACGCTCTTGGCTATGTGGAATCTAACACTGCACTGAGAAAAAAATGTTGTTGGGCGTAACAATAAAACTTAAACGCTATACAACCGTCTATGGGGCTTGGTCTATAGTACAACTTATATGTTGTCAAACTCTTATTGTTAATCTGACAATATTATATAAATAACATTTTCACTTTGTTATTATTACAATGCTTTATATGTTGTCGTTACAACAATATAAACTTTGTGATATTGGCAACTTTTAACCTAGCACGTTCTGGTTTAAGTTGCTACCTAGACAAAATTGCTTTGTGCAAATGACAAAGTAACTTTGTTATTGTATTGTTTAAATTATGTTCTTGCAACAAATTTGTATTGTATTGTGGCAATACCACAAAATAGTTTTTGTTAACCTAACCAAATAAACGTTGTTATAATAGCAATGTGCTTTGTTTTGGCATCAAATCTTTGAGGTCACTATTCTGCTAACGTAGTTAATCTAACCAAATTAAACGTTGTCATAGCAGCAAAATGCTTTGTTTTGGCATCAAATATTTAGGTCACTATTCTGCTAACGTTGTTAAATTAACCAAATCTTACGTGGTCGCAATAGCAACATGCTTTGTTTCGGCATCATTTTTTTAAAGTCATAATGACAAAGGCACTTTGTTATGCTAACCATTTGGTATTTCTGTTTCAAGATACAATTTATTGTTATTCATACAACATTAGTTCAATATTTTAATAACAACGACCTTCAACTTTAATTTTCGATGTTTTAATTTAGGTATATCTCGCAATTGGATAATTATGCAAAAGACCAATTTCTATAAATTGCATATTTTTCAATTGCGAGATACCAAATAGTTAAAATGTCGATCAATCGTGGTTCAAGGCCATTGACATTATTAAAGGTGGAACCAATGTTGTATGAATAACATTATGTACCTAAATGTTATGTTGAAACAGAAAAAACGAAAAGCAGTGCCAATCATGACCAAACTGCGAGCAAGTGCAAACCATTACGACCCAAAAAAATGATGCTGAAACAAAGCATGTTCCTGTTGCGCGATTCTTACATCAAGAAACAGCGTTTCACGTTAGCAAAACAGTGACCTAAAAATATTTAGGGAGTATAAAACGTAAGATCAAACCAAAAAGTAATACATTTTCGTTTATTTTAAAATGGACGTTTCAAAGTATTGATTGCAGAGCCCTCAATATAATATCAGCAACTTCCATGATGGTGACTTCTTTGGTGCCGAAAAGCATTTCCCTTTGATTACAGTATGTTCCTATGTCTGAAACTGTCGCAACACGAGCCAGGTAATCATGTCTTGCTCTTCTTTGGATAATTTCCACACATTTCTCTTCGCCTACTGAAAAATAAATTAATATAAGTTTTTGTCAAACGTTTCATTTTTGACATAAGCTTTAAGGGTCATATTTTACTCATCGAAACAATTATAACAGACTCAAACACAATTAGGTTTTGTTGTTTTATTGCAGAGTACTTATAGCCACCTCCAGTGTCCAACAATCAGATCAGCTCGATGGTACCAAAATATTGCATTGTTATCCGAGTTACGAAGGAATGAAAATTATCAGATCGGTCAGAAATCGGGAGCTGGTTTAAAATTCAGATGCAAGGTTTGAACCGTGTACTAATACATAAACCTTAAATATACTACTGTCCTGACTGTTTTACGAAATGTGCTACTGTATAAAGTCGTCATGAGCAACCTTTTAAAAATGCAGAAATTATTTGAAGAAATACAAAACATAAAATACATATTTAGGATCTTACCAGAGGCCAAATCGAGAAGGTCGATGGTCGATAAGTCAGCCTTGTTACATTCTCCTCTTTCAACGAGTACTCGTAGTTTCAGAATCTTCAACTTTATAAGAGGAAATCTTTCTTTTTATGTTTTATTTGCTGCTGGGTACACACATTAAAAGTCAGGCGACACCTGAAGCAAACATATATCATAATGCTACAAACAACACCACACTTAAATATAATTACCACGGTAGACCTTATGGCAATGTTAAAGTGAAAATGAAAATAATTATTAATTATTCTTCAATTTAGGCACTTTGCAATGCACTTATGAAAATCAAAAAGAAACTACTTCCGATTCTAACCCCACAGCTCCTACATAGGTATTTTTTCAATACATACATCTTACAACTATCAATTATCATGCATTTTATTACTAAGATTATTGACATACAGTAGGTACGGTTACACCCGATATAATTTAGATACATTAGATTACTTATACGGGACGTTACTATTGTCATACTCGTACCAATAAAGTCTGCCGATGGTCAGTAAAGTATTTCGTTGATGGGAGATACCCACATACTTACAAATCATAAATAAAATCGTAAATACCTATTTAAGAGATTAAGTTAAATTATCAGCTACTTGTGCTATTACTTGTGTGCAAGATGGCGCGCGGCCGCGTGGTTGCCCAGTTAGACCGAACCACCAACTAGACCGAATGTTTAATATAAATAGTGGTGTATGTAATGAGCTAAAGAAAAAGTGTGCAACCTAATGAAGAGTTCAATCTGGAATGCATACAATTTTGCATTCGACAGTCCTGCGAACGCGTCTTTTGTAAAATGGAATTGAAGTACAAAATTACCTACGTTATAAAAAATAATGAGTAGTTACTTACCAAGCATGCTAGGGATTAGGTGTACAAGTCTTGCAGAAACACGCCCACCTCGACACACATTCCTATTCAAAACCACAACACTAAGCACTTATTACACCGCCCGCGCTCCGTCACGTCCTCCACTTTCGGCGTCCATTAGCAACTGACCTGTACAACGTCGTTCCGTTCCCCGCATCCCCTCCATTCCGCGCATTTTGTTAATGCGTTAAAGTAATTTTGTCAATTTTTTACATTGTCAATCTAACAATAAAACCATTTAATGCAGATACAAATGTGCTTTGTTAAGTAGTTGACTTTGTTGCCGTACTAATGTTAAACTTGTTAAATTCACAAAATTCAATTGTCAAGTCAACAAACCCAAAAATATTGTCTTGGAGACAAAATACGACTTGTTAATAGTTGTTGACTTTGTTGCCGTACTAATGTTAAACTTGTTAAATTCACAAAATTCAATTGTCAAGTCAACAAACCCAAAAATATTGTCTCGGTGACAAAATACGACTTGTTAATACTGCAATATATATTTGACAACAAAAACGTTGTGATAGTAAATAGACCCGCTTTGTTACAAATGCAATACTTATTGTGCCTACAACTATAAAAACCTGACAAAGCGTATTTTGTGACTTTGTTAGCCATTATTTTTCTCAGTGTGATTACTAATTGGTGTACATTTACTAGAATATTCATAAGACCTTGTATTCATAGGTACATTTCATATCGGGATTGATATATTAGTCCAGGTCCAATTAACATGAATTTAGAACGTTAAATGCATGATTTTTTGTCCTCGATGGATGTATAAGATTGAAATTGATTTATAACCAAAAGTGGTTGAAATACGTAGTAAAGTAAAAAGAGGGGAGGGGGGATACCAACCGCAGATGTGTTCAGTGTTCCAAGCTTCTAACTTTACATAAAAACATATGGTTGTAAACAATTATATTTACTGTGGATGGGTTACACTTATACCCTAACAAAATAAGCACAAAAAATACTTCTAAAGTTATTTCATAACCTAACAATAATTCTGTTATGTTTATCTATTTTGGCAATCCTTACATCTCTGTCACTCTCGTTGTTAGAAAATTACAGTTTGTCTCTTTCTCACGCAGGTGACGGGTGTTCATTAGGACATGTCCGCATCACTCGCTTGCTGGTGCGCGACTAGCAACAATGGTTTGAATTCACTCATTTTAAAAGCTACACTTTTTGAGCGTGTATAACCCATCTGTCATTATATCAAAGGGTCTAAATATTTAACACTGAATGGGTGAATCTCACAAGCGTTTAATCTGCTGGATCATTTATGTTACGAATTTATGATATAAAAGTTGCTCGTAATTCAGAACATGGATACGTGTTTATATTATAGATAACACACAATATTCGACTACTTTTGTGTTTTTTATAAATTATTAGCAACTTGTATGTCATAAATTCGTAACAGAAATGGACCAGCGAATGAAACGCTTGTAAAATTCACCCAAATATCACCAGGGGAGAGGGCGGTCTTGTGAACCCGTACATGTCAACTTTAAATTTAAGCTATTCGCAGTAGAAGTATCAATAGGGTGTCATCTTTTAGAAATTTTGTGAGTCAAACACTGTAGTGCTAACGTCGTCAACACATGCTTACTAATTAGGTTTTGTCTAAGTTTCTAGAAATACGTTCGGCTAACATAACTTATCCTTAACTTAAATTAAATAATTCTTATCAAAGAGTACATACTCAAACGAGGCTGATAAGAAATTACTATTAAACGGCCTATGTTCTCAGATTATATTAGCAAATACGACTTTATGGCGTGACAGATAAGATTGAATTTTCGCGGTTTCTCAGGATTTATCATCTGGAATTCTTAAGCAAGAATGATCTGATCCTTGTATAACTACCACTGTATACTTACATACATACAAAATCCTGTGTGGTCCATAATACATAGGTATAATTATAGGGACAATTTATATAGCTCCAAACCAAACTAAGCAAAGTGACTGGACTAGGCGAGCATAGGTATACATATCTACTTAAATAGGATAAACAAATACTTATTTGTTTATCCTATTTAAGTAGACATACTTATGTACAATATTATGTATGTACCACATATGTATGTATCACTTTGTTGCACATAAACAAGTAGGAATAACATAAAAACAACAGTAACAAATATGAAAGATATGCACAAAGGCGAGCTTATCCCTGATAGGGATCTCTTCCAGCCAACCCAAGATTATTGCATAAATTAAATTTATCCATAACTCAAGGAAAAATAATATACGTATGTATATACGATTGCATATATATACGTATACGTGGGGCTGCAGCGGTCGGAATGGCGAAATACTGTTCTTAAAAAAGTGGACCAATATGAACACCAGCGTTTAGAAGACCTGGATGCTAGACGGCATATGAGAGTCGCCCTAAGCCCTCTTACAGGCCCTCTATTTCGTTTACCCCAAAATACACTACAAAAAAATTTCAGGCCATTCCTGTAACTGTGTCCTGTAAAAGTGTGCTTAACGCCGACTGTACTCATGCAGAATACATCTCCTGCTCAACGAGATGATTCTAACAAACACAATGTGCTTCCATTGATCTATCTATTAATCTATCTATTAATCTATCTATTAATCTATCTATTAATCTATCTATTAATCTATCTATTAATCTATCTATTAATCTATCTATTAATCAATCAAATACAAATACAAACCTTTATTAATAACACCAAAGTTACGGGTCACATGTGTATATCTTACATACTCGCAGGTACCTACAATAGTAGAATTATCAATATTATCATACATATGGACCCAGTGTGTTGACGATGAGGGACCCTCTTGTTCCTTTAGCCGTCAACACAGTGAATCCTCCTTTTTGTAAAGGGTCGGCAACGCGCATGTGACTCCTGTGGAGTTACAGGCGTCCATAGGTTACGGTAGCTGCTTACCATCAGGCAGGCCGTATGCTTGTTTGCCACCGTTGTAGTATAAAAAAAAAAAAACATGTCATTCAAGTACTCGATTCCGTTATACTTTCATATAACAAGAAGGTATATAAATTATGTAAAGGGTAAGTTATAGAAGCAGATCAATCGTCCAAAAATATTATTATTGTATTATTTATGGTTTTGCCATCCAAGTTACGAAGGTATGCTAAATTTCAGCTCAAGCGGTCAACAGGAACAAGTTCAAATATGACTTGCAAGATTACCCGACAAACACTGTATAATTTAAAAAAAAGCTTGTAAAATACATATTATGCTATTTTCACAGGCCTATAACGGTGTATAACGCAGTACTCGTCTTAATTGAGGTCCGTATCCATGATTGCTCATTAAGAGGTCAGAAGCCAAGTGGTTATCAATTCAATCGACTACCTTTGTATATGAGACCTATCGCGTATCGGTGGTACCTCTGTCAGTGGCGGATCTACGCGGTGCCCACGAGAAACCTAAAATATTGATACCGTGGCGCGTGTATACAACTTCGACCGCTTTTTGCGATTTTTCACTTTTTTTCCCATATTAATGGTCCATAATGTATAACATGTCTATGCCACTCACACAAAGACATTCTTTTATTTGCGTTAGTGAGTAAACTACAGTAAAAAAGCAGTTAAAATAGTTTATAAACAGGGTTTAAGCAGGTGGGCCAAAAAATTACATTTTTACAACATTTACAAGAGTTGTGTACATGCGCTTCACTAAAAAATACTGACTTTATGGTCATTCATTATTCATTAACTATTAAATAATATAATCTACTATAGGCATGGCGTAGTTGTATATAGGGTGGGGCCTGTAACTAAAGCAAAAAATTAAAACGTAGATTCTAGTCCTCAAACTAGACAACTTTTGTGTAGCAACTTTTTAAAATCATAAAGTTTTTAGATTGTTATTTTTTCAAACAAAGTAAATAGTATTTTCAATGTACTTAAAACTCCGTCTAATTGACATCGCCTGTCAGTCTAGTCACTCTACAGACATAATCAATTTCATAGTACATTGCGTGTTCGAATTAACTTTAAAATGTAATAAAATTCAAACCGCAAGTTTTTTTTCAAAGTCGTCAAACAAACGTTGCGTAGTTTGAGGAGAAGAATGTACATTTTAATTATTTGCTTTAGTTACAGACCCCACCGTGTATATCGTATTATAAGTTCTTTAATTGTGATATTCTACCTCCAAACTCATTTGGGCAAAGTCGTAATAGTATTTTATACAATCGTGACATAATTAAGAGCTTTTCATTCGAGTACCGTGTTTAGGCCACGAAGCTTGCTGAGTGGCCTAAGTAAGGTACGAGATTGAAAAGCTTGATTATGTCACTATTGTATACAATATTTTTTCTACGAGTGCTCAATCTAGGCAAGCCGGTAAGAATAAAGTTCGATGAAAGACCTGCTGCCTCTATACAATTGAGTAAGTTCTATCTCCCGGTGGATTGTGCCGGCGGTCAGGGAGGAGGACACGGGCGGTCGGGAAGCACAACATTGTTACAATATTGTATGAAAATCCTTTGTACCATCGTCGGCGATGTCACAAAATGCGACCATAAAAGCTCTATCGGAAAGTATGCGCTAGTAGTTCGGTCTACCCAATCACAATTCAAGCATTACAGTCGACGAGTAGAAAAAAATAATTGTGAATGCTTTCATACAAAATCCTAAATATGGTAGGGTTGTCAATTACTTATTGCTTGTACCCGAGTACGGCTAAACAAGGTGAAGTATGAGTAAAACTTAGTGGTGATTAAATTGTGCCTAGATTGTAAGATAAAGGATAAATTGCTTAATATAACGCTTATCAATACACACACAGGTTTGTTAATATTCTTGTATCATGCAGTACCTAATTTGATAACAAAAGTTTAAAACTTAAATGGAGTAGTACTTGAATAATTAACAAGTAGGGTAAGATTAGAACCGGTGGTATTTTTTTTCTCTCTGACGTTCATAGGTGCATTTTAATGTGCCTAAATTGAAGAATAAATGTTTTATCAACCGACTTCAAGATTTCGTAGGAGGAGGTTATCAATTCGTCGGGGTCTTTGTTTTTGCAATTTTTTTTAAATGTATGTTCACCGCTTATTCGAAGACGACTGGACCGATTTGAAAAAATCTTTTTTCGTTTGAAACAGTATCTTCACAGTTGGTCCCATTGTAACCAGGTCAGGATCTGATGATGGGACCCTGGAGACATCGAGGGAACTCTTCAATTATTTTAGGCACACCTATACAGCACTTTTACAGCAGCTCGAGCATTTGCTTTTGGAAAGGTGGTATTGTTTTAAAATTATCTTTTTTAGGGTTCCGTACCTCGAAAGGAAAAAAACGGGACTCTTATAGGATCACTTTGTTGTCCGTCTGTCTGTCTGTCTGTCAAGACCATTTTTCTCAGGAACGCGTGGAGGTATCAAGCTGAAATTTATATCAAATACCCTTGGAGCTGTGAAAAAATCAAACTTAAAAGCCAACGCAATCAAAAGATACAGTCGTTTATGCTGCAAATTTTAGAGTTTTTCGGCACTCGCAAAACCTACGGGGTACTTCCCGTGAACTCAGAAACTTGAAATTTGGCACGAAGCAACGTCATATAGCATAGACAATGGAAAAATTACAAAAACTAGACATTTTTAGTAAAATCATACAAAAAAATTTTTTTTTAATTTTAAACTTACTACCTTTTCCCTCATAAACGCGTGGAGGTAAATTAATGTCAAATACTCAAGGCTATAGGACCATTCAGATGTAGCAAAACCAAACTTTTATGTCAACGCAATCAAAAGAAATAGCAATTTAAATCGCATATTTTGAAACTGAAAATCAAGAAACTCAAAACCTAAAGAGTAAACTCAGAAACTTGAAACTTGGCACGAAGACACTTCATATTGCACAGATAAAGGAAAAATTACCAAAACCGTAAATTTTTAGTTACATCATGTAATAAAAATATTTTTAAATATTTTAAAGTTACTACCCCTATATACCTACAGGTTTGTACGGAACCCTCGGTGCGCGAGTCTGACTCGCATTTGGCCGGTTTTTTTTATCTTTAACTACGCTAGCTTGGGTTAATCAGTAAGAAACGTTTGATCCCAGCCAGGAAGTATCGATTAACATATATTTTTATTTACGATATAATTTTTCTGATCTGTAGGTAAACGAAAAACGTCATTACTTAAAAAGTTAGGGAAGATTTCCTAAGGCCATTTTGGCGTAGCATCACAGAATAATGAATAGTACTACCGTACAGAAAATTCACTCCTTCACAAAAGGCAGATTTAGGTATAAAATTATACCTATACTCGCCGCCTGCAAGCAAACCTGAAACTTATAACCGCGCACGAACCGTGAATCTTCTTTGCGCGCCGTAGTTTTATGACCGAGCTGTGAGCGTCGGCACAGGGTTGTCACTTGACAAGTTTTTGTACCTACTGATTTATTATTTTTAAGATAAATATGTAGGAATTACAAACGTTGGTTCTGTAAACATAAAATTTTTATCCGGAGATAGTATGTCTGATTCTCACGGAAGTAGGTGTAGGTATGCCACAGCCGTATTCCTTTGAAAATAATGTCGGTCAGTTCCTTATATTGTTTATTGGCAACCAATATTATATCTTTTATACGGATTAGATCGAGGTTTAGGTTTCGAAACCATTGTGTATTTTCAATTTTGCGCGAGCGCCACGTGACACGACTATCGTGCGAGCCGAGCGGCAGCCCACTGCTATACGCCTGCTCGGGAGGCGCGCCGGCCAAATGTACCTAAACTGCGTATAGTCCCGTCCCACTGGCAATATTTTGAGGGTTAAGTTTCGAAAATTCTAAAGTCACTTATTATTGAAGTTGGAAATACAGTGTGTACATGAGAATCTTTCAGTGCGTTTTGTGTCATATTCAATTGGTGCTTTTTTTGTAATTCAATAATTTGAGGTTAACTTTTTTAGCTTGCCATAACTTGAGTAAAAGAATATTAGAGTTACAAAATATAACTGTTTTGTATTTAGAACAGTTTTATTGTTGCACAAAACCAGTTTGTGTCATTTACGTCGAGTGCAATTTGATATAGTATGACAACACTAAAAAACTTCGTATAAAAAATTAGAGTTAATAAAATAAGGATTAACTATATCATCACCTTAAAATACGTCAATAAAATCAATATGTGTCAAATTAAGCAATGAAAATTTAAGTTTCTTGGTAAATTCGTTTTTTTAGGCTATGATCGATTCAATAAATTATTAAAGTCACCAGAGTTCACATTATAATAATCACATAGGGATTTTAAAGTACATATTTCAATTTGTGTCACTTTCATCAATGATATTTCGACAAAAATTAAACAGAAACAATATTTGCGTTCAGACTAAGTCCTAACTATAGCGCGTGACCTTCATGGCAAGCCTGTTCGGCGATCTTCTGTAGTGACTACTAGAAGTAGACCCCCGGCTCGCTTCTTAACAAGTTAAACCATGGGTCAACCAGGCGCTGGAATCTTAGCAGTTACGATGTAGGTACTTGCTCACGGAGGCGCGCGCGGGGTGATCTAGCTGACATACTCGACAAAGGAACTGAGCGGTGGAGCGGGGCGCGGGTAGCCGGGGAGTGGGGCATTGAACTCGGGCTTGTCTCGCCCCGACGTACCTTTTAAGCGGTAGCTTACTGTTTGTTTGTCTTTTGACTAGATTTTTGAGTACATTTTCGAAGATTTCAAGCATCGTGAAGTATGGGTAGAAAACGCAACGTATATTTTTTGTTTTAGTTTCGTTTTATTTTTGTTTTATTTTTGTTAATATTTTGTTATTATTTTGTCTTTATTTTGTTTTTATTTTGTTTTCATTTTGTTTTTATTCTGTTTTTATTTTGTTTTATTTTATTCTTTTTTTTATACCATGACGGTGGAAAACAAGCATACGGCCTGCCAGATAGTAAGCCATAGCCTATGGATGCCTACAACTCCAGAGGTGTCACATGCGCGTTGCCGACCCTTTACAAAAAGGAGGAGAATATCTCGGTCATTTTTGATTTTCAAATAAAACACGCTTATTTTAGCGTTTTCTATACGGGAAAATCATAAAAAGTACATGTTATAATGACGTCCCGTCGATGGTTTTTTTTTTCGAAAACCAAATTATACAGGGTGTTTGGTAATTCGACCTATTCCTTGAAAGGAGTTATTCTAGAGGTCATTTACAATGTTTTTAGTCCAGTCAACCAGGGTTCTAAATTCAGTGGTTTTCTAGTTATTCGAGTTTTTAGTGTTTTTCAAAAAAACGCAATCTTCCGGCCTTAAAATGGCATTCGTACAAAAACTACATGAATAAGAATAGTTAATTCTTTATTTTCTAGTAGCCAATGAACAAAAGGTTACTCCGAACAAAAAAAAACATATCATAAAAATTAAGACTTAGAAATAAAAGGTAATAAATCACAAGCCATCTTACGTTTTTTATTTTTTTTCAAAATCAAAGACGATTACCCTAAAAAAAGTGTATGACACTTCGCGTAAAAATAACAGAAATGGATTCCTCAATTCATAACCTTTCCGAAAAGGTTGACATGATTTACTAAATTATTGAAAATAATAATAACAGAGCAGGTAGCGGGTGTACTGGAAGCGTACCAGACCCGAAAGCAGTTTGTTTGTGTCACTTTTGTTTCTCTTTGTGTGCTTGGTTTACCTTATCTTTCATCTTATCTTGACTTTTATCTTTTGAGGGTCCAGGTCATAACAGGTTGCCCTTGGGAAGTATTCTGACGTGTTCGTGTGTTGTGAAAGATGATGAAATCAACACAAATAAAGTTAACCAGAAACCAGTTTGTTTTTGTCACTTTTGTTTCCCTGAGTCCTTTGTTTGCCTCCAGTAACCTATCTTATCTTTTGAAGGTCAAGGTCAGGACAGGTTGCCTTCGGTGAGTATTTGGACGTGTTCGTATGTTATGGTATTATTAATTTATGAAAGTAGTCATATTAAAGAATTCCTAACCAAAAACCGGTTTTTGTGTGTGTTTCATGACTTAAATTATGGATGTATGGTAGAGAGATTAAAGAAAGTAAAACAACCATTTTCTGAGTAAAATTAAATTTTAAAATAAATTATAATAAAATCTTATTATAATTTTACTAAAAATTAATCTTAATAATAACAATGAACACCACACTAAAATCTTAAAAATAAACATAATAATTTACAAATCTTGTTCGAATTGCCTGCCCTCATTTCGAATGCAAGCACGAAGCCTTTTGCGTACATCGGTGATTGTTACTCGCGGCGACATGCCTTCTTTCATGTTTTCAGCAGCGGCTGAAATTCTTCCTCTCAAGTCTTCTACTCATCGTATTGGCCTGTCGTAAACTAATGCCTTCATGTGACCCAAAATGTAAAAGTCACATGGAGTCAAATCTGGACTCCTTGCTGGCCAAGGGATCGGACCGCCTCGACCAATCCATCCACTGTCACATACACCGGTACTAGTGAGCTGGGCAGCCATCGTGTTGGTAAATCATGGCCATCCTTGTACCAAGCGGCACATCCTCCAGCAGCGCGGTTATTATTATTTTCAATAATTTAGTGAATCATGTCAACATTTGTACTTTTTCGGAAAGGTTATGAATTGAGGAATCCATTTCAGTTATTTTTACGTGAAGTGTCATACACATTTTTTACGGTATTCGTCTTTGATTTATATTTTTTTTTAAAGTACGATAGCTATTGATTTATTACCTGTTATTTCTAGTCTTAATTGTTTGACATGATTTTTTTTAAATAACCTTCTGTTCACAGGCTACCATTAAACAAATAATTAACCATCCTAATTCATGTAGTTTTTTTTCAATTGCCACTTTAAGGCCGGAAGATGTCGTTTTTTTGAAAAACACTACAAACTCGAATAACTCGAAAACCACTGAATTTAGACCCCTGGTTGACTGGGCTAAAAACATTGTAAATAACCTCTAGAATAAACCCCTTTCCAGGAATAGGTCAAATTACCAGTCACCCTGTATACAAGTTCAGAGTCCATTATCTCGGCCATTTTAGATTTTAGAGAAAAGTTTTTCGAATAAAACAAGCTTAGTTTAGCGTATTCTATATGGAAAAATCATAAAAAGTACATGTTATAATGACGTCCCGTCGATGGTTTTTTCTTTGAATTCCAAATTATATACAAGTTCAAAGTCCATTATCTAGGCCATTTATGATTTTAGAGAAAAGTTTTTTAAATAAAACACGCTTAGTTTAGCATATTCTATACGGAATAATCATAAAAAGTACACGTTGTAATGTAGTCCCGTAGATGGTTTTTTTTTCGAAGTCCAAATTATATACAAGTTCAGAGTCCATTATCTCAGCCATTTTTGATTTTAGAGAAAAGTTTCTCAAATAAAACACGCTTATTTTAGCGTATTATCTACGGAAAAATCATAAAAAGTACTCGTTAAAATGATACCCCGTCGCCATTTTATTATTTAAGTCCAAATTTTACTCCATGTAGTCAATCTTCAAAGTAAGGTAACTTCAAAGTTTTTGAGTTAAAAAAATGTTTCTAATAAAACTTGCTTATTTGAGTACATTATACACAATAAGACAAAAAAAAAGTATTTGTCATAATGACACCATTTCAACCAAAATAGTCCAAATTGTACTCAACCTTCAGGGCCCCATAACTTTCAAAACTATTGAGTTAAAAAAAATGTTAAAGAAAAGTTGCTTATTTGTATGTATTTTATACAATAAGTTAATAAAAACATAGCGTTATTATGACATCTGATGAAAAATTTATTAAGCCCAGGCCGGCTCTTTGCTAGTCCAACCGAGAGGCAGATAACGAAATTTCGATTTTCACGTTTCACGATTGGCACTCTGTAAACGAACCGCCTTGATGCATAAATTACATATTTATTAGTTACAAATGATCTGTGACAATTTGTCAAAATACTGTTTATATGGTAAACTAGGTTAACCGTGGCACACAGATCCGCCGTTGCAGTCCGTTACGGACTATGGTGTAGTCATACGTTATATCACCATTAATTACTTAAGTTTTATATTACTGCTTTCTTTACTATGAAAAATAAAGAAGAGCGATCAAAAACTCGCTGTTTGTGTTTGTCGCACTTATTACTATATGTATGTATAGAGTAATAATGTATAGAAAACAAACGAGCTGCTAGGCAGCCTGGCCGGTACATGCACCCCGCCCGCGCCTTACCCTTCCCTGCGCATGCCCTTTACGCAAAAAAAGTTTTTGTTTGGAAAAATAAAAATAATCCATTGATTATAACGACACAAATTTCAAACATGGTTTCGATACGCTTTTATAAAAATACTAACGAAAACATTAATAACTTTAATATTTTATTGTACTGTTAACAGGGTTCTACAAGAAAAAAAATTAAATAAATAAATATCATTGATTAATATGGCACAAATTTATTCAAATACTAGATACCGATATTTTAGAAAGCACAGTAACACCTAATCAATCAACTCTAATTTTATATAGGCTTATAAAAGTCCACATGGTTGTGCTGATTAAATGTCAGTATTCCTATTGACGAAAGTGACACAAAACGCGTGCGTGCGTCAGTAACAACTTTGCTGTTACAGTGAAAAAACAATTTTGATCTCTAATTTTATATTCACCGAATAATGTTTAAAAACAGAAATGTCTAAGTTTCTACCTAAGCAACAACCTAGGATGACACAAATTATTATTATTAGCTAAGTTGGATGCCCTGAATTCTGTATGTGAAAAATAAGCATCTTTAATATTATCGAAACTTCATAATTTATCGGTACGGGTCTAGTAGTGACACCCCCCTGGTAGCATCATGGGATTTGGTATATAGCTGATCTCACTAACCCATTTGGAAAAACCACCATGTAGGTACGGTGTAGGTATAATGTAATAACTAATAACAAACTTGTTCATACCTAGGTCTTTTTAAGTACTAAATAAACCTAAGTGTGTGTACTGAGTGTCACACAATGGAATATAAGAGCGACACTTGAACAGGAGTATATGAACTGTTTGAATGTTGTATCTTATCATTATTAACTATTAAGGACATTTTTACGTACATTACGACTTTAATTGTTCAAGTTTGGAAAATTCATAGAATAAGTACTTAAACACTTTATTTATTGATTTATTTAGAAAGCAATTTATTTATTCCATACCTGGAATTTAGTTTACATTTCAAATGTTCATAATTATTTTTGCATGTTTTTAAAGTGGGGCATTCTACTCATACAATAGTTTGTTATTGAATCAAATACAAACATTGAAAAAATAATCAATAAAAAATTCTGCGGGGTTGATAATTTTTTAAATGTTTTCAATGTTTGTATTAGATTCAATAACATCTGATCTGATTTTACCTATTTCAAATGTTAATAGTAAGTAGGTGGTACGTTGAAAGAAATATCAAACACTACGTTAAATTGGCTACTTTCCTAAAAAAAAATATTTAGTCCGTCAGTTAGATTATCAAAAATATTGGACACGTATTTTTTATTTTGTCAATCAAACAAAAAATGGTGAAGATATAGCCCGTTAAAGTTCCGCGTGACGTCACATTTCAGTACAATTTTTACTATAATGTGACGTCACGCGGAACTTTAACGGGCTATATCTTCACCAATTTTTGTTTGATTGACAAAATAAAAAATATGTGTCTAATATTTTTTGATAATATTACTGACGGACTATATAGAATTATATTTTTTTTACCCAGGAAAGTACCCAATTAGTGTTAGTCTACTTAGTCTTCTATTGAAATATGGGCCCCTGTTTAGATAAAGGCCTCCTCCATTTTCTTCCATGACTATCTGTCCTTGCCTGACTTAATCCAATCTTTTCCTGCTACATGTATGATATCAGCCCACCGGCTTAATGGTCGACCGGCATTCCTTGTTGGTCATTTCCATCGTGTTACTTCAATGGTCCATCTTCTATTGCTATATCGTGAAATGTGTAAAGTACTTAATGTGTAATGTGTAAAGCGTACTCTATGAAATGGCCAATGTAAAGAAAACCCTTCCGTGTGCGTACGTACGAATTGTATGGCTATGTAAATCTTTGAATAGGGTTGCTTCCTAAATACAACATTAATTTGTTTCATAACGGCTCTGAAGTATTTAGGGAAAATACACCGAAATATCAAGATTAAAATATGATATTTGTGTATTTTGAGCTTTTAATTATCGAAAGAGCGGAGCGTAAGCGAAGCGACGTTCGTACAGACAACCTCGGACACAACGGAATTGTTAACTGGCTACCGGGGACGTCCCTGCATTTCGATGGATTTTGATTTTGAATAGTTGTTCCACGATAACTTTAGTAACATTTTCCAAACTTTATGAAATTTGTCGGCGTTGTAGCAGAGATTCATATAATTTGAGAGTTCGTATATGCGCAGGATCGGTTATGGTTATAGAGCTACACGACGCGAAACAATTATCATGAGGGTCTTGTTATATTGGTCCACTCGTTTGCAAGAAAATCGCGAGTTCTCAGTTCTAGGCGGACTACTAGGTATATTATTCAAAGCAATAACAACAATCGGTTGCCTCTCGATATTTTTTTTAACACCTCCCCGTATTTCCGCTCCAGTCCAAGTTGGGTCAGTTAGAGTTGCACAAGGCGGTTCCTCATCACTTCAGGAGCTTAAATACCGCATGCCATCCGGTTGCCTCGCGGTCACTGAAACTACGCGTCATTGGTTTAACTATACATATATAAATTAACAAAAACTCATTTAAGGACTTGGATTCAAACGTGACATCGTATCTAACAATACCCAAACTTCACCTTAAATCCTAAACGCACAATTTAAGCAAAAATGTTGGTAATAATTCAACAAGAATCCTTCGTTGACCGTTTATAACACTGATTTATCTAAAACAAACGACACCATTACTAAAACAGCGAAAGCGACACCTAATTCATGTGAAAACAAGTCGTTTTCTAACTAAAGTTCAAATTAGTACCCCTTAGGCCTTCAACAAACACATTCCCACCTTTTTTGTTCCGTATTTCGACGCCTACGCGGGACAGATACGTAATATCAAACGCCCGGTGTGCGAAAGAGATGGTAGATCCCGTTAGATAGAAACCTCGACTACTAGATTTACGCAGAAAATAGGGAGGGGAAAAGTATCGATGGTTTTTGGCTTAAATTTTTTGTGATTTGTAAAAAGAAATATTACTGGCAGCAGTTGCTTCAGTGAAAACATTATACACAGTTATACAAAGTGTTACAAAAATGCTGGTTATTCGTAATATCCGTTTAAGGGCTCATAATATGTAATCGCATTCCGACTAAAAAAAAGAGATTATTAGAAGAAAGGAATAAAAGTTTTCTAGATTCTCCTTTTCCCAAAAAGGATACTTATTATGTGCTTCAACAGATCACTGGCATTTTTGTAACATTTTTTTATATATACGACGTATTCTATAGGTACGCATGCATTTATTTAAAGAAAAAATAAGCTAGTACTTAAATAGTAAGTAATCAGACATGCGTAAAAACATAAAGACACCCCATAATACCTCCTTTATGCGTCAGCCAGCCAAAAAACATAACCCCACGTTTTACATAGTATATCGTGAGAAAATATTTGCGAGTATAATTGAGCCTATTAATTAGGCCAGCTTCATTCATAATTGCCTGCGAGGTCTGCGAATTAAATTATAGTCCGTTCAGCGCGAATCTAACTCTAACATTGTTGACCTTCTATTTTATAATATGTATACGAGTTTAGTTAAAAGGCATTTGCATGGACACGCCATGCACTAAGAGAAATGATTGTGCAGTTTTAAGAAGTACTAATAATTCCATATCGACAAAGAGGGTTTTCTCTGGACTGACACATATTTGTATTGGTTATTTGCGAAAAGTGTGGTGGGAAAATAAAAGCGTTGATTACGTTTTACTTGGTAAACAATATTTAAAGTTAAGTGAAAGTATAAATACATACCTATTATCTTAAATCTGTTATCTTTCATCTAGCTTCACATACTTAGCTGAATTCAATATTACAATAGACAATTATGTTTTAGGTTGTATGTATATTTTTCTTATTTGTATTTATTGTAATTATAATGTGTTTGCATGTGTATGTGTAGTAATATTGTTTATATATTTGAAATATAGCGTGATTTGACACCTCCCTTTTATGGGCTCATAATACGTAGGGAAAACCAGTATCCACCTATTTTCAACTGCTTTGTATTATTCTCTTTCATCTTAAACGGACTATAATGACTACACGGAGTAAACTTGCGTGTCGCTTCATTAATCTTTATTGCTCACGTCCTACCTCCTTAATGCATACTTCTACTGTTTCAGCCTAAACTAGTAGCCATGGTCATCAGACGAACTTTAAATTACTTGGAACACGAGAACTCCGTAGCACAATTCTAAAGAAAAAATAAAACCTAATGTAAACATTATTAAAATTAAACGCCAAAATTAACATATGTTAATTTAAAATAAAATAGTAATAAAATAAAATGATATTATTTAATTTAAAAAAATTATCCAATTGAGTGTAATTGAGCAAATATTCTTATTTTTTTTAATTCGATTTGTTTTAGTGTTTAGTCTTGGTTTCCATATAGTACAATTTATTTATTTAATAACACCATAGACGTAATAATGTTTTAAAATTATTTTTGAAGTTAATAACATTCAACCCATCTAGAGGTATAATTTCCGAAAATCCTGTTTTGTGGAGTTTAATGTTAGTTGTTCCAAATGTCAACGTTCTATCTTCAACGGCTTAGCCTGTGCGATGACTGCGATGTCTGTCAGCCTTTAAGTGATGTAGTCATTAATGTCATTATGTAAGGTGACGTAAAGCGCCATGCGATTAATTAACTACATGATAATTAATTTATTAATAATATTAATCATAACATTTTGTAAAAATCCATTTTTATCAAAAACTAGTATAAAGCAATAATTGTAAATACCGGGTGTGGCCTGTAATAGGAGCAAAAAATTAAAACGTACATTCTACTCCTCAAACTAGACAACGTTTGTTCAACGACTTTTGAAAGTTATGAAGATTTTAGATTGTCTCTTTTTCAAACAAACTAAATAGTATTTTCAATGTGCATCAAGTTCCGCCTAAATGACTTTGCCTGTCAGTCTTGTAACCCTACATATATTATCAATGTCGTAGTACATTGCGTGTTCGAATAGACTTTTAACTGTAATAAAATTCAAACTACAAGATATTTTTAAAAGTTGTTGAACAAACGTTGTCTAGTTTGAGGAGTAGAATCTACGTTTTAATTTTTTGCTCTTATTACAGGCCACACCCGGTATATAGCTTATGGCAATAGTTATAAATAAGTATGTTCTAATATTTGCATGTAACTTGCTATATAATTGAAATGTGATTCTATTTTGAATGAAATAAAAGGCTGTTATTATTATTTTATTGTTATAATTGTTTTTATACCTATTTAAATATTTATAAAAACAAATTGCCTTCACATAATTAGCCAGTGAATAAATTTGTCACATTAAGCAAGAAGTTATATCTCACTACCTGACCTGCCGCGAGTCATTATAATTTATATTTATTATTATTTATCGATATAGAATACAGACCAGGCGCTTCACTACGGTCACAAAAAACCACAGCGGTCACTACCTGACCGGCAAGGCATAATATATCGATAGACTATGATTTTCTTTTAGCATTTTTTAAACGGCCACTTTAGCCTAGTTGGCAGTGACTGCGAAGCCGGTGGTCCTGGGTTCGGTTCCCGGTGAGGGAATTATTTGTTTCATTAGCACAGATTTGTTTCAACGTTGTTTTCCATATAGGTGCTGACATATTTAATTTTAACAATGATTATATCCGAATTAAAAAAATCTTATTTATCTGACTATATACAGGTTGTAAAAAAAATGCTGGTGATCCATTAAGGGCATAATTGGTATCATATTGCGAGTAAGAAAAAGTAGAAGAAAATTTTTGAAGCCGCGAAAATTTTTTTTTTTGTGTGGGACACGTCAATTTTTTTTTTGCGAGAATTTTTTTTCTTAGCTTTTTATAATTAGAATACGATACTTATTATGCCCTTAAAAGGATCACTAGTATTTTGTTAAAGCTTGTATAAAGGATATACTTGCAATGCCACACTGTAGTCGAGTCTCGTTTATTCACTATCAACTAGGGTTTTCTTGCAATCCGGAACCATAATGTATGGAATTATCCGAATCCGACGGATCTTCCATATATTTCAATTCCGGCTTGCAAACACTATCAACTTAATAACAGGTTTCCATACTTCCATAGGAACACAAGTAGTGCAACCGTGAAAATCGAAATTCTAAAACAGTATATTTGTCTCTATCTCCCTTGGATAAGTATTAAATCCGATTGAACAGACGAACAAACGATCTAAGTTCGTAGTTTTAAGCCTGGTACGTTCAGTCAATGCCAAAAATATATATACAATTTTGAACTTTATTACAATGGATTAAGGTGCCAAAGTGTATACATAAATTTGGCGTGGACTGTTCAACCGATACTTCGGTTGTTTCTTATTAGTCGCATAATTCACATGCGTGTATGAGTCACAAGAACAGGTCATGTACCATCGAAATACATTAACCATTTTGAACATTATCAGTATAAAAATAAGGTCGACCAGTTGTCAGTTTAGGTTGCTGTTAGCTCCATCGTTGACACGGTTTAACCAATTATATACTTTATTACTATGAGATTAAGGTCGAGCAATTCTCAAAGTGTGTCGTCTGCCTGTTGCGGCGACATCGATATTCGATTATCGACTGTTTCCATCTCTATCGCTCTGGCTGTATTGGAGTGGCAAAGATAGAGATACAAGAGTAAAGGTTTTTAAAGTTCGGAAGACTTCTGGTGGATTTGCATGCCGATCGCTTTATAGGTACAATGTTTTTTGCCGCTGTAGTATGCTCAATTAAAAAGACAATTTATAAGTGACTTAATACAATTTCGTCAAAGTCAGATTAATCAGGTTTAGGTATGTTTGCGAAATATTAAACTTTAAACAGATTTTACTTAGTTCAGTATTCTCAAATAACTATTAGAAAAGTAAAAAAACCTTGTAGCCTGTAAGTACGGGGTACTGTGCGTCCAATCCGGTAGTTCTGAATTTTCGCAGACTTGTTTATGATGTTGGCCCAATGAATAATCTAAGTTTGTGACCTCGAGCGCCGAATGCAACTTTGTCAAAAATAGATAAATCGTTTTTTTTTAAATTGGCGATTATGATTATGACCCTAAAGGACTAGTTTTTGATAGTACCTTGTCAGAATGTTTTAAAAGAAGACTAAATTTGCTACAATATAAGACTAGAATTTTATCTGTAGACACAATAGTTTCCGAGATAAAGCTTTTCAAAATGAACCGTTTTTCCCAAAACCATTTACACTATACCCTTCCCCTTCTCTTCTGGGAAAAACAACTGGTTCTATTTTGAAAAGCTTTATCTTGGAAACTATTGGGGCTACAGAGACCATTCTAGTCTTATATTGTAGAAAATTTAGTCTACTTTAAAAAATGACTGTCAAACAATAGGGGTTATAGTCTTTAGGGGTTATGGTCGCAAAATCTAAAAAAAAGGATTTTTTTTTGACAAAGTTGCGTTCGGCGCTCGAGGTCACAAACTTGGATTATTTATTGGGCCAACATCATAAACAAGTCTGCGAAAATTCAGAACTACCGGATTTGACGTACAGTACCCCGTACTTACAGGCTACAAGGTTTTTTTTACTTTTCTAATAGTTATTTGAGAATACTGAACTAAGTAAAATCTGTTTAAAGTTTAATATTTCGCAAACATACCTAAACCTGATTAATCTGACTTTGACGAAATTGTATTAAGTCACTTATAAATTGTCTTTTTAATTGAGCATACTACAGCGGCAAAAAACATTGTACCTATAAAGCGATCGGCATGCAAATCCACCAGAAGTCTTCCGAACTTTAAAAACCTTTACTCTTGTATCTCTATCTTTGCCACTCCAATACAGCCAGAGCGATAGAGATGGAAACAGTCGATAATCGAATATCGATGTCGCCGCAACAGGCAGACGACACACTTTGAGAATTGCTCGACCTTAATCTCATAGTAATAAAGTATATAATTGGTTAAACCGTGTCAGCGATGGAGCTAACAGCAACCTACAACCAACATGACAAACGAGTCTGCAAAAAATCAGATCTACCGGATTTGACGCACACGATGATTAAAGTTACTGGATCACTGGTAGTTGATGATAGAAAGAGCAGCCTTACGTTGTCAAGCTAAAGCTAATAGGCTCCGTAACACACCGTCACTCTATCAGATTATCAGATATGCTAAATTTTTAGGAATAAGTATGTAGGTAGGCTTCATTCTTTCCCGAGTGTCCAATGAAAGCAATGAACGATTAAGCTGCTGTGGTCTACAAAAAAATCTCATATAAAACGTGTGTACCGCATGTCAGTCTGCAACTGCATGTTTGAAGTCAGCTTAAAGCCCTGTAATTTAAAAATGTCAGCTTTAAAGTTTTACAAACTATAAGCTCAGGTTGTTATGCTCAGACTATTTGCTTAAAGAGTCCAACGGAACAGTCGTGAGACAGCACAGGCTGGAGCTGGAGCGTTACTATGAGTCTTTTACGGCTTGTCGACTTTAAGGTGACTTCCAGCTTTTTAGTTAGGAGTAAACCTTTTATTTCTGAAGCCAAATTAAGCGTTTTCAACCAACTACAAGATTTTGAAGGAGGTTATCAATTCGTCGGGATCTTTGTCTTTGCTTGTTTTTTTTATGTATGTTCACCGATTATTCGAAGACGGCTGGACCGATTAGGAAAATTCTTTTTTTGTTTGAAAGTTATACTTCACATTTGGTCCCATTGTAACCAGGTCAGGATCTGATGATGGGATCCTGGAGAAATCGAGGGAACTCTTCAACTATATAGGCACACCTATAGTGATTTGAGTATTTTTACAGCAGCTCGTGCATTTGCTTTTGGAAAAGTGGATGCTAAGTGAAGTCGGTTTTTTTTTTTAAATTATTAATCATCAATTTCGAGATGGTAGAGGTTCGAGCAGCAATTCGATTTGTTTTTTGACACAAACATGGTCTAGTGTGAATGATGGAATGGAATCCTGGTAATTCTTTTTAAAGAGTGCTCGTGGTTTCCTAATACGTGGCCGAAAATTGTATGACAAATTATCACTTCCCAAACGATTTTTCCCATTATTTCATTTGGCTGAATCATCAGGCAAACCAGTGTTTCGCATATACATATAACATGTCGCAAATGTTTAGTAAGAATATTATTATTTGACAAAATATTAAGTTGGTCATGTTTCAAAATGTCTTTAATTGATTTGTCGAATGTATGATTGGCAGTGTTTTTTCTCAATATACTATGATGCAAAATAGTAATACACCCTAATCTTGTCTTAGAATCGCCAAATTATGCCAGATTAGATAGTAGTTCTAACCTAACCTACCTTACCCACTCGTTGAGCAGCAATTCGAGCAGCATTTGGTCCATCAGATTATGGCTAGCTGTTTTGTGAAGCAGCAACGTGCAACAACAAACTATGGTGTGAGTTACATCAGTCGCAGAATTGTTTTAATAGGAATGTCGTAAAATGATCTTATAACTAAAGGATTCCAATTTACAACATACGTAAGAAGACGTTACTTTCATTCTCGTTTATGTAGGTACCTATAAAACCCGCTCTACCCAAATATTGAATCTCCAATGAAATGTGTTCATAAATTAATATGTGCATATGGGGATTATTGGATCATTCCAAGACCTGTACTTTTTCCTGTATTTGTTCTGTTTATTGAGCCTACCAATTTCCATATTCGCGTTTGTTCATTTCATTTTATTAAGTTGTACGCTTTGCCTTCGTTGCTGTAAAAAACATTCCAAGCAGGCAACAGTGGCGCATCAGGATTATTCATAGGGAAGCCGGAGCTTATTTGACTTACCAAGATCACCTTGAAAAGTACCTCCTCATTTCTAACTCAAGGCGATGCGAATAGAGTTCTATGAACCCCCTGCCAGTTCAAGCGAGTTCTAATCGAGTAGCGGTAGTACCGCCGTCGCTTGTGTGCTGCGAGCGCGCAGCCCGCGCGACTGCATTCCTTCGCCCAGACAGACTATTCCACCAGCCACGAGCAACCGCTGCCGACCGGTATACTTTGCGATCTGACCACGCGCAGTTGCTATAGATCTCCAGGCCATGTTGTGCTGGTAGTTATATTCGTGCCAACCGGTGTAGTTGCGATCTGATCGCACGCCGTTGCTATGGATCTCGAGGTCATGTTGTGATGGTTTATGATAATGAGTTGGCCCATCATGTGGGAATGTGGACGGTGTATTCCCTTAGGTTGCATTGTAGACTGGTTGTACTGAATGAACTAATGTAAGAGGATCCGTACACATGCCACGTCGGTGGTAAGCTATCATCGTAGGTAAGTAACCTATGGACGTTGAAAATACATATTATACAGGGTGACCAATCCAAATGATTGAAATGAAATCCAAATGAAATGATTTGTCGTCAGCGCGTTCACCTACCTCGGCACACTTATATCTAGCGATAGTAGCTGTGAACGTGAAATCATCCGGAGGATTCTAATAGCGAAGGGTGCTATGACTCGGTTAGATAGGATCTGGAGAGATCGCGGCATACAGAGGCAGACTAAGGTTAGACTCGTGCGTTCTCTGGTGTTTCCAATTTTCCTATACGGCTCTGAAACTTGGACCATCAAGGCAGACCTGAAAAGCCGTATCGACGCGTTTGAGATGTGGTGTTGGCGACGGCTCTTACGTATACCTTGGACTGCGATGCGCACTAATCAGTCCATACTAGAGGAGCTACGTATAAAACGCCGGTTGTCTACGACATGACAGGACCACATACTCACATTCTTCGGACACCTCTCACGACGCTCCTCGGATAGCCTGGAGAGGGTCGTCATGACGTTAAAAGTTGAAGGCACAAGACGAAGGAATTAAAACTGCAAGAAGCCATGCGCTTAGCGAGGGATAGAAGCTTATAGAGGAACCTGGTCTTCAACAGAAGGACTCAGCTCTGAGGGAACGACTAATGATGATGAAACAGAAATCCAGCGCTGAATTTAGCTAAAGTAGGATCCGCCTTAGGCGCTCTTTCGGGGAGCATTTGGAATATTTTCTGCTCACAGGGGTCACGTGGTTGTGAAGTTCATCCTGATTAATTCCTAGAGTTGAAGGGATCTGGCGTGACAACGTTTCTATCTTCACCTTTTAGATGGTTGGCAGTTCAAAATATCATGCTATCACGCGAATATGCGATAACCTACTGCCATTATCATGCACTATCACTGCACTCTGCAAACCTTCTATATAGTTTCTTTATTTATTAAATTGTCTCAGGTTGTACATATGTACATTCTAGTACGTTAAAAAATACTGCAAGCATCTTGGGGACCGTTCGCCGTTAGCGTCAGACTTTTGATTTTAGTAATTCATGATTAAGTATTTTTGCATGTTTTCAAAATGACGCATTCCACTCATACATTCGTTTGTTATTAAATCAAATGCAAACATTGAAAACATTGTTTTTTTTTTCAATGTTTTCTATGTTTGTATTTGATTTAATAACAAACTATTTTAGTAATTGTTTGATGGAGTAAGACAAACCAAACAAAATTAACTAAACCGGAAAATACTGTAATCCTCGAAATGTGTCACACACTATTTGAATTCGACGTATAATCTCTGAGTATGACACTGATATCGTGAATCTGATAGCGAAATGACGCTTCAGGCGAAAAATGGTGAAATTCTTAAGGCTATCGGAAACAGGTTCTGACTAATATCATCTCTGCTCTGTCATCATTATTTTTAGTAAAATGACAGGTCTAACTAGCAGGTAAGTAAACCGGAGGTCAATAGAAGAGTAAATAAATGTAAACACACCATTTAGGAGATACGGACGGTATATCTGAAAAGAGCTTGCCGATCCCGATCCCTGCCCTAGGTTTCCAATCTGACAGCTTAACTTAGGGCTCGGAAACCGGTTTTTTGCTCCACACTAAAATATGTTTTTTTTTGTTCTTTCGTTTACTATTTCATATTCAATCAATTTTCTTTTTACTCCAGTACTTTTAATTGTCCTTTATACATTCACTAGCTTTTTCCCGCGGCTTCGCCCGCGTACTATAAGTACTCAAAAAGGAGGTTCTCAGTTAGACTGGTATGTTTGTATGTACCACATTTTCCCCTTTTAGGGGTTGAATTTTCAAAAACCTGAAACACGTGTTTACTCATTTATCGTTAGGAATACTCCTGTGAAGTTTCGAATAAAATAGTCTAACAAATCTTGTTTCGCCATACAAACTTTGGACCCCCATTTTACCCCCTTAGGGGGTGAATTTTGAAAAATCCTTTCTTAGTGCACCCCTAGACCTTATAAGAAACCTACGTGCCAAATTTGGAATCTCTAGAACTAGCGGTTTGGGCTATGCGTTGATATGTCAGTCAGTCAGTCAATCAGTCAGTCAGTCAGTTTCTTCTTTTATATATTAAGATGATGAGTATGATGACATAGATAAGAACATGCTTAATGCTAGAGACAAGTCTATTATAATTTGGAAATTTAACTAGAAGACACAGTTCAGGTAAGAAAGTATATCAACCAGTGTAAACTTTCTTTTCAAATAGATTTGGAGTCATAATCGTCTTTTTTCTTTGGTATTTTTCATAAACTAAGTATAACCTATTTGGTTAATCTCACCTTGGTTTGATATGTTTTCTTATAGAACAACGCATTTGTATGTATTTTTAAGTTTTTATGTACTTATTGTTTTGAAAAAATAAGTCTCGCCGAGTTTCTTGCCGGTCATAATTCTTCTCAGGTCAGAGGTTAGAACCTTAGAACCGGTGTAGTTTGTTTTTTTTTCTCTTTTACTTTGATTACTTTGAACTATCTAACGTGTAAAAGTGCCCCTGTGGCCTATTTACTGAATAAATGTTTAAGTTTGAGTTTATAATCTATTCCCCAAAAACGCATTGGTGACTACAGCGGTTCAAATTGTTACCCACGCCACTCGGATTTTTCGAGTTGTCTTATACAACGGTTGCCAACAGTGCCAACCTACCTAGGTTTACGCAATCAGAAAGATAAAAATTAACTATCCATTATTTCAGAACTGGAGTGCGATTTTTGAATCTCACCAAGTGACTAATTCTCACCGATGTGAGTGATTTCCGATAGTAAATCACTCACATCGGTGAGATTTAGTCACTTGGTGAGAAACAAAAATCGCACTCCTGGACCTATTAACACTACAGTAACTAGGTTTAGCAACTTCTCCGTAGTTCTGCCGTCATGTACAAGTAATGTATAAATCTTTGTCTACCATGTCTGACCGATTTCTCTCAGTTGCTTACAGGTTAGCTGGAAGAGATCCCTTAAAGGGATAAGTTCGCCTTTGTACACACTCACTATATTTTTGTTGGTCATGTCTCATGTACTTGTTTTGTGCAATAAAGTGTTTACTGCTACTACTTCTAGTTAGGACACTGGTGTCTTTGAGAAATATACTTAATTTATACTCAGGAATGCACCCTTGCCATTAAAGGAAAAAAAACACGCTGTATTTGTTGGTTGAGTTGGTGATTTTATTAACCGAAAAAAAAACAATCTACCAAATTAAATCTAACACAAAAAATTTGATCCTCTGGGTCACTGCCAATTCGTTGGGCAAGGCACGAGCCAGCCCTACGTTCCCTGGTTATCTCAAACAGTTTTTTGGACAGGTGCCTTATTTTATTAGTCTGGGTGCCTGGGCTCCATGGACCCAGAGTTTCAACAGCAAATGCCGCAAATATATTCCAATCTGTTAGACAAACATCCATCATCATGCCAAAAAGATGTGCACCCCTAACCATAGCCTTACCCAAACTACCAAAACCTCTTTGATTCTATGAAACTCTATAATCAGTTTATCAACAGTAATCTTATCTTCGCCAATACTGGGGCAAGACAAAGACTGTACCGTCAGTACTCACCTTACGTGTATCGAAGCATGTGTCTCTCTTTTAGATAAGGATAATAGGTACGTATTTTTCTTTTATTAACCCTAATTTAGATTTTTAATTTATAAGCATAGTTTTAATTAAGTAGCCCCTAAGTAAAATTTGCATGCTTATTCAAGCAGGATGTACGCACCTTTTTACTTATAAGAACTTATTGTAATGCTACATTTTGCAAATAAATATTGATTGATTGATTGATTGAATAAGAATAGGTGTTATACTTCCCTTTCACTCATAACATCAGTAACAACATAGTTACAGAACTACGCATTATTTCGTAAGTATCTTTAAGATCTACTGTTTTGAAAAAATAAGTCCCGCCGAGTTTCTTGCCGGTCATAATACTTCTCGGGTCAGAGTGTAGGGTTAGAACCGGTGATGACCATCTTTTATGAGGTTCTTCAAAAGATTTTGAACGGAGCAACGGGAAAGGCGTTCATAGGCTACGGTGATCGCATATTACAGGCGGAGAGTATGGTTGTCACCGAAAATGTCTTGCATTTAAATTAGTATTTGCGCCAGAAACGGTAAACTGTTGGATGAGCTTTGCAAAAGCGTTGCGGCATTTACGGCTGTCATGTGTGGTATCTGTGTGTTTGCCTGCGGTATCGTAGCTTTAAAACGGATGAATCGATTTGTTTTCTGTAGGTATACTAATCTGTAGTTTGATATATTCTATACACGATGGTTCTCAGATAGATTATAAGTCATCTAGATGGCGCTGGTTTAATTCTGTTGAGTTTTTATAAACTGAAATCAAGGGTTGTTTAGAATTAACAATGTTCAAAAATGCACTAGTAGCCGACGCAGAAGGCAAGGTCCGTGGATTTTAAACCGGTGGTCGAAAATTCAACCCCCGCCCCGATATGTATGAATACTTACTGAATATAAATGGTTCCTACCAGAAAGTATATTTTTGACAGTGCCACAGTCTGTTTTTGAACCTCCAAGTCTGAACGAGAGCAACCTAAAGTTACTAATAATAGTATCGGTGTCAATTACTAGATGGCGCTGTACTCTTTGCTTTACATTTTGGTTACACTCGCTCGTTCAGATGTCGCTTCAGACTTGGAGCTTCAAAAAGTTCTTCGACTGTGCCGCTATTGAATATATACTCTCTGGTTCCTACAAAGGACCACATAATATTAACCTGGGCTGACGAAGTTCATACATAATCAAGTTAATACGCCAAAATTCGAGCTCCTGTTTTCAATATTTTGGTGCCACAGCGCCATCTGTTAAACAGAAGTAGAGTTATTTTGACAGTGTCAAATCTTTGACCAAATTGTATGGAACTTGGATCTGCTGCGTTAGTGCCGCGATAGATGGCGTTAGTTCTTTTGCCCGAATGACGGGAACGTGATTTTGTGCGAACGAATGTAAACGATTACAGCGCCCTCTATCGCATTTATTTATCTTATTATTATAGCCTCGCTATGCTTTGCGATTATTTATTTGTTTTCATAGATACTGCTAATGCCGCCTAATCTATTGCGAATAATTCAAGTAAAAGCCCACAGATTATAAATGATGCTATTTTTCCGCCATTTTCTGAGTAATACCAACCATAGACTGTATATGCGTTTCACATTTACAAACGACATATCACGAATATTTCTTTCCCAGATAAGGATGTTTTCTATATAACTAAACACGTATCTATATGTAGGTATCTGTATCGTCGACTAGTTTGAGACTAGATCGACCTGAGTAAGTTATTCTCCAAATTCTTTAAAGTCTAATCGCCCGATGCCGCTGTAATCGTATTTACGCCCTTATTTTACTGCACTTCATTTGTGCATTTGATTGCTCACAGCGATAACAAATCAATATAGTTTTACGCTTGTGACCTAACTAACTGTTAACTAGTTCAGTTTATATTTTTTCTCAAACATGCTCGGAAATGTTCCTGTTACGTTAGTAATTAGAGACCGGTAGGGACTCTATTCCAAGGCAGGTTCAGCGCGACGTACGTAAAGGATTTTCATACAACATTAAATCACTCAGCCAGTAACTGAAGCACTAAACAAGTAATTTTATTTCCTTACATGTTTGAGAAAAGCTCTATACATGCTTCGACCGTAATCAGCTTACCTGGCTTCGTATTGTAGCCGTCCTCGTCTTCGACTCGGACGGCTACTAAATACTCAGCCAGGAAAGCTTACTTACTGGTCTCTGCAGTAATGTACTAATACTTTACTTACGGAAATTATGAAACGTGTAATGTTGGAACCACGCTAATTCGGGCATGGTCTTGCATGTCATATGTAATCAATCAGACTAGAACGGTTTGTTGACTGGTTGACATCATTCATTACACAATGACATTGACATTTGAAATGTGACATTATTGTTTTTCTTGTGCGTTCGAATCAAAAATTATATATAGTCAGTTTGAATTTTGAATATAATTATTACAACCAAAAGTAATTCAGTCTGAAGTGTCTGAACCACGTCTGAACTTAATTAGAACCGGGATTTTTTATTATAGACCTCGTTATACTTATGTAAATTTGACAAATGTCTGTCGAAGATTTAAAAATAGGTACTTATAGCGCCATCTAGTAGTTAAGTACGTGTACTAAGCAAGCATGAACGTAACAAAATTCTTAAGGCAAAGTTTATGATCACGCAAATATGTAATAATTAATGTGTATAGGTAATGCTAAGCGAATCAGCCTCACGGTCATCACATGCGTCAACTCTTATATATAATTTATTAAATGTAATAAGTATGAGGTACGCGCATGTGAATCCTCTGTAGTTGCAGCCGTCCATAGGATACGGTAACCGCTTACCATATGCGTGTTTGCCACCGTGACCGTCGTGGTAAAAAAATTTAAAAGCATGTCAAAATATCGAGGATAAACAGGATAGGATAGGAGTTTTGGCCGTAATTGGGAGGACTTTGAACTTAGAGAATTCAACCCGGATAGAGTAGCCATGTCTGTCATTTCCGATACAAAAAAAGTGTGCCGATTTTTGCGGGGGAGGGGAACGTCAAATGCATGGCTATTCGTACGTAACGTACAAATAGCTACGTCAGATAAACGTCAGTCCATACATGTGTATGACCACTGGTCATATGTTTTCGGCAGAGGGGAACGCCTGTCAATGGCGACTCCGGTTGGTTGAATTCTCAAAGGCTTTGGACTTTGGTAAGTAGCTCAGTTTGCGAAGCGTTGAGATTGTGGGTTAGAGTACTCGAATCTCGCACGAGGCCACAGCCGCTGTGCACAAAATAAAATAAAATAAAGATGTTTAAATACGTCTGGTGTTCCGGACATTCTGTACCTACAAAGTTTCACAGATCCAAATTGTTAAATTACCTACACGTGTCTTTGTTACAGGATAATCACCAAACATGGAGGGCAAACTTTTTGCCGCCACAATCGCTACAGTAGCCCCCCAATTCAAGTTCAAATCCAAGCCAGCTATAGAGAACCTGGTCTTCAAGCTGCACTACAAGGCCACCGTGACGCTGCTAGTGGTGTTTGTGATCCTAGTGTGCGCGAGGGAGTTCTTCGGAGACCACATCAAGTGCATATCGGACCAAGGCGTCCCGGACAATGTTATACAGACCTATTGCTTCTTTATGGCGACTTTTACCATCGTGAGTGTTCACTATTTTCTTATTATTGGGTTTTAGGGAGATAATAGCTGCTGCAGCAGAAAAGTAAGAAAAGGAGTGATTGGCGAAGCTAAAGAAGCTCCTATTAACTATGAAATGGAGGAGGAGAACCCACCCAGGCAAAACAAGGAACACAAGTTGTTGTTGCATGAGTGTAAGGTCGGTCGTTTTAGAAATCCTGCTGAGGCACCTATGCCCATCAGTCGACGTCTTTCGACTGATATGGATCGAAACAGTCCACCAGGACATAACTATCAAATCTACGACCCAGAATTCTTTTCTTCTTATTCTGCCTTGCCCGAACAGGCTTCGGTGGCCCCTTTTGCGAAGTCTTTCATATTTTCGGTCAGTCTTGCGAGCGTGGCGGCATGCCGCATCCTCAATGTTTGTCCATTTTTTGATGTTAGAATAAGGGATATAAAATCTTATAGCTATTAAGTCCTCATTGGGTGCGCGAACCTTTATATTCGTATTTCGTCCAGCCTAGTTCAAGTGTTAACTTTTTACTAACTGAGCATACAAAGAGAAGAAATTCACCCATAACATTTATCGATAGGCACTGTGTTAAGTTTTATAGTGCGTGCTTATTGTGAAGTTTTCTTTCACGTTCACTACATTCCAAATCTGATCTAGGCACCAAATATTTAAACTGAGTCCTCGGAACCCGCGTACGTGTGCACTGCAGATTTCATTATATATATATATATATTATGGTTCACAGGTCCGCCATTACAATGAAAGCCTGCTCCAATCAGGGTTCCTTCCACACCCCGGTGTGGGTCCACTAGGCGATGACGACGAAACCCTCCACCATACGTACTACCAGTGGGTTCCGTTCGTGCTCTTCCTACAGTCCATAGCTTTCTACATGCCGCATTATATTTGGAAGAAGAAAGAAGGTTAGTTCCTTCGTTAAATGTCTTCAGCCATTCGTCGTTACAATAGTATTGCATTTGTTTACTTTAGTATTGCATTTGGTGGTCACTCAGTTTGCACACTTAGAACTCTATGAATTATGTTATGTCACAGTGTCATAGAAATGCTTCGTACTCGTTGGATCCTCAGATACACTATCAATTTTAGTTATTTTATCTTATCATATTTTAACCTCATTTTGATCCGATGCGTAAAGTTTAAGTGTAATCTTCGTGATAATATTTCCATTGTGTTCAATGAATGAAAAATTAAATAGGTATAAAATATGTCTTGGAAAAGAAAATTTCATTTATCGAAATCTGCAACCATGGGTATTTTTTTAAATTTATTTTCTAAAACTTAATTGCACAAAACAAAAAAATATACATGGAACTAACTTAACGAAAAATGGCATTCTCTACCAAACCATTAAGTTAAACAGAGATATTATGTTTAAAGTTCATTTTTGAATAGCCTGAATAGAAATTTAGCACTTAGCACACATGTTGATTATAGCCTGGAAAGAGACATTCGATACTCTTAATCCGGAATCCACTTCCTAATGAGGTAAAAAATAATATTCAAAGAATGGGACTACTAAGAGAGAGAACGAGGTGAGAGAAGACTTTGACACAAGGCTGCTATGCGATATCACAGTCGTTAGCTAGTAAATAATCGATGCCCATGTTCCAGGTGGTAGAATCAAGGCCCTCGTAGATGGCCTCCAATACGCTAGCATCGCGATCCAAGATGGCGACGATTTTCAAGTCAAAGGCAACACCGTACCGTCACAAAAGAGTCTGGATAAGAAGCTGGAAATTATCAGGAAGGATATCATTATGAGGTAAGGTATTGCTCAAAATTTGTTTCTAACTGTTGATGATGGATTATTATAATTTGGAAATTTATGTAGAAGACACAGTTCAGGTAAGAAAGTATATCAAACTTGTATGTAATTCATTTTCAATAGTCAGATTTGGACTCATCTTTTCTCTTTGGTATTTTTCTTAAACTATAACCTATTGTTGGTTAATCTAACCTTGGTTTGATATGTTTTCTTATAGAACAACGCACTTATATGTATTATTTAGTTTTGATGTACTGTTGTTTTGAAAAAATAAGTCCCGCCGAGTTTCTTGCCGGACATAATTCTTCTCGGCTCAGAGGTGTAGGGTTAGAACCGGTGTAGTTTGATTGCTTTTCTCTCTCTTTTACTTTGACGTGTAAAAGTGCCCTTGTGGCCTACTTACTGAATAAATGTTTGAGTTTCAGTTTGAGTTTGAGTTTGAGCTCGCATTCTAAGGAAGCCTGAAGTTTGATAACATAATACCAAGAATTGGCGCAGGTACGGGTGCCATCTGATCTTCTACCGGGATTATATGCTATATTGGGATTCAATTTTTTTTCTGACGATGTTTCTCCTTCCTGGTTAAGAAACATTTACGTCTTAATTACGTCTCAGCTCCAGCGCTAGCATGTTAAAGCTGAATTTCTCTTATTATTGAGTGAGGCAACAGTGTCCAGTTGATAACCGATGTTCTTCTTATTCTTCTTCTAGTGATATCTCCGACTGGAGGTTGGCTATGATAAGGACTATACGAACTAGAGGTTTATTCAAAGAGATAATCTCTTGTCAGCGCAATTATTTTTTAATTAATCACCTCCTGGTACTATATGCTTATCTTCTTCTTTATTTGATCCATGACACTTTTCCTTGGCTTTCTATTTTCTCGGAAGTTTTCAATTTTGCCTTCTATTATCTTTTTATGAGGTAACCTCATCTTATACCAAGACATGTAATTTCCTGAATAATTAGTTAAAGGAGTTTATATTATCCGCTATGCATAACATGATCCAAATATTGATAACGTGATAAGATTTTATGATTTTCCTCCAGGTTAAGAATAACCAGAACCTGGTCAGTATGGCTAGTCGCCATGGAGATAGTGAACATGCTGCACGTGGTGCTGCAAGTCTACGTCGTCAACTGCTTCCTGAACGGGCAGTTCATGGACCTGGGGCCCAGGGTCTGGGGCTTCAGCAACTGGGACTACATCGCTGATCCGCTGGAGACTGTGTTTCCAAAGGTGAGCCAAAAATATCCTGCTGTCTAAGTGTAGGGCTAGAGCGAGCTCCACGAACAACTGCTAGATGCATAGTTTAGAAAACTAAATACAAGCCTTTCATTGCTCTCGTTATTTTGTAATCTATACATATAATAAAGCTGAAGAGGGTCGAAAGTCTGTACATGGAAGATAATCGAAAAAAAGTTGGCTGGGGATACTTAAAATCGATAACAGAATACGTTCCAACAATTTTTAGAATTTTTGTCTGTTTATCTGTTTGTCTGTTTATCTGTTTATCTGTTTATCTGTTTGTCTGTTTATTTGACCGCGGATCACGTGAAAACGGCTAAACGGATTTTGATGAAATTTTGTATAGAGATAGTTTGAGTCCCGGGAAAGGATAATATATAGTTTTAATCCCGAAAATCAACCCTGGTGGGGGTGAAAATGGGGTTGAAAGTTTGTATGGAGAATTTTTAACCGCTGAAACGATTTAGATAGAAATGAGTATGCAGATAATTTGAGTCTCGAGAAACGTCATAGGATAGTTTTCAAACCCTTGTGGGGGTGAAAAGGGGGTTGGAAGTTGGTATGAGATTTTTTTTACCGCTGAACTGATTTAGATGAAAATCGGTATAGAGATAGTATGGGTCTCGAGAAAGGACAAAGGATAGTTGTCAACCCGAAAATCAACCCTAAAGGGGTGTAAAGGGAGTTGGAAATTTGTATAGGGAATTATTAACCGCAGAATCGATTTAGATAAAATTTGGTATGGAGATAATTTGAGCTCAGGAAAAGGAAATAAAATAGTTTTATCTCGGAAATTATCCCTTAAGCGGATGCAAAAGGGGTGGAAGTTTACACGGGGAAGAAACAAAAAATAACCGCTGTACGTATTTAGATGAAATTTGGTATTGAAATAATTTGTAATTTTTTGGTCAAGGTGTTCATATTTCAAATTCAAATTCAAATTCAAAAATATTTATTTCAGACAACATGGTCCATTTTGTTAGTATACATTCTAAGTTGTTACTAAGTAATCAATAATCATATTAACATACTTAAAATAAAACATAAAACATCTAAAACTTATATTCTAAATTGGACTTTACCAGTTTGATCAACCCGTAGACTATCGGGCAATCAAATCTACCGGCAATCATCCTCAGAATGTTGTTGCTACTGCATATTTATAACATGTTACCCGTCGATGCTTTAAATTTACCTTTACCCGCTCTTAAGAAATATTTGAAAATGTCACGAATGTCAAAGGGTTATTGCAGGTTCGAGGACTATATATGACGGACAAAGTTGCATGGCCCAAATCAAAAAACTACTACAAAATCATCTAACATTTATAGGACACCGTTTAGGTAGGAAAACATATCAAACGTTTTGTGAAGCAGTCAGATTAGGATTTTATTTTTATTTATAATTAAACAATGGGTGCATTATCTGTCTCTCAAGATGTTTTGATATGCCTTCTTGAAGAACTACGCACTATTTTGTATCTTTAAGATCTAATAATGTATTACTGTTTTGAAAAAAATAAGTCCCGTCGAGTTTCTTTTCGGTCATAATACTTCTCGGGCCGGAGGTGTAGGGTTAGAACCGGTGGTAGTTTTGGAACGAAGTTCCTTATCGGACGGTTCGCGGATGGGGGGCTAGACGAAAAAAAGTCACGTGACCGTCACGAAAAAGCGTCACGTCACGAAAACGCGACACCCATACGATTGAGAAACATGTAAAATGGAATGAAATAAAAAATATATAAAATAGAATAAAGCGAAGTGAAGTGAAGTGTTGTGAAAAGTGAAAGTGAGAAGTGACAAAGTGATAAAAGTCGAGAACCTAAAAGTAAAAAATGTCGAAAATGTCAAAAATGGCAAAATTTCTAAATTACAAAAATTTCAAAAACTTCAAAAATTTCCAAAATTTCCAAAATTTCCGATTTCCAAAATTTTCAAAAGTTCAAAAATTTCATATAATTTAAAATTTCATAAATAAATTTCCACAATTTCAAAACTCCAAAATTTCAAAATAATTAAAACTACAAAATTTACGAAAAAGTCAATAATAATATAAAATAAAATAACATAACTTCGTTCCAATCGCGTGTTTCACGACACTCGTGTATTTTATTTTTCTCTGACGTTCATTAGTGCATTGTAATGTGCTTACATTGAAGAATAAATATCTTGATCTATACCAATATCATAAATCCTCTATCGGAACCGTATGTAATTACCACCATTATTGCAACCAGTAACGTAACATCAGTGTATTATCTGTGACAGTGTGGTAAAAACGTATGAAAATTCATTACCTACGGTAACGTAATGAATATCCGCCCCCCGACCGCCGGCGCAATAAGGTTGGTCATGGCGGTGTAATGGCGGTCATTCTAATGTTTTTAATGGATATGAGTGTAGGTAAAGCGGTGTATGCTTCTGTACATAATGAGGTCTTATTACGTAACAGTTACATAAACTACTATTTATCTCTTTTTTGGGTTCCGTAGTCAACAAGGAACCCTTATAGTTTCGCCATGTCTGTCCGCGGTCTAGCTCAGTTACCGTTCGGACTAGAAAGCTAAAATTTGGTGAGGCCTGATAAGTGATAAGAAGGTTCAATATAAACTATATTGAATAAAATCGGTTCAGCCGTTTTTGAATTATCAGTCAAAAACGCATATTGAAAGGAAGTGCCGAATAGTAAAATGATGTAAGCGCCGCCGAATATCCCTTAATAAACCACCTTTTGAACGGATGCTTTGTAACAGGGCGGCATCTACGAAACTCTACACTGAGTACCGCCCGACATGCTCTTGGCCGGTTTTTTTTGCATTGTTATCCCGAAAATCACCCCTTAAAGATTACTAATTCCAATTCAAGAAAATCCCCAGCCAGGTTATACGTAGCCTATAAAAATTCAACGTCTAAAAGGGGGGGGGGGTAACCCTTACACTCGATTGAGTTTAATTTGCATGGGTCATGGACCCCCCCCCTCTCCAAGTGCACCACAAATAGAAAAAAAAACATTTCTGCATTTGTGACCCCCCCCCCCCCTTCCCCAATTTCAACAGCGCCTGTTCTTACCTTTCATGCTTAGACTGATTTGACGGGAGGATCGATTTGGAAGACATTTGCCGTGGACATGAACGTATAAATACAAAAGTGGTCCTGTATCGTCCGATATACACCTACTCGTATCGTACCTATGTCGTTTAAATCATGCCAAAAAAAAATATAAAAAAAAGTATGAATTTTTGAGGGTAGTTTCATTTAGTGGTAATTGTAAAATATTTTATTAGGACTACTGTCCTCTAGCGTATCCATCTGTCAACTTTACTTCAAGTTCCGCCTCCAGGGAAGCGGGAGAGAAATTAGGGGTGAATTAGCCGCTTACTGACACAGACCGAATTCCACTCGGGCGGAGCCGCGGGCACAGCTAGTATTTCCCATGGCTCTTCTTCGATCTAGTTGATTGACTATCACCATAAAATTCAGCTTGAATTTTGGTCACTTTTTTTTTATACCATGACGGTGGCAAACAAGCATACGGCCCGCTTGATGGTAAGCAGCTACCGTAACCTATGGACTCCTGTAACTCCAAAGGAGTCACGTTGCCGACCCTTTACAAAAGGGAGGATTCACTGTGTTGACGGCTAAAGGAACAAGAAGGTCATCGTCAACACACTGGGTCCTCTCTTTGAGCTCTTTGGCAACTTTAATCACCAGCAGGAACACAACACTATGAGTAGGGTCTAGTGCTATTTGGTTGTGGTTTTCTGTAAGGTAGAGGTACTTCCCCAGTCGGGCTCTGCTCCAGATTTGAGCGAGATGACATTCGCAGTGCCCATACCTCTCTTAAAGTCACATTTTTTATTTATGTATTTATAAAAGTTATAAGATATAAGTCTAATTTTATCGTGATTATAGATTTAGGTGCTTGAAATATGAGTAAGTTAATGAGTTTTACTGTGAATTTTATTGTCTATTTTGTTTACTTTATAAACCTACTTATTCTTTATTTCTTTAAGCACTTAAAGTCTGATTTCAGTATTCAAAGCTTGTTTATAAATTATATAAACAAGCTTTGAATACTGAATAGTTTATAAGTTAATAAGTTTCTTATATTGTTTTTCGTTTGTATTTTTGATAAACAATACCGTATTGTATTGTATTTTATTTAATGTATGCAGGTAACGAAGTGTATATTCCACAAATACGGTCCGAGCGGTTCCATACAGCAGCACGACGCGCTCTGCGTCATGGCGCTCAACATCATCCACGAGAAGATCTACGTCATCCTGTGGTTCTGGTTCCTGTTCCTGTTCATCGTGTCTGTGATTGGTAAGATCCACAAGTACGGTCCAAGCGGCTCCATACAGCAACACGACGCGCTCTGCGTCATGGTGCTCAACATCATCCACGAGAAGATCTACGTCATCCTGTGGTTCTGGTTCCTGTTCCTGTTCATCGTGTCTGTGATTGGTAAGATCCTCAAGTACGGTCCAAGCGGCGCAACACGACGCGCTCTGCGTCTTGGTCCTCAACGTCATCCACTAAAAGATCTACGTCATCCTGTGGTTCTGGTTCCTGTTCCTGTTCACCGTGTCTGTGATTGGTAAGATACTACAAGTACGGTCCGAGCGGCTCCATACAGCAACATGGCACTAGACATCATGCACGAGAAGGTCTACGTCATTCCGTGGTGCTGGTTGCTGTTCCTGTTCATCGTGTCTGTTTGACACCGAGTTTACGTCCTTTTGCTCTTTTATGAGCTTCTTTTAAGTTTATCCACAGACTTTTAAAATATTTCAAGATGATGTGTAGGAATATCACCAAATTTTTACATTAGTTTACCGAGCAGATCCCACGCTCCGCAAATCTGTGATAAACGCTAAGAGAAAATGATGTGTGATGTGACATCTGGCCATAATCAGGCGGTCCGCATATTACTTGTCACGTTAACTTAGCCCAATATACATAATTCCAATTCAGGTCTGGTAAGAGAACTAGTATCAAAATGACCATATTGTGTCATAGTTCCGGTGCCGATATTCTCCCTGCCCAAATGTACTGATTTCATAAAATGTTCTGTTATCATCGTTATACCTATACACAATAAAAAAATACGGGTTTCTAGATAATCCGTGAAGTATTAAAAATATTTATAACGGGTTACTCACGTAATTTAAGTCGATTTTTGCTCGACATGTTTTGGTCAATTTACGATGACTATTTTCACGAGTTGCCTTCCATGTCCTGTTCCTTACCCGTTATAAATATTTTTAATATGTTAGTCTCACGAAAGTTTTATAGTTAAAATCCGTGAAATCTTGCTAATGCTCCCAATTTTAAGGTTTCTAGTTCTCATCAATATTTATTACTAGAAGTCGGTATTTTAAAAAAAAAAAAAATTTCACAGCCTACATTGTTATTTTATATTTTTGTCTCAACTCAGATTTCTGTTCCAGCCGTAATTTGGAGAATCACATCCTTCTTCCTCTATCGCCGGTCTCTGAGGTTCAACGAGTTGATGTTCCGCCAAGTTACTGGCGGAAAGTTCAACCCTTACAACGTGATCAGTGTGGTCAATGGATGTCAGTATGGAGATTGGCTGTTCCTCTACTATTTGGCGAAGAATATGCAAGGATTTATATTCAGGTGAGCTTGACTTTGAAGATATATATATAACTCTATTCCAGTGTTGATGGGCGTCATAGAAACAGAATGAATTACACTTTTAACGCGCTAGGCTTTTAACACCTTTTTAGGGTTCCGTACCTCGAAAGGAAAAAACGGAACCCTTATAGGATCACTTTGTTGTCCGTCCGTCTGTCCGTCTGTCGAGACCCTTCTTCTCAAGAACTCGTAGAGGTATCATGCTGAAATTTATATCAAATACTTAAGTTTACTGTTCCTTGGAGCTGTGAAAAAATCAAACTTCTAAACCAACACAATCAAAAGATACAGCCGTTTGTGCCGCAAATTCCGCAAATTTTCGAAACTCGCAAGGGAATCAAAACCTACAGGGTATTTCCCGTAAACTCAGAATCTTGAATTTTGGTACAAAGCAACGTAAAGGAAAAATTGCGAAAATCGTAAATTTTTAGTTACATCATATAATAAAAATATTTTTAATAATTTTAAAGTTACTACCCCTTTCCTCGTGAACGCGTAGCTATGACTCGATAGTCGTGATGGGTAAACTTTTACTTATATACCTACAGGTTTGTACGGAACCTTCGGTGCGCGAGTCCGACTCGCACATGACCGGTTTTTTTTCTAACCGTTTAGGTGGTCGGGTGTTTAATTTGAATGGAATAGCGAGGAAAAATTAAAAAATATGGTGTTATCATCACTCAGCAATGAAAAAAATTTGGTACATTGGGTATATTGGGTATTCGCAACGATAAAATTTTATAAATATGTAATATTATAATTTTATTTTCAGGGAACTTTTCACGCGCCTCGCTGAAGAGCTAGAAAAGAGAGAGATGCCTTATGAACAGAGTGGGCATGAAGAAAAGGGTGCAGAACCGGTACTCGTCAGTAGAGTAGACTACGATGATGAGACACTACCTTTGAAAGAGAAGACTGCATTATGAACGTAGAAAGATATGCATTTTGGCGCATATTATTTGGTCTGTAAACGGTCCCAATGTTAAGTTTTTGTTTGATTTTGTGATGTTATAAACGTAATCTTTGATTATTTTATAATATGTCTATATGGGACAAAAATAAGATATATTTTAAGTCTAAAGACAAAAGAAGGAGTAAATATTAAAACTTAAATTAGCTATGTTAATATTGTATAGTGTTCATATTGTCATAAAACGACCAATGAAATAATTCAAATCGATTCGATAATAGGTAGATATATTATAAACAAATTGAAATGCATTTAGAAAACTATGACATTTTAGAATTAAGTGAATTAAAGGAATAAAATTCTAAGCGGACTGAAGCTCTAATTTTCGAGTTGTGTCTATATTATTGCATCTTCGATATCAAATTAATGGTTGTTGAAGAGTGATTTAAAATAAAGTGTTTTTGTCGTTCTTCTGTAATTTTAGTCATTCAAATCTTGCCAGCAGAGGCATGATTAGCATTTATATTCATGGATTTAGTAAGTATTTAGCGTATAATGCATATTTTATACTTACTTAATTTTTTAGACTAAATATTTACCTATTCTAGTAAGACTAGACCTTGCTCAAATGGCGAAGTATACATTCTTATATAAACGATGAAGCTACTTGAATATTACATACATATATAATGTAGTTTATGTTCTTGTAATATTTTTTTATTATAATTCAATTGAAATCAGAATTTACTATCATTCAATGAATAAAGTTTATTACTTGCTTCTTTACGTTTTTCTCAAATTAACAGTTAATACTTCGAACCACAATATATCGGGTTATCTGCACAAAGATAAAGAAAGGGGTGCATATAGAAATTAATTGCATTGGCCATACCAAAATGTAGTTTTGTTGAGGAACAACAGTATGGGGTTGTTCAAAAAAGGAGTGCACTTGTCTTTTATTTATAACACGACGGTGGCAAACAAGAATACGGCCTGCCTGATGGTAAGCAACTACCGTTGCATATGGACGCCTGCGACTTCGGAGGTGTCACATGCGCGTTGCCGACCCTTTACAAAAAGGAGGACACACTGTGTTGACGGCTAAAGGAACAAAAGGGTGCCTCATCGTCAACACACTGCGTCCTCTTTGAGCTCTTTGGCTACCTTACTCACCAGCAGGAACACAACACTATGAGTAGGGTCCAGTGCTACTTGGCTATGGTTTTCTGTAAGGTGGAGGTACTTCCCCAGTCGGGCTCTGGTCCAAATTTGAGTGATATATCATTCGCTGTGCTGTGCCCTACCACACATAGCGAGATGATATTCGCAGTACCCACCTCTCTTTTGGACGTAGTTTAAGGACATACCCGTGTCCGGACGTAGTTTAAGGACATACCCGGGTCCAAAAAATGTATTCAAATAGCCCAACAACGCGCTCGCAACACTTCTGAAGTTCCAGGCATCCAAAGGCAGGCGGCTGTATGCTTGTTTGCCATCGACGGGATGTAAAACAAATGATAATTCTTCATCCATCAGTCCATCACAACGGAGGTAACGTAAGACTACAATCAAGTTCAATTAGTGCTCATATTGAATAATTGAAGTCCACAGTGCGACTATTTGCAGTCAGGTCATCCTGACTTGTCCAGAGATAAGGTGATTCAGGTTAATTGCGCCCGTAGGGCCAATTGGGTACTTTCCTGGGTAAAAAAATATAATTATATTTAGTCTGTCAGTTAGATTATCGAAAAATATTGGAGACGTATTTTTTATTTTGTTAATCAAACAAAATTGGTGAAGATATAGCCCGTTAAAGTTCCGCGTGACGTCACATTATACTAAAAATTGTACTGAAATGTGACGTCTCGCGGAAATATATATTTTTAGGAAAGTAGCCAATTGCGCCTACCCTATTGCATATTATATCACTGCATCTGGTAAATAAAGGGTTCAACAGTACTCACGATTCTGTACCGATCTACCACCAACAATCCATTAACGCTACTTTTCTATGGCCATGAAAACGGAAGGAGAGGGACCTTGTGTGTCCTAGTAGAATTAATTGTGCTCACGACTCTGAAGAACACTTCAACTTCCAACATATTGGGAAACCACCCTGTATGTAGGTAGGTACATTTTGCTGGTGAGACTATAATGCTTGTATTATATTCATATTCATTTATTTAGTAAATGCACAGATACAATACACGTCAAGAGAAAAAATAATACTAAAATTAATACTAGTGAGCTATAATACTAATTCGCAATTTATAGTAATAAGGTTAAGGTTAGGTGTAGGATGCCGTTTAGATCACTAAATGGTTTTTTTTTTAAATCCTATGGTTACATGTCACTGGATATAGATAGGCATTTCTTCTCTGGGGTAGTAGTAGGATACCAGATGATCAAGAAAATCCAGTGCAGCTGCCAAGTTTGTAACTCTTTTAGCACCACCCAGGGATCACGTGTAGGGTTGTCTAAGTATTTCCTACGGACGCAGAGTAACATTGATTCCCAATTCTATTCTTTAATCATTGCTGGTCTAGGAAGCAGTTAATCATTTGTTCTTATTTTATACAGGAACTTAAAGCCCGACCAGTAATATAGGATCATGCGCCATGTTGCGGAATTTAATTGGAACTTAATTTCTTACACTGGCAATAATTTTAATGATAAGTTGTCACTTGTTGTCAGTATCATTGTGGCGGTTTACTTGCATAATAGTAACGTGTTGAGTATTATATAAAAATACAAAAAATGGCAAAAACTATTCACAGTCAAGAGCGAAACATTGTAAATAATTATGGTACATAATAAACAGCTATAAATAAAACTCTCGGGAAATGAAACCATTTCGCTACGAAAAGCTGACCAGACACTATCAATGTCATTATTTCTGTAGCCGTCCTTTTCTATGTATATGGAGAATGAGAAGGATGATGAGTAAATAAATAATGTCATTATTATTGAGTGTGGTCAGCTTAACATTTTCAAATTAACATCAGAGCTGACAGGTAAACAAATCAAGATATCACCATACCATAGAGAATAATATACATTTTGACTATATTGAACTGTTGCCATATCGACATACATGAGGATAACAGCGCCCTTCTGACAATATCATATAATTCATATGTGACGGTCGGGCTTTATGGACTAAGAGCTGGCCACGTCAGAAATGACACAATAATGAGAGCACTGAAACCTGACTATTAGTTAGATTGCTTTACCATCCTTATTGATAGATCTGGCCATCTGGCAGCTTTTAATGGGTGGAGATCAGAGTGAGAGACCAACAGAGTTTTTCAGTTAAAAAATAGTTATACCAAAATAGGTAAAAACTGCCGAAGTTTTGTCTTTCTAGAGGGCAAGGCCTATATTTTAACATGAGAACAAAAAACATTGCGTATTATTGTGGAAACAAAAACAGTAGGCGACAAACTATAAATTGCATTATACGTCATTTGGCACTACTTTCTCCCAACAGAAACTTCTGGCTATGATATCAATTAATTAATGACATAATTTCTCATAATATTGCATCAAACCCAGAACTCTAAGATTTGTTTTCTTTAAGTTATTTGCATTCTTTGACCTCCACCACTTTACAGCTGCCAGATGTCCGGAACTAGAAACAAGCATAGTATAGCAAACTAACTATAGGGGTTTCGTTGCTCTCATTATTGTGCCATAACTGACGTGGCCAGCTCTCCGTCTATTACAACAATTTGTATTAACGCCCATTAATCCGCCGGGTTGTCTACTACTCATCTTGACCACTGCCATATTTGGCTGGCGAGACTATAGCGCTCGTAGGACGTTGTTTAGTAATATGGGCCACTGAGCCACGAACATCGGCATTCTTTAATCATGGCTAGTCTAAGAGCCAGTGTTCATATTTGTTCCTATTTTCAAATATTTTCTACGTCATGTCGATAAATAGTTATCCATTAAGTTATCCATCAGGTAAGTAGTATTTTTTTCTAAGCTAAGCATGTGCAAGCATTTCCCAACTGAACAAGGCATATCTTAAAATCATACATGAACGAGGTGTAAAGCCGAACCGAAATATATGATCGTGCGCCATGTTGCAGAATTTCATTGGAACTACGAGTAGTTTCTTTCACTGACAATAATTTTAATGACAGGGTGATATGCATGTGATAGGTTGCCACTGTTGTGAGTGTAATTGGCGCTTTACTTGAATAATAGTAAAGTGTCGAATATTAAATAACAAATGACAAAAAAAAACATAATTATTCATAGTCAAGAGCGAAACAGTGGAAATAGTATATATTTATAATAAACTGCTATAAATAATACGCTCGGGAAATGAAACTTTTTCGCTATGAAACATTTTCAAATTAACACGAGCTGACACCATACCATAGATAATAATTCAATCTATGACTATACTGAACTGTTGCCATATAAATGAGAATAATAGCGCCCTCTTGACAATTATCATATATTTGTTGGTCAGGCTTTAATCAGGCGGATCAGGGCAGGTACTATAGTAGTTTTAACGGCCTTCTAACGCAGTCGGTAGTGACCCTGCCTACGAAGCAAGAGGTTCGAATCCTGGTAAGGGCATTTACTTGTGTGTTTATCACAGATATTTGTTCCTGAGTTATGGATGTTTTCTATGTATTTAAGTATTTCTCTATATCTATATATTATATGTATATATCGTTGTCTAGTACCCACAACACAAGCCTTATTGAGCTTACCGTAGGACTAGGTCAATTCGTGTAAGATTGTCCATTAATAATTATTTATTAATATTTATTATTTCTTAGAACCTTAGAATATATTTGAAAAGTCTTCATTCACAATATCACAAAATATCACATGTCTAAAATAATTTAACAAAAACGATCACAATTTGAGTAGGTAGGTACAGTCACCGGCGCTAATATCTTCCTACACGGAGACCGCAAAAATATGTGACACGCACTTATTTGTAGGACCATTAGAGTGTGTCACATATTTTTATTTTGTAGGAAGATACTATTGCCGGTAAAGTTACCGACATTGCCAAAAGAGTTGCGCAACTAGAATGGGAATGGGCCGGACATATCTGCCGCAGGAACGACGACCGATGGAGACAAAGAGTTCTGTTCTGGAGGCGTCGAATGGGAAGACGAGATGACGGGAAGCCACGAGCCAGATGGTCGGACGACATTAAAAAGACGGCAGGGCCGACCTGGCACAGAACCGCCGCGTCAAGGACAACATGGAAATCCATGAAAGAGGCATATGTCCAGCACTGGACGCAAATATGCTGAGAAGAGAGAGAGAGAGAGAGATTACCGGTGACAAACATACTCTTGGTGTGCCGGTACACCAAGAGTATACCTAACACAGTCCAATTAAAATTTAAAACTATGTTTTAGTTAGTTATTATTTTATTAAAATCTAAATTAGAGCAATCTATGCTCTGATTTAGATTTTTTTACAAAAAAATAAAACATCTCTTAAATCTCTTAAATACTTAAAAACTGCCTCTCGGCCTATTTTTGTTTGTCTGTTAATTGAAACAACAACTAACAACTACTGTTGTGCCGATGACCCAATCGTAATCGTAGGCTAGTCTAATAGCTTTGGTTTTCAACCGACTTCAAGATTTCGAAGGAGGAGGTTATCAATTCGTCGGGATCTTTGTTTTTGCTATTTTTTATTCTTTTTTTTTATGTATGTTCACCGATTATTCGAAGACGGCTGGACCGATTTGAAAAATTATTTTTTCGTTTGAAAGAGTATACTTCACAGTTGGTCCCATTTTAACCAGGTCAGGATCTGATGATGGGATCCTGGAGAAATCGAGGGAACTCTTGAACTATTTTTTTTATTTTTTATTTAAGTAATTATTAGGAACGTTAGTTATAAATATTACTTACATATTTATGCTCCACAAAAGTGCCTATAGGTGTATTTATGCTCCACAAAAGTGCCTGAAAGTGCCTATAGGCACACCTATAGTGATTTCAGTATGTTTTACAGCAGCTCGAGCATTTCCTTTTAGAAAGGTGGATGTTTAGTGAAGTCGGTTCTTTTTTGATCAAAATTATAGTATTACCTATATGGAAGCGTTGTTGGCAGTGTTGGACTTGCGGTAAGACGTGACTTTCAATCCGGAGGCCTCGGGTTCAAACTTCGGCTCGTACCACTTAGTTTTTAGGAACATAGTACGTACCTACTAAAATATCATTTGATATATTTACCCGTCACTTTTCGGGGAAGGAAAATATCGTGAGGAAACCGGACCTAATCCCAACACGGCTTAGCTAGTTTCGCCTCAGGGTTGGAAGGTCAGATGATTGTCGATTGTTTAAAAACTAGTGCCTACGCCAATCCCTGGGATTAGGAAGTTTATGAATTAACGAGTAACTGTGCATTCATACACTGGGCGAGCTTGTCAGAGAAATTGGTACTAACTACATCACTATCACACTCTTATTTACTACATATACTAACATGGGTATATCGTTTAAGGAATACTCTATTGATAAGAATAAGATATATAAGGTTTTAACTTGTAATGAAAAATAAACATGAAAAGTCGAAGGGAGAAACGAGAGGCCACACCCCAGATCAGGGATGTAAAGGCCCATTTACACGATACAATATCCTTGAACATTCAATACAATAAAATTGAGGCAACAAAAAACCTGCACTATCTAAACATAACATGACATTCTTGTATTCAAGTAGCAACTTGAATTCAATACTGGCATACGTGTAAACAAAGCCCCAGGCTTGAATACACTTAATTGAATACAAGAATTGCCAATCCACACTTCATTTCGGACATGGATCTCCTACGCGAAGGTGTGCTTCTTGTTACTGCTATATTAGCAACTGCTTACCAAACTTTATGTGGTTTCTCTCAACTCCGAAGTTTTTCTTAAAAATGTGTCCATTAAATTGTACCACACAAGTTTTGGCTTATATAATTCACCGCTGCCGAATCCAGTTCCCACTGAATCCTTCACTTTCTTCTTTTCAGCTTGAAATTGCGTTCAAAAGCCATTAAGTTTCTTCATCATTTCTTTGGGACCAAAACGTTCTACCCCGAATTCTTTAGAAAAACCTGCAAGGGCAGCCTCGCGAGCCTCACGGTTTTTATAATTTTTATTCTCTGTATCCCACTAACATTCATGGTTTCTATAAATTTCAATAAATTTAATTACGCCCGAACCAAATTAAAAGATATTTTTGTTCATCTTACTACCCACAAAGAACGTTCAATGTTGAATGAAAATCTGCCAATGCAAATACGTTCAATTCTTGCTTCAATGCATCATATTTGGTTCAACTTGAAGTTTAGACCTGTCAAGACTTGCATGCAATTAATGCCGTTCAATAAGATGTACTAGTGTAAACAAAATACGGTCAAGAATATTGCCTATCAAGAATTGTATACAATAAATGCATTCAAGATTTTAGTTATTGATCAAGTGTAAACACTTTGATTCAATTCTTGAATTCAATTATTGAATGGCAAAAATTGCATACAATTATTGCCGATTTTTGTTCAAGAAACTTGTACCGTCTAAATGGGCCTTAACAGATGTGGTTTTATCGGAACTGAAAGCGGAATCAGATGTTTTAAGTTTAGTTTATCGGAACCAGAACCGGAATCGGAACTGAAAACGGAAGCGGAACCAGAATCGAAGCCCGAGTGATAGCACCACGTGGCAAGCGGGGACTTGAGAAAATGACAGGTGTAAACCTGTTTGTTTTTTATGTGCGCCGCTCATTTCCCCCCGCTGCGCTGCTGTGACATCCGATATAACTTCTGTTTGGAAATTAACAGAACCGGAACCGAAGCGGATGTTTAAAACCAATCGGAAGTTCCGACTTAACGGAACCGGAACCGGAGCTCTGTAACATCCCTGCCCCAGATGTATTAAATTATTACAAAGTTTTGTTGCCGAGCGGACCCCGGGCTGAGTAAAGCCCGTGGTAAAAGGCCCGACCAACGCTAGGAGGATGATGACTTTAGTATACAGGGTGGTGGCACATTTAGATCGGTCAGTATGGGAAAGTATGAAACTGTAAGACCATGTGGAAAAAAAGTTTTATTAGGGTACCTCCCCTATACGTAAAGTGGGGAGTGATTTTTGTTTTCATTTCAACCCTAACGTGTGATATATTGTTGGATAGGTATTTAAAAATGAATAGGGTTTGATTAAAATCATTTTTTGATAATGTAAATATTTTCGGAAATAATCGCTCTAGAAGTAAAAAAAAATGTGTCCCCCCCCTCTAACTTTTGAAGCATAAGTTTTAAAAATATGAAAAAGATTTCAAGAGTAGAACTTTATAAAAACCTTCTAGGAAAATTATTTTGAACTTGATAGGTTGAATAGTTTTTGAAAAAAAATTACAATATAATTTCTGAACTAAGTTTGTAATTTAACCGTATAAGCAGGTGTTTATTGTACCTGTAATTTCTACAAAATCACAATGAAATGACGTGCTTTCAAATAAAGTAAAAACGGTGAAAATCGGTTCACGCAATAAAGAATTATCCCATAAAATCATCTTCCATACTTTAAGCTCGAGCGCAATAGTTACTTAATTTGCCGATAGATGTCGCTGTACGTGGAACGCTCATATCATATCCTACATACATACATGGCGGTGTTATTTTAACTCTTAAGTGGGGACACTTAATGTGACGGACGGATAACTACGGAACCCTACACTGAGCGTGGCCCGACACGCTCTTGGCCGGTTTTTTTATTTTATCACTTTGTCGGCGTGATTGATATACATATTAGTACCAAATTTCAGCTTTCTAGTGCTAACGGTCACTGAGATTATCCGCGGACGGACGGACGGACGGACAGACATGGCGAAACTATAAGGATTCCTGGTTGACTACGGAACCCTAAAAAACTGCAATCAAAATTACATTACATTAAAAAAACTTGCACTCAACTCGGGAATCGAACCCTGATGTTTTGAAAAATAAAACTAACACTATTTCTACGAGTACTTAGATATCGATTGTGTAGGTCTTAAGCATTAAATGTTACTATGACACATTGATGTCTAAAATTAATAAAATGCATTGTTTTCATATCAATTGTCTATGATTTGATGAATTCAGTACTGATATTTATAACGGGTTACTCACGTAATTTAAGTCTATTTTTGCTCGACATGTTTCGATCAATTTACGATGATCATTCTCACGAGCGGCCTTCCGCTACGGCAGCGCGCCGTGTGAAGTCTCGTAACTTATGCTATTATTTGTATGTAGATTCAGCGCTGAATTAAGCTTAAGTGAGTGGTGTGACATCGATATCCCTTAGATATAGAAGTAGAAGATAGAGGTAGAAGTAATGCTTACTAAGCTAAAATTAAAGCAAGCGTGCGGTGCGATCAAAACGGTTAACAATTTGCAAATTAACCTGTCGCTTCGATACATTCCTGGCCTTGTCCACTAATGGAAACTATTAATTATCCAATAATTTTGAACTCTGAATTTTGCATCGACTGAACGCTACGAAATATGATGACATTACAATATCAGACCATATCACATGACGTTTAAAATTGCTATTTAGTTACAAGGCCTTTTCGCATAATGTACCTAACGATTTCAACAATGAGATCAATTATAGAGATATATTGTCTAAGTCGTACCTATAAAGATGTCGTAATTTGGAAAGAGCTGCCACAAACGTCTACTGCAGAAAACTTTTTCAATGGGGAAGGCCGGTGAAAAGTCATCATAGATGTCGCTGCGTACGATGGTCCTTATTTTATATGGAATTTGACAGCTGGTTAAATAAATTTTAGATGGCGCTGCGCACAGTGGTATTTTTTTGTATGAGATTTGACATATACCATAGACAAACAAATTGACAGCTGCCTTCCCCATTCAAGATTAGAAAGCCATTAAAAAAAAACCTTAAAAAATTGGTAATTCGGACGGATGACCGGCTGTTCTAGTACCTAGTTAGTAATTAGCCCAATTAAAGGGTAATTATAATTTAAATACATTTTAAGGTTAAAGTAATCTTACCTAAACCTTACGAGATATCAATTTATTAGGTAGGTAACCTTAGTACCGCGGAGCATTTCTAACAAAAGTTAAAACAAATGAACTATGTCTAATCTCGACATAACTTCGGAATTTAATTACCTAATACTAAGTAGGTGCTTAATTTACAACTAATTAGGAACAAATATTTTTTAAACAGCCGGTGCATTATTTCTTTTAAACCCAAGAATATTATCAGTTATAACAAACGTGAATAGAGAATAACTCTATACAAAACAGTTAGTTTTGGAGTCTGTTAATAATTGAACTCAGGCCCACGTTCCAGTTGCGCAATGGATACCAATAACCTGAAGCCGTCAGGAGACACTGACCCTTGAAGAAGTGCCTCAAACCAGTTTGGTAGCCCGCATTATTGGCTGCAAAGTTTAAAATCAAGCGCATCTTTGTAACCTAACCTTTCAAACTCCGACTAGAAGCAGATGAAAATCTGAAATACTAGGTATAGATAAAAACAACATAAATAGTTTTATTTGTTTAATTATTTCCGGTTCACTTGATTTTTTAAATGTTTTGTTTGGCAATATTAAACGTTCCTTTCTGTTGACTGACACTCTACGAAAATAACCACGTTTTTATTTAAAAAATAAATTATATTAATAATTAATTATCTTATTCATTGTTTTACTATGACATAGTTTGAAGTTATTGCGGGATTCCATAGTTCTATGTGTTTAAACAACTAAATCTTATACAATCGCCCTTTGCGATTAATGCAATAAATGTCAAAACCTATAAAACTCTGCGTAAAATGGAACGACTTTACAAAAACGGCAACACTGTCAATAAAATGGCGACGCGCGCGCTGTCGCGAGCATCAGTTGAACACAGTGACATAGTTACATCTCTTTTTAGCACCGATGCCCTGTCCCATCTCATTGTCTCCTGATAAAGAAGAAGCTATACAATGCGCATTGCTTTCTCGCTCCCACTGAGTGGTTTGTTCCGTACTGTATTTAATGTAATCGTGTCACGCTGCCTCTTTCTCTCTGAGGTTCAGTATTGAATACTATAGAACAGTATTGTATAGTATAGCTACGGAGGTAGTATGCATCGCTGGTTGGCTAGTAAACCAAAATTGTGCAAGCGAGCGAGAGTACTTGAGTGCGGCGGTCGTATGACTACGTCGAGTGATGAAATGAACAAATTTCTGTAGACACGACTAAAATTGAATAAAATTGCGTGTTTATTGTTTGACAAAACGTGAAAGACCGTTGTTTACATCGCGTCCTGTGAACTTTACTGTGATTTTAATTGATAACATAAGATCTGCTCGTATTGCATGCCTTGGAAAACTCGCAATTCGCGGAAAATATTTCCTAAAGGAAAACATACATGAAAGAGGGACGTCTCTGAATCGGTAAGTAACTGTTTTGTTTAATAGCGTTTACCTGATTTGTTCTAGCAAGGCCGCGTTACGCTTGTATATGAACCAAATGGTCATAGAATTTTCGAATGTCCCAGTTCTATTGTGCCAGTTAATGAAAGATTGTACTCTCGCTCCGAGCGCTTTTCAGCTGTTTGTTTTTAATTGTCTGTGACTTGTTTTTTTTATGCATAGCTGACGAGTTCATATTTTTTTATTAATTGTTATTACTTATTAATATATTTTTCTATATCGGATATAGGTCATTATGAGAATTCTAATATATTATTAACTTATAATTTTAAAAAGAAAATTTCTAATTTAGTTTTTGATAATTTATACCCATTCATCATTGTTTATCACTGTTATTTCTAACTTGCTTGCAAACTTGCAGTTGGAATTTGATAAAATGTATACCTATGAACTGCCTGTGATAAGGGCTAAGATGCATGATGGAACTGGGTACAACAATTAACAATCAAGAGTACACTCCGCATTAAATTTATATTTACTGTACATTAGTCAATTGATATCAAAATAATGTAAACAAATCTCTGTTGGTAAAACTCATTTTCTCATATTATTCCTTAGATATTTAACTATTACAGATTTAAAAATTAGGAAAACCCTTGAAACTGCCGAATCGATTCACATAAAACATCTCTTAGATCACTCGCTGGTTTTCTAGCATCGCTTTTAAATAAAGAATAGCTTTTACATCAATTCAACCGTTTTAGCACTACAGCAACACAAACAGACATATAGTTTTAGCGATCAAACTTATAATATAACACCTCTTTTTGTATCAGGGTTTAAAAATATCATGCCTCAATGGCGGTGACCAAATCATGTTTTTAATTTTTATAAGATTCATATAAAAGTTATAAAACAAACTACATATATACAGGTTCTTCTCAATATGCTAAAGCTAAAATTTGCCAACACATTTAGATGATATTGACTTTTACCTTTTGTCAGCAACTTGTATGCACCAATTCTGATGGTGACAGTATTATTATTAAATTAAGAATACCCTGAAAAAGACTGTCTCCGGTCAGTCAGTAAGGATTTTGCGGAAGGTTATGACTGGTTGACAGTTAAAAATCCTCTTGGAAGGCTCCGGGGCCTTCGGGGGTTCAGTATATCTTTTGTCTGATATAAAGATGATTATAATATTTATAATTATGTCATAAATTAACTTTTTTCTTTTATAAGCATGGTTAAAGATTGTTAGATTGCCGTATTACCTGAACGGTATTGGTAGTCTGCTATTGCACAGCGAATGTATGTTTTACTCTATCTAAACATCAAGTGTTATTCTGATTTTGGTCCCGGATATGTCGTTAAACTATGTCCGGACATAGGTATGTCCTTAAACTACGTCCTAAACAGAGGTATGGGCACTGCGAATGTCATCTCGCTATGTATGGTAGGGCACAGCATGGCTAATGTCATCTCGCTCTAATCTGGAGCAGAGCCTGACTGGGGAAGTACCTCCACCTTACAGAAGATCACAGCAGAATAGCAGTAGACGCTACTCATAGTGCTGTGTTAATGCTAGTGAGTAAGGTTGCCAAAGAGCTCAAAGAGGACCCAATGTGTTGACGACGAGGGACCCTCTTGTTCCTTTAGCGGTCAACACAGTAAGTCCTCCTTTTTGTTAAGGGTCGCGCCGCGCATGTGAGTTGCGTAGCACTCCTCTGGAGTTGCAGGCGTCCATAGGCGACGGTAGCTGCTTACCATCAGGCGGGCCGTATGCTTGCTAGCCACCGTCGTGGTATAAAAAAAATTAATAACTAATAGTCACGTGATGAATCTAAATTATTTAATCTGTCTCCATCAGCAGACCAGCTTGATGGTACCAAAATACTGTATTGTTATCTAGGTTACGCAGGAATGATAAATTTCAGCTCATGCATTCATGATTGAAACCTACATAAAAGCATAATAGTAGTTTATGTAACTGTTACGTAATAAGGGTCCTTAAAATACGAGTGTGGTTTATCTACACACATCATAAATCCTAAATGAAGTGTTCGGAAACCATTAGAATGACCGCCATTGCACCGGCATGACCAACTCGATTGTGCCGGCGGTCGGGCGTGCGCGTGCCGGCGGTCGGAGAGGAGGGCAGATTTTCATTACGTTATCGTAGGTAATGAATTTTCATACCCACACTGTCACAGGCAAGTCACAGGTAATACACTGATGTTTCGTTACTGGTTGCAATAATGGTGGTAATTACATACGGTTTCCGAACGCGGAATAGAGGATTTATGATATTGGTGTAGATAAAATAATTTAAAATGTTGGGGTGTTTCAGGGTTTTGCTAAAACCGGTAGGTACTTAGCCGACTCCTGATGTCTGTTGCAAGGGCGAGAGGTCGATTAAAACGATAAGAAAACCGTATTTCCATTATAATAAAGTCAGTTCGCATTACACGTGTTACAGTAATGCTTGATCGGATGACGTATAATGTAAAACAATAGTCAAGGAATGATACCGTAATATCACAAGCGCGCCTCATACATTGGGAAATGGTCGGGACATTGCTTGCAAATGTCATTTATAACTGACGCACTAATCAACCTAAAGTTTTGTGGTTTTTAAAACGTCTGGCAAATCGAATATGCGGTATTCGTTAATTCCATTTTTGGAGACGAAATTTTATAGCTGAGCTACCATTCATATAATTTTAAACAAAAAAGATCCGACTTCACTTAGCGTCCACCTTTCCAAAAGCAAATGCCCGAGCTACTGTAAAAAATACTCATATCACTATAGGTGTGCCTATAATGTTTGAAGAGCTCCCTCGACTTCTCCAGGATCCCATCATCGGATCCTGACCTGATAACAATGGGACCAACTGTGAAGTATACTCTTTCAAACGAAGGTTTATACCTTGTCAACCTTTTTTATTTGTTTTATGCTACCTATAAACTTTTCTGGAATTCGCCTTCCTTCTTTTGGTCTGACATTAAAATACCTCGCAAGTCTCCATGCTTCCTTTTTACGCTCCATCAAAGACGAAATCCCTTAATAGTCGACTACACTCAAGCTCAATCAAAACAGACCACTTTGTATGGAACTATCTATTCAGAGTAGACGTGTGCGCCGCGCCGGCGTGGCGTAGCCGCGCCGTGGGACCCACGCCGCCGCCGCCGCCGCGGATTTCAAAATCCACGCCGTTGGCCAAATTTCAGAATTCGGCAAAAATTTGCCAATGACAATTACCGATGAAGGAAAGTCAGTTGAAAATTTAACAACGTATATTGACGATTTAAACTATGAAAACATCTACACATTGAAATAGTTTGGGTTTGGTCAATTCCTTCTCTTTCGGGAGATTAATAAATGCCTTGAAAGTCCAAGTTTCAGAACCGTATAGGAAAATTGGAAACACCAGGGAACGCCTAAGTCTAACCTTAGTCTACCTCTGTATGCGGCGATCTCTCCAGATCCTATCTAACCGAGTCATAGCACCATTCGCTATTTGAATCCTCCGGATGATTACCTACCACACCTACCATCGCTAGATAGAAATGAGCCGAGGTAGGTGAAGACGCTGACGCATTCTAGGTCGTTCAGTGCTAGGCTCCGTGAAGGAGACTGTTTCCGGTGTACGAACATTAACTTGGTTTTGGCATGGTTGATGTGAAGTCCTAATTCGATGTTCTCCGCTTCTATTCGCTGGAATAAAAGACACATCTCCTCCTTGTTTGCTGATCGTTTTGCCGCCAATTGATATGCCACCGTCCCAGTTCTTGGTGACCTTACGTAAGATCTATTCGCCGTAGATATTAAAGAGCTTCGGAGACAGTATACAGCCCTGTCTTACTCCTCTTTCCGGCTTGAACTGGTCCAACAAGGTGTTCTCGATGCGCACTCTGGCAGTACTTTCGGCGTACAATTTCTCAACAAAGTGAGCTAAATGAGCAGGGACACCCATCTCCAGGAGCACGTACAGCATGTTTTTCCATCTAACACAGTCGAATGCTTTGGCATAATCTATGAAGCATAGGACTACTGGCTTGTTCCATTCACCACATCTCTCGATGATCTGCTCCCGTGTCCCTAGACACAGAGCCAGCCTGCTCTGTAGGTATTTGCCGCTCCAGGAACTTTGCCAGGAATTCATGATGTAAAGAAAAACTTTACTGGCATGCGATATAATAGACAAAGTTCTATAGTTGTCACATTTTAGCGTCGAGCCTTTTTTATGGAGAGGTATAACCATGGATTCAGTCCAGTCTCTCGGCCACTGGCCAGTTCTCCACACTTTGCAGCTAATCTGGTGTAATAACTGTGTACCTTCGCCACCTAGATTCTTTAGGAGATTAGCGCATATACCATCAGTACCGACGGCATTAACTTTCAGACGTCTGATAGCGTCTTTCTACTTCGGAAATAAATATTTCCGGCTCTAGTGGATGCACAGCATCATTTCGTACTAAAGATGTTCCGGAACTTTTCGATAGAGTTGTTCCGAATAGTCTCTCCATCTAGCCAACACTTTTCCCAGGTCTGATAAAGTGTTTCCATCAGTATCCGCCATCTGCCAGCTTCTAGGTTTGTAGTCGCGGGTGAGAAGTTTGACTTTCTGGAACAAGTCTTTAGAATGGGCAGTTGCAGCATGGTTTTCGTCACACAAAGCATGGATTGAATTATTATAATATTATCGTGCCCTTTTCACGCAATTGTGTAACCTGGAATACTCCTTTCTTGCTATGTCTGTGTTAAAGCCTTGTTCTTTGAGAGTCCTCTGTGGCTCAATAAGTTCCCAGATAGCATCAGAAATCGAGGGTTTCCGTCTTGCTTAGCTCCCAGGAGTGGGGATGATTTCTTTCGCTGTTTCGGACACAACCGCCTTGAAGGTATTCCATGTTGTCTCTGTATCTTCAAAAGGATCCCTTATAACGTCCTTTATCTTGAGAGGCAACATTCTGGCGAGCTCCCGCAAGACATTTCTTGGTAGCTGGCCTTGGTACACGCTTTAGATGGAGTTGGCTTTAAAATCATCTTAATTTATCACAATTATGAAAAACATTGACATAAAAGCGATTTCAGAAAAATAGGCAGGACTGAAGTGTACTAGACTACTGTACTAAAAAAAACACCCTTAAATAAGCAAACGGCCTTATATATCGTTTTATGTTGCTTGTTCCTAATAAGTTATTGATATTTAACGTATTATTAATGCGAAACGTGAGCCTTGCGAGCGCCGGCTAAAGCGACCTTAACGCCGGCGTGGCGCAGCCACGCCGCCAAAAATTCCCGGCGCGCCGCTGCCGCGGATTTTTATGGCGGCGCACACGTCTAATTCAGAGTGACCTGTTTTTATAGTCTTCGAGTGTACTTAGACCATAAATCATAACCCGGCCCCGCCCAGCGATTACGACCAGGAAATCACCTGGTCATTATCCTGGTCAAAAAAACAACGAACCCTGGGGAACAGAACTGGTTCTAGTTTTTTATTAGTTTAATAGCTTGTCTCAAGAATCCCTATATTATGTCTATCATGCTTATGCGAAGTTGTAATATTAAAGTCTACCACACTTTATTGGTAGTTATGTTTAAAACCAACAAATCATACATCGCAAAATATTATTTAAAAATTACATCATTATTGTATTGCAACTTGTTCCGCCATTTAACATTTTGTGATTCAATTTAGAACTTTATGTACATTATTTTTAAGTTTAATTTAGTGTTTCCTTTTGTAGCAAAAACGGATTGTGTAAAATTCAGGGAAAATAGCGGTGGTCTTTATTATTTAAAATTACGTCATTAAAGACCACCGCTGTTTTCCCTGAATTTTACACAATCCGTTTTTGCTACAAAGGCAAACACTAAATTAAACTTAAAAATAATGTAAATAAAGTTCTAAATTCAATGACAAAATGTTAAATAGCGTAACAGGTTGCAATACACGTTCTTGTTATTTGTAATTCAATATAAATGATGATCCATTATGTTATTGCATTGTTTGCTTATTAATTACAGTGAATTTTATCTTGCTTTTTATGATAAGTAACTGTAATATTTGGTTTGGTTGTTACCTAAAAGCTGACTGATTAATCAACATTTTTGGTGTCCACCTATCCTGGATCCTGGAGAAATCGAAGGAACTCTTTAAATATTATAGGCACACCTATAGTGATTTGAGTTTTTTTTACAGTAGCTCGGGCAATTGCTCTTGGAAAGGTGGGGTAGTCTAGAAGTCGGTTAATTTTCTTTAAAATTATTTATCCTTATTTTTTTTTAAACCTTTGTCGATAAGATTATGCCGGCTTCTTAGCTTAGCAGCATTACTTATTTAGCCATTACTATTTAGATACGGTAATTTAAGATAATCAGAACTTAGACGATTTTTAATAAGTTATGTTATATCGCTATGACCAGATGTGTACTAACTAAATGTGAATTATTTTAATAAAAAACATTGAAGCCAGAAAATGCTTAATATTTATTTGAAAGGTTAACCGAACCATTATACGCCACCAGTATCCAAAGATCAGGAATGAAATGACAATACACTATAATAGGTATAATGGCAGTGATTATGACGTAGCTGCCCAATTTATTTAGTCCTGCACGGCGAGAAAGTCATCTGTCACTTTCTAAGTGTATCATCAGAAATGACAGATGCCTCTCTCGCCCGCGAGATACGCTGCACATTTGTGCTAACCGTGTTGTAGATATAGCGCACAAGGATGAGGTAACATTGAATTTGCAAACTGGTTGCGCACGGTCAAGGCGAGCCAGGCGTACTTGCAGGGCTCCAAGTTAGAGAAAGGGCAACGTGGACTATAATAGTAAGGAAGGAGGTCAGTTCTGGGGCTTATTCAACGGGTCAGGTGATGTCGTTACAATAAAATCGGCCAAGTGCGAGTCGGACTCGCGCACCGAGGGTTCCGTACAAACCTGTAGGTAATAACTTTAAAATTAATAAAAAAAATTCTATGGCATGCCTATAATATTTGATGAGTTCCCTTGATTTCTCCAGGATCGCATCATCAGATCCTTACCTTGATGTCAATGGGACCAACTTTGAGGTAATCGGTTCAGTCGTCTTCGAATAATCGGTAAACATATAAAATATGATTGCAAAAACAACTAGATCCAGACGAATTGAGAACGTCCATCGAAATGATGAAGCCGGTTGTAAAAGTATCGTTGTTTGACGTAGTACCAGGCAGAGATGGGCAAAATGTAATCGACTAACGATTGAGATTAACAAAATTAATTGTGACTGACGGTTGAAAACGACGACTGATCAATCTTAGTTGTATAGAGTGCAACTAGTTTAGTTGCAATTAAATTAGTTGCAGATTGATTTCGGACAACACAATTTTGTAATCGACTAATTAGTTAGACTACTTTTTCGCGACTAATGGTAGAAGCAAATTGAACGGAAAACCTCGGTATTATTATGTTGACAGACTGAACAGGACAACATCACAACGGATGTATAAAAATAAAATGGGCATGTACTTATTACCTACGATATTTTGATTATTTATGGAGTGAGATCTCTTTGCTAACTATTATTCTCTTTGATGATACCAACCAAATGAGCTAAAATTGTATATCAAACGTTTAGTTTGGATGGCAATGCTACAACCCGTCATGTTAGGGCTCCTTAACCCGCAGATTTCGATAGTTATAAAGCTTGTGACAAAAATGAAACTTTAGTCAGAAACTTTTTGTTATCCATCATGTAACCAAGTAATTAAGTAGTGCATCTCTCTGAAATTGGATTGAATTTCTCTTATCTAAGGGTAAATAAGAACTGTGTACAGTCACCATCAGATATATCGGAGCTGTGGGGAAATATCGGAACAACGCCTCTATTGTCACAGTGATAAAGTGCATGTAACGATTTCCTTTCTTCATACATCGTTTTCTTTCTTACTTTATACCTGGGGTCCGTGTCCTTAAACCTTTACCTACATTTGCAGTACTAATCGTCTGAGATTCGTAATAAGCAATAACTTAAGCACCTAAAATCTATAATTATTCATGACAACACGTTCAATATTTGAGACATAAACCTACCTAATCAGTAACTTATTAAATATTTTTATAACAATCTTTTATAACCAACCGAATTCCGTTGACAATCGTCATTTACGCGTTCAGGGGACAAGTAGAACTCGACGCGAAGTTGAAGGCTCGACCACCTGCGGCCATAAACTATCATTTCGTCGGAAGGGTGTTGACCTGCAGTAAATGTGGCCGCACATTTACTGCTAAAATAGGCTACGTCAGTCACCTGAGAGCCCACGAACGTCGCTCTCACTAGCCAGCGCGAACCAGTCGCCATGGTAGGAATCGGCCTGGATAGGATGATGAGGGGACATCAACGAGTCCGAACTCTAGTGTATGTATTATTATAGTCACCTGCCGGGTCTAGCACCAGATCAGCTCGATGGTGCCATAACATTAAACTGTCATTCAACCATTTCAAATTAAACGTGTATACATAATTTTAGCTCAATCGGTTGAAGATATCTGCTTCAAAATAAGTTGCAAGATTGCACCCAAATTAACATACTCGTAGTTACAACCTTACAACAAACGAGTACCTATACAATGTACATACCTACTCTTAGTTACATATTGCAAGTTATGTAGGAGTATATTACAACTTAAATAAAAAATGCAAAAACGAGTGACTACCGAGTTTTAATATAGATTTAACCGTGAAATTTAGTCGATTGAAACTAAAACTAATTTAATTGTTAGTTGAAAATTCTCACAACTAATTTAATTGCAACTAAATTAGTCACAACTAAAAAAAATAAGATTGATATTTTTAATCGATTGATTAGTTAACTAAAAAATTAATCGATTAATGCCCATCTCTGGTACCAGGCCGATTCGACATGCCAAACTGTGATACGTGGATGTCACACTTGTATCGCTAGTGAATAGAGTGAGATCCGTCCTGTCCACACGTGTCCACACCTAACTGTCAAGCTGTCAGTAGGTCTCGCTAGAGCGTTTTGTCTATGGCTATGGCCACCATTTTAGATATCACTCTTGAGTGATTCCACCCCGATTTCAACTGTCACAAAAGTGTGATATCATAGTTATTTTAGATATCACTCTTGAGTGATTCCACCCCGATTTCAACTGTCACAAAAGTGTGATATAATAGTTGTCTCGCAAGCGACTGTCAGTTATATATGCCATGTCGAATCGAGCCCTGTAAGATCTTACAAAGTGTCGTTACTCTTAGGTTGTTACGTATTAAGGGGCTGACAACAGCTAAATTCCTTCCCTATCTTTTTCAGCGCGAGTAAAAGAGAAACACTGTGTTACGATTAGTTATAATGTTTATTGATATGTAATAAAAATTTAGTGCGACCGTGAATGCGATGTTTCCCCTTTAGCTAGCTATTTAATCTTTAATCTGTATAAGCCAAGAGACAGGCGCGGGCTGAAAAACAGCGCTGTGCAGCCGACCGAGCTCGCGGCAAATGCTGAGCTCCGAGCCTATTGTCGCGTTTAGTTTAGTTTTTAAGTTGTGTGTTACTTGTATTTTTTTTCCTTTCCCTTCTTGTGTATTGTTTTATGTTTTTTTGTTTACTTCGGTGTATGTCTACGTGTCTGTATTTCTTTTTGTATTTTTTTCTGTATTGCGACAATAAATGCTTTTTTATTTTATTTTTTATTTATTAGTATGGGAGCTAATTGCAAATTTTGCAAAATGATGAGTAAAAAAACTGCATTAATTGAGATATGTAAAACAACGAAGTTTTTAGTATTAGTGTTGTGGAATTTTGTCCTTAGTTACAGACGTATAAGTCAAGAAACTAAAGAAATACAACAGTTTAAAGCTAATTTTAAGATGTAACTTTGGAATTATTTTCTATCGAGCCGATTTCGTCCAATCGCGTATCGGAATTAACGAAGTTCTTCCAAATATAACGAATATTAACACATATTTTTTTTTACTTTCTAAAAACTAGTAGTCATGGCTAAAAAACTGTTTGAGTAAAGTCAATTTGAAGGTCATGGAGTGTTGTCAGCCTCTTAAGTGGTCAAGGTGCAGCTGTCTTACATCTTAGCATCGATAATGAATAGCCTAGGTACCATAAACACCTGTTATTAATTACTTGATGACTTCGTCAACTTAGAATGTTACCGGCCCGCAAGCCTTAGTGTAGTGCTAATGCTGTTCGGATTATAAAATTTTATAGATGTGAAAAAATGCATTAATAATGCATTAAGTAAGTATGTATGTTTTTCCTCGTTAGGAATCGAAGCAAAATGATACTATAGGTATCAGAATATAAATGAGTGACGATGTATTTTATACGGGGCGTTAGAGGTTTAAAGACATATTAAACAACTTTTGTAACCTAAAAAAACTTGTGAATTAAACATATTATTTCGACGAGTCAGTGAAGCTTGGTGGTATAAAAAAGAGGTTCAGTTAACTATTTTGGTATCGTAGCAGAACTTAAAAAAAATCAAAGTTCTTAATTTTCCTAATTCCCTGTACAAATCTTATAATGACCGGCGTCTTGTACTAACAAATAACTTTATTTACAAAATAACGTTTTATTTTTGTTTAACAGTTTATATTTAGTTTTGTACAATTCTTTAAAATAAAAACTATACTTTATGTTAGTCCTGGCCCAGGAGTCCTGGGAGATGGGGAGTTGGTCTTTATTACAAATAAGATACGAGTATTCAGTTGTAAAGAATCAGTTTTTCAAGCCTGGTGAAGAACAATGGCAATGTTGAACAAGTTTCCGGTATCCTATACAATATACGCTTTACATATATGTATGTTCTTTAAGCCCATTTTATCCACCGGAAAACACCAGTTCGTTCTTTTTACAATAACAACAACACAACAGTACAAGAAAATCCTGGGCGGCATTCGACTTTAAAGATCAGTTTTGATTTGATTTTGTTCACAGTGAACCTCGCAGTTATACGTAATTTTTTTAATTAAGTTTTCATTATAAACATAATTAGATAATTGTGTAAAAACAACAAAGTAAATCTATATGGGCATAGTATAGTACGGTTCACTTTGCATGGGACATTTAAAGGTAAAAAAAGGTAAAATATATTTATTCCTCAATTTAGGCACATTAGGTACAATGCACTTATGGACGTCAAAGAGAAAAAAACTAGTTCTAACCCTAAACCTCTGACCCGAGAAGTATGAAGGGCTAGAAATTCGGCGGGACTTATTTTTTCAATACAGTAATACATTATTTATTATAGAGTAAGTACACAAAAGAAAATAGATAGTTTAAACCGTAAATAGCTCAACGATTAAAGTCCGTGACCTACCGATGACGCTATCAGCATTTCTCAGGTGGATTGCTAGGTGTTGAACAAGAGAGCATTTCTGAGTCTTGACAAGTCTTTGAAGAAATGTCAATTCATAATCTAAACTTAGATAAAAAATTTAAGTTCAAATGCATCTGCTAAATGTCCGATCGCCAATACAACGCGTATTGTGATGCGAAGCCAATTTAGCGATTGTTTTTGAAGAAATGTCAATGCAATATCAAAGCAAAGTCAATTTTTAAAGTTCGAATGCATCTCCTGAACGGTCGATCGCCGATACAACGCCTATTGTGATGCCGAGGTCGGCGAATTGACCAATTGTCGTCATTGAGAGACCAATTGGCATCAAGCGATGCATAGGGTCCTGGTATTTGACGAAGGTACCGATGGCGAAGGTTGGTGTTACCACGTTACTAACTATGCAATCTAGCAAAATTGCAAATTACTTACTGGAAAAATTAAATATTTTCTTTAAATAAATTTCGCCTACCGCGTTCCATGTCAAAGAAGTCAACTTTTTGGTGAGCGAAAACAAACATTATTCTTTGTACCAGTATTTTATGAATTATAATTATTATAACTGATAGACAGACCATTCTTTTTTTATATAAGACCTTTGTTTGTACCCTGGAATCTTAACGAATGAAAAGATTTTGGTATTTGATTTAAACTTTCACGATTACAAAGTTACGAGTACTAAGTTACAAACGTGTTGATTTCTAATGAGGATCAACGCGTAAAAAACGTTATGTTGGCTATGCTCTGGAGATGTCAAATCTGTATAGTCTGTGGTAGTTTCTAAACCAAACGCAGTAGGCAGTAGGCACCAGAGATCTGTGAGGTTTTGTCCTTGTTGATTACAAATGGCAGTAATGCCTTAACTGGCTACCATAGCCTGTTAAGTTTGACTGCCAAACATGGGACCGACATACACCTTTCTAGATAAGAGCAAAATGCCCGAGCTACTGTAAAAGATCTAATAACTATGTGCCTACATAGCCTACAATATTTGAAGTGTTCCCTAAATTTCTCCAGGATCCCCTCATCAGATCCTGACCCGATGACAATGGAACCGACTCTCAAATATATCCTTTAAAACAAAACAGAATTTTCTAAACCGGTGAACTTAAATTTCAAAAAAAATAGCAAAAAGCAACAAAGATCTCGACGAATTGAGAACCTTAGAAATCTTGAAGTCGGTTGATCTGGAGAGGAGGCCAGTATTTATGCCAAAGAATAGACCAGTACTAACCTATCTATGCCTTGTTGACATTATACAAGTTAATGATTAAGTGATCGAACGACAGTACAATTAATTAGTACCGATTGGTGGTTATCTAGTCGACAAGTCGTTGTTTCAACAATTACGTAGTTACTGACAAATTTACTATTTGCCGAGAGGATTGTCAACATTATTTAGTTATTACCTGACGATAAAATATAATTTTAAACAAAAAAGAACCGACTTCACTTAGCATCCACCTTTCCAAAAGCAAATGCTCGAGCTGCTGTAAAAAATACTCAAATCACTATAGGTGTGCCTATAATAGTTGAAGAGTTCCCTAGATTTCTTCAGGATCCCATTATCAGATCCTGACCTGGTTACAATGGGACCAACTGTGAAGTATACTTTTTCAAACAAAAAAATAATTTTCCAAATCGGTCCAGCCGTCTTCGAATAATCGGTGAACATACATGAAAAAAAAAATAGCAAAAACAAAGATCCCGACGAATTGATGACCTCCTCCTTCGAAATCTTGAAGTCGGTTGATAAGTAAAGGCGTCATGCAATTTCTAACAAGACCTAAAGTGCTATTAGCGAACGCACGTTGCGATGGACTTTTATTTTTTAACTATATAGTAGTCCGCCTCGAACTGAAAGCCAAGCGGACCCCAGGCTCAATTGAGCCGTGGCAAAAAGCCGTGACAAACGAAAGGAGGATCGATATTCTTTAAATGTCGTGAACAAGACACTGCAGTGAAAACCGGAGACTGGAACTGGCTGAATTAGTCATGCCGGTGGGAATTGAGTTTCGCATGGACTCTAGCTTTTTCTTCTATTTGAATTATATTATCATTTATCGGTTTCATTAGCTAGCACTAGTAACGTCCATTGTTCCGTAAATATTTATAAACAGACCTTTGTACATACACTTGTTTAAAATATGACTGTTTAAAATATATAGCACAATGTGTTATCGATCCTCTTTGTGAGACATGAGACAATCCAATTGTTTCTGGTAAGTCTAATTCAGATTTTAAAATACAACACAAGCGTCATTGAACTTACTGTGGGACGGGGTCGATTTGTGTAAGATTGTGTCCCATAATATTTATTTGCTTATATGATATACATTTCAGTATTCTCACCTGATTAAAATGAAGATATCAGATGACCTTTTAAAAAAAATCGCATTGAAACTGAAGAACAAATCTAATTATTTTAATATTTATTTATCGTATGGCTATATGTCACTGGATACAGATAGGCATTTCTTATTTGGGGTAGTAGTAGTGGGAAAGCAGATGATTAAGAAAATCCAGTGAGTGCTGCGAGGTCCAGATGGGACAGTGCAGCTGCCAAGTTTGTTACTCTTTAAGCACCACCCAGGGATCACGTGTAGGGTTGTCTAAGGTGTTTCCTACGGACGCAGAGTAACATTGATCCCCAATTATTTTAATAAATATATAGTCTGGCAAACCATTTCTGTCAGTAGAAATGCGCGGCAAATTCAAAATACGTACATGTGGCAACCCTTCGTGATGAGACACCGGCACCGTATTTCGTAACGAACATTTAAATTCACATTGAATTTTTTCTAGTGCATTTCACTCTCTCATCTTAAGCGCGAGTGAGGTAGAACTCCTGCAACGTTCCCAATTAAATTTAAGGGCCTACGCTAGCTGGCGCGGACGCACGGAACGGGTGAGCGGATTAACGTAAAATAGTATGAGCAGCGCTAGCTGGCGCGGACGCGTGCGACGGATTTTACCTACAATGGCCACCCGCGTGCGTGCGCACGCGGCGGGCGTCCGCGCCAGCTAGCGTAGGCCCTAAATTCACTTTTAAGGCATATCTCAATTGCCTCAACCAGATTATCTGTTGCAGTTGATGACAGATCAGACGAAATATATCCGTCTCCTTTTTACACACCGTAAATGTCACCTAATGAAAGGGGCGGAAATACCAACTAAAATTAAAAACATAAAATTTGATGTGATGATCATTGCTGCTTTTTTCACTGATTCTTAGTGTTGTCATACTTTTGTTCCCTGTACATTGCTACTGCGTTCGTTGGCTGGCCAGACTATACATATAATGTTCTACCTTAGATGCATGAATGTTTAAAAGGAATGTTTTTTTTTGGTTTAGATATCCAAAATTTGGAGCACAGAGCCTAAGATTTACAGATTTTGTAAGATGTGTACAGTCATCGGCAATAATAGTATCTTCCTACACGAAGGCCGCCAAAATATGTGACACGCTCTTATTTGTAGGGCTATATGAGCGTGTCACATATTTTTTCGGCCTTCGTGTAGGAAGATCATCCCCAAAGTACTGTAGGGCTAGCATATCTTACGTTGTCGCCTGTTACTTCATACTTCGAGCACATAATAATATAATAGTATTTCATACAGAAGGTCGTCTTTCCTACAAAAACAGCGTTTAACGGAACTTTGACAGATGATTAGCGACACATGGCGTCTCCATACAATTTGACCTTTCGACGTTGTAGGGTTGACAAGTACACAATTAGTATTATTGATGGACCTGCCCGTATCTGCCTCAATTTGCCTAATCTATCAGTAATTTTTATTCAAACCTACATAAATGTCCGATCACCTCATTTGCCCAATCTAATTACTATAAACTACTTCAATATTTTATCTTATCTGTGGTCATGCCGCAAATAAACGAAAGGGATTTTGACAACCCCGAAAACGTATCCGATACGTTCCAAGGCCGTAGCTGTCACTTCGAGGAGATGGAAGCCCTTGCTTCGAGTCGCGCTTGAAGTATGAACTCGCGCGTCACACGTCAAGATATGCTAGGCGTTCTGTTATGTATACACTGACTGCGCACTTATGGCTATGTGTCAATAATGACTAAGACAATCGCTACCGGAAAGTTGCACATGTAGTCAAATCATTTGACTCCCACTATAAAACCTTGTCATAATGACAGTAGCCCGTGGATACGTATAAACGTGCAATACAAAACTCTTATAACTAGGTTACTTATATAGTGGCCTAGGAATCATATTAGTTGATATTCTATATATCTATTCAGCCCGTATCCACCCACTGCAGTATGGCCCTCCTCTTATCACGCCACTCTTGGTACCATGCCAGTCCCATCCTCTGCACACCCGCCGTTCGGCAGATTCCATCTGCCCATCTATGAATTAATTTATTAGTAATTATAAATAAATAAATAAAAAATATCATCGGACAATTTTACAGAAATCCACCTAGTCCCACAGTAAGCTCGATAAGGCTTGTGTTGTGGGTACTAGGAGACGATGTATATATAATATATAGATATAGATAAATACATAGAAAACATCCATAACTCAGGAATAAATATTCGTGATAAACACACAAATAAAAAACCTGACCAGGATTCGAACCCGGGACCTCATGCTTAATAGGCAGGGTCACTACCGACTAGGTTAGGAGGCCGTTATATACGAGTACATACATATTTCAATCTAAAGTACATGAATTCAGTAGCCGCCGTTGTTAATGATATAGCCAGATGTCAAAAACAAGTCTTCCCTTGAAGGCTCTGGTAAGAGAGCTCCGTGAAGGTTCCAGCCTAAATTATTGTAATTTGGTTCCGTCGCGAAACTGTGACTATGGTGTTCCTTATGCTTACTTTAAAGAGTTTAGTGTAAATTTTACTAGAATAGGTAATAAAATAATTTTTAAGAAAAAAAAACCGACTTCCATGGGGGTAGCCGGTGAAGCATTATTGTAGATGGTGCACTTAGATTCCATACAATGAAATAACTTGCTTAACAAACGCAGCGGAGAGGACAAATCGCCAAACCTGAACTATGCGTCGTTGAAGAGTTCCGTTCTGATCATCATCAGCAGTTCCACTTCATCAAATGTCACTCTTTTGATTGAAAATGCTTGACTTGTTGATAAAAATACAAAAATCACTATGTGTAAGCCCTTAAGATTTGAGGAGTTCCCTCGATTCTTCATGGATCCCATCATCAGAACTTGAGCTTGACGAAAATTTGTCCTGACAATTAAACTTGCTAAACAAACACAGCGAAGAGGACACATCGCCAAACGTGAACTATGCGTCGTTGAAGAGTTCCGTTCTGATCATCATCAGCAGTTCTACTTCATCAAATGTCACTGTTTTGAATGAAAATGATGGTTTTGTTGATAAAAATATAAAAATCACTATATGTATGCCTTTAAGATTTGAGGAGTTCCCTCGATTCCTCATGGATCCCATCATCAGAACTGCGTTTTGATAAAAACGGGACCAATCTGTATATATATACTTACAATCAAAAAAAGAATTTTCAAAATCGGTTCAGACATGACGGAGTTATGGAGTAACAAACATAAAAAATAAAAAACAAAAAAAAAAAAAAAAACATACACGCCGAATTGAGAACCTCCTCTTTTCAAATCTTGAAGTCGGTTAAAAATGAAAAATTATCATCAAATATAAAAAATATGGCTACCTACTTCGGATTGAATTGCGGAAAACTAACCTTTTTTTAAATCTGCGTATGGTTATTAATGCTCTCATAATTATTAGGAACAGGAAAGACAATCACAATTTAAATCAGAAAGTTTAATTAGCCAAACACAGGAAGTTTTAAAATTAAACAATTACAAATGACCCAACCAGGTCACATGAATGTAATAAATTTAATAAAACAAACATATTGTCAGTGCCGTCACTGTCGTTATCGCGGCGGCCTCTGCGCGAGGTCGTGGGTTCAGGTCTGGGTTAGACTCGTTGTTGACTTTGCCACATGTGTTCGCATCGCATGTGAATACTTCATATGAGAATTGAGACGTGATCGAGGGTTTTTGTGCAACAGGACCCCATTTTACTATTTTTAGGGTTTTGTAGCCAAAATGGCATAATCTGGATCCATTTTCTGCCACGTATAATAGTGAAAGCTATACATCATTGTCGGTTGTTAATAGAGTTTGTTTCTAAATAAATTTTAATGGCAGTAACGCCCTATTGATAACCGTCAATGATGTACATACAATAGGCGGTGAATTTTTTTCATGTATGGTATCAATCGATTCGTTTTGTTGTGAGGATCAAATGTCTAAGTATATGCGGCAAATTGCGTTAAAGCAACACAAAACTCAGAAATTAGACTTAAAGTCTGAGATTTGCATTTGTTTCTCGAAACGCTCCTTACAAAATGACGTGCAAAAGTGACGTCACCATCATATAGTCGCCCTGTTTAAAGTATGGAATAATTATGAAATTGCTATTTTTACAGTGAAATGTTGCGTTTGTTTATGTATATGGTTACCGTACAATATATTTTTATTTAACAGTAAAATGTAAAAAATCGAATGGTTACATTGTTTTTTTTTTAAATTTCGTACTTTAAAAAATAAAAAAAATTTCAAATTTTGAAACATGATACCATTGAACCGATTCAATAGATTTTTCAAATTTCACTTTATTTGGATATATTGGTAATTCTGCATCCTATCAACTAAATTTTATTGTATAATCCAACATGTGTCATCATCCCTATTGGCATGAAAACGTCACATTTAATTGTTTATCATATTGATCGGTTCTCAATCTCATGTACCATCGCCCACACAGTTAACTGGACATCGGTGGACCTTATGGCTTTTGTAATAAGGTCCACCAATTTGTTGTGTGTGTGTTGCTGTTTGTACGTACGTCTCTTAGCGTGTTGGGGCAGAATTTTCGTCTCCTTATATTCTTCCGTGAGGTATTTACTGACTTTTTATATATTCAAATCAACCTAGACTTAAGCAAAGCTTCTTCTATGGGTATCTACTTTTATATATAACCTTTAAAACATCAACACTCTGCAACTAAGACACAAATAAACGATCTTACCAGGATTCGAACCTGGAACCTCCAGCTTCGTAAGCCGGATCACTACCGACTAGGCTAAGAGACACATCAACATCAAACAACAGGTATTTAAAAATGTATCCTTCTGTCTGGTAAGCTAATATATCGAAACACCTCTTCTAATGTATTTTTTATTGCTACGAGGAAGCTTGATATAGAAACTCATTAAAACCTATGCTTGTGATACAATCAGCTCCCGCCTAAAAAACATGTACTAATTACCTACTTTGTATGATAAGGCTGATGTATTGCATTTCTTAATCAATATCAATAATAATAATGCAAAATACCGGGTTGTAAAGTGATTCTCTCAAAGGAGATGCAAAATGGTAATAATAAATGACGTTTATTCAATATTCAATAAGTACATAATAAGAGTACTGTAGGAAAGTGGCTTATTTATATCTGTGCTAGAAGGCATAAAGGCACTAGGGCCCTAACCTTCAAGCAACCGACGCTGTTCCGTGACCAGTCTATCTAACTAGTATGAAACGAAAATGTTTTTCTAAAAAAGCCTTAGATAGCTAACTAATAATAAGCTTATTCATCCGTTTGGAAGCTAATATGATGCCACAGTGCCACAGTCACGTGCACAGGTACTTTAAGATGGTATGGTTGAATTATAAATTCATAACATCCCTCTTATCAAGCGGATATATTAGGGTACCTATTTAACACCGGCTAAATTATTTTGTAACATCCCTCTTCTCGAGCGGATGTGGTATCTAAGGTGGTATCCAGCGGATATTTTAAATTAGGCAGATTAGGCTGTGATCTCATCATCAGATCCTGACCTGGTGGCAATGGGACAAACAGTGAAGTTATACTCTTTCAAACAAAAAAATAATTTTCCAAATCGGTGGAGCCGTCTTCGAATAATCGGTGAACATAGATAAAACAAGTAGCAAAAACAAAGATCCTGACGAGCTGAGAACCTCCTCCTTCGAAATCTTGAAGTCGGTTGACCAATGGAATCTCATTGATGGATGACTTTTGAAAGAAAAGTAGTGTCGGCGTTAAAAGCTTTTGTATTAAAAAAATTAAATTTGATAAAAAATATTTCAGCTTCCTTATGCCGTAGACAATATTGTATGCAGACATTAAAATATCGTCGACGTATAGCACGTTATGGAGCAAAGTTGTAACACTTGTAACTAGGATGACAAGTTTACCAGCTGGTTTATATCAGGTCTATTAACGCACTTATTACCTACTGATATTTCTACGTAGTTAATTGTAAATATCTGTGGATTTACTTAGAAAATGTATTTGTCACTAACGGACTGTGTACCTGACATAGTTTACGCAAAACTGTACGCCATTATGGAACTTTAGTGTATAGTCATTAGTGGTACAATCGCGTGTAATACTTAGGTAAAGTCAGTGAGTGTCATAATCAATAACAGTCATAACATAACTATTACAAGCTTTTAAAAATATATTCTAGTATTTTTTAAGGTTCCGTACCGCAAGGAATCGTTAACTCGTGTGTCTGTCTGTCCTTCTGTCACAGACAATTTGGTCCGAAACTAAATACTATGAGGATGGTAGTTGGGAGCCTACTTTTTAAGACGAAGGTTACCATTTTAGTTTTTGAATCATTATCGAGGAGTGACAGGTAATACTCTATACCGTCAATTAAACTTTGTATGTCACTAATATCATCTTTCATTACAAAAAAAACAAAGCCGTTTTTAAGTTAAACTTCTCCATCTCAATTGTATGCTTGCATACCACTACGACGAGCAGAGCGTTTGTGGTGTTTATAATTTTGACCACCTCGACACTGTTGCTGGAGCCCCCGGCAGCATTCTAGGCTATGACGACTTCTTCTTTTGTCTGTGATGACCCCATCTTGAAGTTACTTTCTGCACTTATTAAGTTCCATAATGAGCACTGTCTATTGTATTAGTTTGTTAATAAATACCGAGAAAGATTTAATCCTTGATAAATTATTTAAGCATTTCGAGCGATAGCCACGGTCGGAGTGTGCACAGGTACATGTAAAAACATGTCAACAAAATAAATACAATCAAATAAATTAAATTATAAAATTAGGTCAAACTCAATTAAAGTAAATTACATTAAATTAAATTATATTAAATTAAATCAAATTAATAAATTAAATTAAAACATAGGCATTACACATCGAAATTAACAAAACTGGAGTGCATACATATCCACCTTCGCTTCAACGGTGAGTCCCATCTCTCGGCGAACGCCCTGAGGATGCCACTCGAACTCCCGTTTACCCTACTGAGCAATGAGGCACAGCGCTTCCGCATGATCGCGTGGAAGCCATCTACGCCCGCCTCCGCAAACATACCCGAAGCGCTGCACCATCGTCTATACCCGAGTAACACCCTGAAAGCGTTGTTATACTGCACTCGAAGAACGTTGTACGCCCTCTGCGTATAATTGACCCACAGATTACAAGTATAAAAGCATTGACAGTATGCACGGAACAGCGTAATTTTAACTGCCTTTGTGCAACCTGAAAACCTGCGAGCCAACATATTACAACGGACGGACAACGCCCGACGTTCCCTCTCGATGTCCATGTTGTCAGAAAGATCCTCAGTGACCCAATGACCTAGATATTTAAAGTGCTTCACTCTGTTCAGTTGCGTACCGCATAGCGTAAGAGGCGGCAGAGTCTCATACGTTTTAGCACCTGCCTTGAACACTAAAAACTCGCTCTTCTTGGCATTATATCTAAGTCCGTGGGCCACTGCGTATCGCTCACAGACACCGATAAGGTATTGCAAGCCTCCGAGAGATGGCGCCAGCAGCACCATGTCATCAGCATAGCTGAAGTTGTTCATGCAAACACCATCAACTGAGCATCCTACATTGGCGCTGCTTAGCTCTTCTATCAATCCTTTGACGTACAAGTTGAATAGACGAGGAGATGTTACCCCCCCCTGTCTGACCCCGCACTCCAACCCGTACCCCTCCGAATATCCACCAGCCCATCTCACGCTGTTTTTCTGACTATGGTACCAGTACTTAATAAGTGATGTTACTTCTCGAGGAATGCCGACCTCGCTCTGCATCTTTTTCCACAGGACTTTATAGGAGACCAAATCGAAAGCCTTAGAAAGGTCTAGAAAGCAGGCGAAGACCGGCGTTTTCCTGGATGTATAGTACTGGACGGTCTGCTTAAGGCAAAAGACAGCACTTTCCGTGGAAAGTCCTGGCCTAAAGCCAAACTGCGCGTCATGTAGTTGAATGTGCTTGTCCAGCTGCTTGTCAAGCAGAGCGTCCAGCACCTTTGCAATGATGGTTGCTAGTGAGATGGGCCTGTAGTTATTTACATCTGATGCATCTCCAGTTTTATTTTTGATGATTGGGACTACAACGGTATACATCAGCTCATCCGGTAAATATCTATGGCTAATACATAAGCTGTAGAACATAGCCAATGCCCTGGGTAGGTGTTTTCCCGCGTATTTGAGGTGTTCTATGCTAAGGCTGTCGGCCCCCGGAGATTTGCCTCTAACCATATTTTTAATTATAGACGATACGTCTTTGGCAGAAAAACTAACTGACACCTCTTGACCACCTCCCTCAGGCGAGAGCACAGTAGGCCCCAATGGGGATTCTACTCTAAAATGATTTTTAAAGGCATTGGCTATGCCCACAGGGTCATGCATTCCGTCAACACTCACAGGGAGGCCAGACTTCGGATTTAATTTGTTTGTTTCTTTCCAAAATTTACTAAAATCTTTTTTTGAATGTTGTTGTGCAATTATGTCTAATTTTATTTGTTTTTGGTTGTCTTGACAGAATTTTAATTTAGATTTAAAAAACCGGCGTGATTCGCACATTTCATTATAGACGGGCCCTGTTGTTGGTTTCCCGCAAGCTATCCAATTGAAAAAATGAAGTCTGGCCATCCTATGAGCGTCGCTTACATGTTTATTCCAGCCTGCCACATATTTATGCTTTCTACTGCTCGGCTGTACATAACTGTACTCAGCTTTTTATCCGTGGCAGTAACGTAATTTTAACTTTTCATGCTCAATTATTGATGTGCTATGAGTTTTGATAACATAATGTACACCTGCACCCTCCCGCGCATCCGCCGACAGCCCGACACGCGCCTCCCCGACCGCCGGCACAATCGAGTTGGCCATGGCGGTGCAATGGCGGCCATTCTATGGTTTCCGAATACGGCATTTTGGATAAATAATATGAGTGTAGATAAAGCAGTGTATCCAACTGTACGTAATTAGGCCTTAAAACACTCGTGTGATCTTATTATGAAACTCACCTGCGGCTCGTTTCATAAAACCACACTCATGTTTTAAGGACCCTTATTACGTAACAGTTACATAAACTACTATTGTTACTTCATTATTTCGTAATGACAATGACACAGAGGTGAAAGGGTTAATTTATAATAACAAAGCGTAAGTTTGTTCCATGTGACCCTGAGTCATATAGGAAATTGCAACCAAATACTTTAGATATTTGATACTGTTAATTAATTTCCTGTAGTATTAGATTGAGACGCTATTATTTGATAATTAGTTCTTAGAACGACATAACAAAAAAGTGCATTATAATTCAGACCAAATATATGACTATTGACTATTTAGGACTAATATAGGACTATTTTTATTTATAAGTCATAAAACCTAATAACTTGAACCGGAATACGGAATACGGTTACACAATGGATCTCGTGTCAACAAATTGATTGACACATTGGCCCCTGACTTTTTAAAATCAGTTCAGTAGTTTTTGCGCCACGCATTTTACACAAAAAATGATAACCTATCCTTTAAATAGTCAGGTAAATATATAAGTAAGACTAGCCTCTAACCGCGACGTCCGCTTATTTTTTAGGGTTCCGTAGCCAAAATGGCAAAAACGGAACCCTTATAGTTTCGTCATGTCCGCCTGTCCGTCCGTCCGTATGTCACAGCCATTTTATTCGGAAACTATAAGACGTATCTTAATAAAATTTAGACATAAGGTGTATTTTGCATGCCGCAATTTTTTATGTAGTTCAATTTCAGAAAAAAATTTTTTTAGGCTCCATACATGTAACTAAATTTCAAAAAATATTTTTTTACCTAATATCAACATGTTGCATTCTGCAAGCATGTCTTCAGAAATAACATCGAGGTTTATTTGAACATTGTGTGATTAAGTGAATATTTTCAGAAATAATCGCTTCGAAAGTCAGAAAAATTGTGTCCCCCTCCCCCTGTTACTTTTGAACCGTAGGTCCAAAAATATTAAAATTTGAGAAGATGCGCCTTATTACGAGTATATACTTTCTACGAAAAATGTTTTGATGATGTTCAGCCATTTTCGAGTTATCTCCAAAAAACTTCTTCCATAGGCATGAGATACGACCTTTTGGTATTAATTTGGTTCTTATTCCATTGAAGGTACGGAACCCTCCATTATGCGTGGTCAGACACGCACTTGGCCGGTTTTTTTACTCCTTAATTTTCAACCTCTTAAGGCAGGTTAAAAGGTGATTTTTAAGATAAATCTATATCCTATATCTTTCTCTGGGAGCCTAGGACTCAAACTATTTTTTTTCTATTTCTTATTTCATCTAAATCAGTTAAATGGTTTGAACGTAAACAGATAACCGGCACAGACTTATTCTTATGTACGTCATTTATTTTTGTTACTATTTAATTATACCACAGAGCTTTTACAAACCACAACTTTGAAGAGACCACAAATATGAAAAAGGTTAAGTTAATAATTTTAATGAGAGTGAAGTCATACTCGAGCTGATAGCATGAGTTACGCAAGTCTCTCAATATTGCATTAGTATTTTAATACTAATGCCATAACAATTTATTGTTATTCATATTAACTTACTTTATTTTATATACAGGGTGGAATTTTGTAATGCCACCTGAAGGGGAAGTACTCTTAATATTGTAGATAGAAAATTTTACTCAAAGAAAACATTCCTTTATTTTTTTAAAGAAAGAAAACTGCATTCAAAGATTTTTAAAAATTCGCTTCCGCACCCGGTAATCGAACTGACTAAAATCTCTAAAAGTTGCAACCTGTACTTTTATTGCATCGATCGTTAGGGTCAATTATAAGGATGAAATCTATCTTACAAACTTTATAAATTAAATGAAAGGAAAACAATGAAATCTTAAATTATTAATTCAATGGATCAAGTTAAAGCACTTTTACTCAAAGATCCATCTGTTTACTTATGTTATTAATTAATAATTATCATTGACGACATTTATCCATTAAAATGACGTATTACTTTTTAGATAAGACGATTGCAATTTGCACGTGTTTGTAATGCAGACTCCTTTCTTAGATGCGACATAACTCTGTGTGTGACGTAGTTTAAATATGGAATGTTACATTTGAAAATAGATTTTCATCTGTTATTCACATTTGATTGTCACAAACAAATCATTTCATATTTGTTTCACGGTAAAAACGGCTTATTGAAATTAAAAGCGAATTTTTAAAAATCTTTGAATGCAGTTTTCTTTCTTTTAAAAAATAAAGGAATGTTTTCTTTGAGTAAAATTTTCTATCTACAGTATTAAGAGTACTTCCCCTTCAGATGGCATTACAAAATTCCACCCTGTATTGTTTATAAGAGAGGGGGGGGGGGGGGGGGGGGAAGATACAGGAAAAATGTTTTTATCCCTGTTTTGTGCGCGTTACTTTGACATGACCAATAATTATCAAATAGGAGTTGCTCCTTAAATCTTCAAGGTGTCTTTGCGAACCTTTTATCCGGCCTCTTCGTTAAATCCGGATTTCACTAAGATTGATTAAAAAAATCTCACCCCCAATTGTGCAAAGCCCCTCAAGAAAACTTTGGCAGGGAGAATTGATGAAACAATAGTGTGAACCGAAAATTAGTTAACAATAGGTTTGTTTTACTGCTGCAGTAGGAATAGAATAGAATTATTTTATCACATAAAAATCGATTCTAGTCTTTTTATTTTAAGCGAAATAACAAAAAGGATTACCTATGAATTAGAAAATTAAAAATCGATAACAAAAAACTCAACTGTACATGTTGGTCCCATCGTTTCATTCCACAGCCGAGCTGGTTCACGCAATCGAAGTCCATCGGGGATCATCTCACAACGATAAGAGCAATCCAGATGGAGAATTCGCGAGTCGTGATGAGTTTGATGACGGACGGACATGTAATTAAAACAAACAAACAACGTGCTCTTGATTCCTTGGTGATAATGCTTAAAATGCTCCCGGATAGGACACAGTTATGGGTCAAAATTTATCGGAAAGCTCTAAAAATAAAATAGTCAAGTTTGATACCAACATAAGAACAATTAATATTATTCGAGTTTGTTGCGTGTGACAGACAGCTCAATAGTTATATTTATCCTTGCTTAGAACTATGCAAATAATACAATCGCAATATTTAAAACATCGGTTGACCCAATAGACTTCTTACATAAACATAACGCGGCAGATAATACCACTTCACTTGGACTCCATACCTCTTTATCATCGAAACTTTAAACCAGTGGTTTAAGTTACGCAATTGTTTAACATTGTGTTCATTTGACGCCTGCCCGTCTGGACTTTGGACCGAATAAGAAATATATCACTTTTGATATTCGACAACGTTGCGTCTTATACAGGTGGTTTTGATGGCTTTAAGATTTCACGACAAATCTGGACTTACTTTTGTAACGGTAATATCAGGACGTAAAATGTCGCTTTCCCAGTACATGCCATCTTTCAACTTAATACTAACTTAGCAATAAAGGTGTCAAATATTGGGCATTCGCATGCCGTGCACTGGGATGTTTGTTTATCTTCCACAAATTAGTGCTGATCTATAAGTCACGGAAACAACGGAGGTTAATATGGATTTAAACCAGTTACTTTCCTATTACAATTACAAAATACGATCAATATATTTTTAAAATTGACTAAGTATTTCTTATTTTCGCCTTCTAACAAGGCTAAAGATACTATATATTCATTTACAATTTACATCATCAGGTTAAAGTAACATATGTGTCCTTAATACTTGACAGTAATTGTATTCTTGCTTGAGTAATTCTCCATCATTTTACACAAAACCATGACCTATTCAGAAATAAACGAACACAATACTAATATTCCGAGTTTGACAGTAAATTGTTTAATATTTACAACTTAAACAATAAATTATTTGATATTGACAACATTGTCAGTACTTTAGTGTACGATTAACCTGAAACAGAAACAGTTGGTGTATATTGGCAACATATTTGTACAATTGTTTTATTTGCTAACATATTTTGAACTCTAAAACCATGGTAATATGGTCCACCACAAATGTCGGTGCGCTAGGGTGACCACGCAATGAGGGTTTCAGTAATTAATTATAAACTTTACTATGTTGTCATTTGCGGTGAGCAAGGTTTAAAATATAAACCTTAATATTAATTAACTGCCTGCAGAAAAAGGGAAATTGATTTGTAGTATTATATACTACATATTTATTAATAATCCTCTACGAATCTACAGTTTGATCAGCTTACTCCAATATCATATGAGGAGTCGGAAAATTTGTCTTAGCTAGGAGGTAAAATGCAGAAATTTAAGACTGAAAATTTTCACTAAGTTAAGGTGCGACCACCCCGCTGCTTAAAATACGGTGACGCTACGGAATCGCAGTGACGCATCGTATCCATACCGTTTTTATCGCATGCCCTCCACACCGCTCGTAGCTTTTCCTTTTGTTCCGTCATTTTATCATGTAGAAATAAACGCTACGGTTGTGGAATGAACTCCCTGCCGAGGTTTTCCCAGCGGGCTACAGTATTAAAAAAAGTTCAAAAAAGGAGTGAATAGGTTCCTAAAGGGTAGGCAACGCGCATGTGAATCCTCTGGGGTTTCAGGCGTCCATAGGCTACGGTAAATGCTTACCATCAGGTGGGCCGTATGCTTGTTTGCCGCCGTCGTAGTATAAAAAAAATACGTTTAGTATCGGATCCTGAAATGTTGTTTATTTTTAAGTATATCATAGTACTGAAATAGATGTATAATTCAGAAAAAGTGACCAAGTCATAAGTACAAAGGGACACCGGAGGTCCGAGGCCAGAATTGAACTGGCGTCTTCAGCTTTCGCGGCTAACGCTCTGAACACTAGACCACCCGGTCACGGCGGAACAGGTCACATTTTCTCAAGTATATGATTTGATTTACTTAAAGGTTTATTTCTTAGTGTCTTTAAATGATGGATATGTATTTTCGGTCAGTTTAAGAAACGTTGGTACACATTATTGGTCTACTACAAAAGTTTTGCAATATGATTCGTCTTTCAAATATTCAATACTTTTAATCGAAGCACACACAACTGGATTTGACCCAGATACTTGACGTATCACGTGAATTCCATAAATAAGTAAGTGAGTCTTGCTATTTTTACTTTGAATTTATCTATGACATTACACTACTCCATTATCAATACATGAATGCTATAAATAAATAAATCTTATTGCTATTTCTGTCACAAAAACAGTTTGAGTCAAAAATAGACATTCCATTATTCAACAATGAATTATGGCCACCGTAGGCCAGGTGTCCAACCTATTTCCATATCGCAGGTGTGATAAGAGGGCGTTGACCCGCGTCTAATAATAAGCGGAGCAAATGCACTTTACTCTCGATCTCATGGTTTTAACTGTGTCGCCATTTGAGCGTTTATATTATTACAAAATTTGGACTAAATGCTTTTTGAATAAAAATAAAATAAGTACAGATGGCGCACTTAATGCTTCAAAGCATTCTCTACCAGATAAGTCGGAGAACTATAGGGCTAAACAACGCAGTGAGAGAAATGTAGCTGAAAATTTTCGCATGTTTTGTTGTTTGTTCAGCCTCTCACATAAACAGCTAAATAGATTTGGATGAAATTTGGTACACAGTTGGACCTGGTTTGGTATACATGTGAAGGGAGACAAAGCAGTTTTTGTCGCAGAACCAACTACATACTCATAAGCAGATGAAATGAGGGACCTACGCACCTACCGATTATAAAACACTTTTGTCGCGTAACCAACTATATACTAATAAGCAGATGAAATGAGGGACCTACGCACCTACCGATTATAAAACACTTTTGTCGCGTAACCAACTATATACTAATAAGCAGATGAAATGAGGGACCTACGCACCTACCGATTATAAAACACTTTTGTCGCGTAACCAACTATATACTAATAAGTAGATGAAATGAGGGACCTACGCACCTACCGATTATTAATGGGAGAGGCGGAGCGAGAGGGGGTTTTGGCAATTCCAAGTGTTAAGCAATGTACAATGTATATACATACATGTTTCATACTGCTTTACTTATCTTAAAGCATCTTTGATTATCCCAATTGTGAAGTTGTCTTTCTATAATTGCGTCGGTGTAACCTAATGTGCCAAAATGCAACCAAGTTTAGTTACAAATTGCATTTCAAATGTTTGAAAATGGGGTAGCCATGGTGTGGACATTTCAGCATTCTACGCTATTTTAGTTTGACGTGTGACGTCAATACATTAGAAATTGAAATTGAAGGTTGACATAAATTCAATTGTGCCGCATGTCGCATAGTATGAATTATTCTCATGCAATCCATTGCAATTCTTATGAATTGAATTTGTGCAGTTCTATGATAGATTTATACAGGATGGTCCAAACCTTGACGTCAAAAAATTTTTTTTAGATACCCCTCGTCGTGGGCTATCAGAATATACCCCATGTATGTTAGCCGATTTTTCGTAGTTTTCGAGTTATGAATTTTTTAATTTTTAACTTTTGTTAAGAAGTTCCGGGTGAGGCAATTAATTTATTAAAAAAATTTTTGAACTTTTTGATTTTTTCTTTTTGTAGCACAATCCTTAATAAGCGGCGCAGTTGCAAAAAAAAATCAGCATCCTCACTTGGCTGCGAGTTAGAAAAAAAAGACAAAAGTGAAAGTTTTACGTTCAAGCATGTCAAGCTTAGATTTTGCGCTTAAATAAAAAAAATACAAACGATTTCAAGGACTTTTAGTTATTTTAGAAACTGCTAGACCCTAAGTTTTTTTAAAGGTAAAAAAAGTTACACTTGATAGTCATAATTGGACAGATTCGCCGGTCAAAGGAACTGAGGTGGAAAGTTCCCAAATAAGTAATTCATTTAAAAAAATCTTTTTTTTAATTATTCCTTATAATTTAGTGGTTGTTTAACGTTAGGAATAATTAAAAAAAAGATTTTTTTTAATGAATTACTTATTTGGGAACTTTCCACCTCAGTTCCTTTGACCGACGACTCTGTCCAATTATGACTATTAAGTGTAACTTTTTTAACCTTTAAAAAAACTTAGTGTCTAGCAGTTTCTAAAATAACCAAAAGTCCTTGAAATCGTTTGTATTTTTTTTTATTTAAGCGCAAAATCTAAGCTTGACGTGCTTGAACGTAAAACTTTCACTTTTGTCCTTTTTTTCCAACTCGCAGCCAAGTGAGAATGCTGATTTTTTTTGCAACTGCGCCGCTTATTAAGGATTGTGCTACAAAAAGAAAAAAATCATAAAAGTTCAATACTTTTTTTAAATAAATTAATTGCTTCATTCGGAACTTCTTAACAAAAGTTAAAATTAAAAAAATTTATAACTCGAAAATTACGAAAAATCGGCTAACATACATGGGGTATATTCTGATAGCCCACGAAGAGAGGTATCTAAAATAATTTTTTTGACGTCAAGTTGGACCATCCTGTATACTTGGAACGAATAAATGTTTCTTTAAGGGCGCTATTAAGTACCTATATAGGTACATCACAAACTTAATAATTTCGCGAACGCTTCGGCTGACGAATCGGCCAAGGTTTTCTGGGGCTAGGATAGGATAAAATAGGGAGTTACAGAGTATTATTGGCACATGTATTATTCCTTAATATTTCAGAGTTCCATAGGCTACGTTGCATTGCATGGAAAAGATCAGTTGGGCAGAAAGGACAACCAATAAAAAAAATTAAAGTATAGTAAAAGAGAATCATAGATATACTTGTTTTACGAAACAATTATGAAATGACATCGGTCGTGGAAGCTGAAATCTTTTAACAGTTTTCAGACCACGGACTGACCTTACGCCTGGAAATTGCTCCACCGACAGGAGCCTAGCTCTTAAATATGATGATGGTGATTTTAACCATTCCTTCCCCTTGTTACAGATCCCTCAACACTCAACATTCCCCCATGACGCTGTGATCCACCATGTTCAAGCTACTAGGGAACCTCAGCGTCTACTTCAAGTACCAAGATATCAGAACAGACAACGCGTTGTTCCGGCTACACAACGTCTTCACGACAGTGCTGCTACTAACATGCTCGATAATAATAACGGCCAGTCAGTTCGTGGGGCAGCCGATACAATGTATAGTGAGCGGGATACCAGCGCATGTGGTTAACACATTCTGCTGGATTACCTCCACGTTTGCTATGCCTGATGCTTTCGCTAGAGAGGTGAGTGTTTTATAACTTTTTTTCGTAGCCTAATATTGTGGCATTGCTTAGGCAAAGACCTCTCTTCAAGACGTAGCGCTAGGTTTGTTAAAATCCGTAGTATATATAATATTATAAATGTATAAGTAACTCTGCCTGTTTGTCCGTCTGTATGTTTATCACCTCTTCACGCTTAAGCCGCTGAACTACCATGGAAGTAGAAATTATAATTCTATGTAGACAAGGCTTGGGGTAGGAGCTGGTAGATTATAAATAAGCGGATCCTAGGCTGCGATTCGTCAAAAGCTTTCGACTAAGTTAATCATAACTTTCTTAAAACCATGCTTGACAAACTAGTTAGGAACGCAGCTCATACTCTGCCGTCAAAATTTTTAGAAAGCAGGACACAGGTCATTTGTGTAAAAAAGTCAAGTTGATGTTATCAGTTACACAGCCATTGTGGGAGTGCCACAAGGTTCAGTCCTGGGAAAAACCCTCTTTCTTATTTATGACGATGACTTGTCTTTACTACTCTCATATATGCACTGTGCTGATATGAAAACCCTTCTACTATTTACGTATTATATTATTACCAGGGGCGGTGCGTCAAAATGTTGATGGGGAAGTCGGAGCAAATTTAGCTTTCTTTTCCTCTAATAGCCGGGTAAATTATTTAAATTAGTTAAAAAAAGTTACGGTAAAAGTATACTAGACCATCAAAGCACAAAGGTAGTCTAAGCGTGTCACTTCATTTCATTAGATAAACTAAAAACACTCAATTTCAAGGACCCCTTCACTTATGTATATGTCTTGTATAGCACTTGTTATTATTTAATTGTTTGAGTGCTCCACCAGATAAGTGCTATCATATATACTATTATACGAATGATATTTTAAAGGATCCCGGACCTAAAGTAGTAAATTGTGGTTTCAGTTAAATGTCATGGAGTTTTGATATGTTATGGATAGTGCCCTGAACAAGTCTCTATAGGTGCTACCACTGTTTCCGAGTCCCTTTCAAAGCTCTGACTGATTTTGTACCAGATAACAAAATAATATCAGTACTTCTATAAGTTACAATTCTCATCCAGTAATTGACATTAGTTTGAACCTATTGCGCAATAAGCTGGCCACTGCAATGACAACTTCATATGCACGTCATAGTGCTTTTATAAATGTATCATTAGTTAGGGGGTAGTTTTACATATTTGCTTTGTATAATGTGGTTTGTCTAGTATAATGGTGTAGTCACCGAAAAGTTTGACTTCTATCACTATTAGTGCTTTTTATTTTTCAAGCATTTAAATTCCAATTGTATGTGAGTTTTTGTATAAAAAAAGCTATCGTGATTTATTTTTATTTTTGGTGTGCATTTAATATCGCTAGATGAAATGATTGCGTAAGTTTTCGATTTGTCGTAGTTTGTGTGTATTGTGACTATGGGTGTAGTACCTCAAAGTAAGTAATATTTGATTCTACTTTACTACAGTACGCGAACAGTTTTGAGCTTCGATAACATACAAGTGCGATTTAATTTATTTGTTAGAGAATATGATATGATCACTTACAGTAAAAAAAAAATCTAACAGATTTTGACGTCGAGTTAGGTATTATATAGATATTTGTTAATAACAACAAGATTATACAAAATATATTTTCCTTTACCATACTATTGTATTCAACTATTTCAACATCATCTGTCATTTTATAATAGTTTAGTCAATAGATTATGTGAGCATAATCGAAAATAATTTGTCAAAATTTAAGTGTCAAATTACAATTGGCTAAGACGACATATGCTCTTGACAAAACCGTTATAAAATGTGAAGTTATGTTGCAATAGTAATAGTAATAGCCTGGTGGAGAAAATTAAACTTGCATAATCTTTTCTATGTGCATTCTATATTATTATAACAATTGTTAGCATTATGCTAACAATTGTTAGAAAATATTATTTATTATATTCTAACAGGTCACAAAATAAAATCGGATTTGTGATTTATATAATTTTTATAGGTTAAAAAGGCCCCGTTCCCGTACTCCACTATTTACACGCCTTCAGCTCGTGGCAAAATATCTCGCGTCTAGTTAAGAGTTTGACAACACCCGATGACCTTCAAAATGAATACTTAAACAGTTTTTTAGCTGTAATTACTTGTTTTGGGAAAGTAATAAAAAAAAATTAATTATATTTGGAAGAACAATTCGATATACGATTGGACGAAATCGGCTCGATAGCAAATAAATCCAAAGTCACATGTTAAACTTAACTTAAAACAGTTGTATGTCTTTAGGGTCTTTTTTTTTTTTAAATTTATTTCTAATAAAAGTATGGTACAATTTTCATAAATATCAGTTTCGCCAAACATTAAAGTTTATCGGCGATGGTAACACTCACTTCCAGTTTATGTACCAGGTTTTCTTATCCTATGACCTAAGTACCTAATCCTTATTTTAAATTAGTAAGTAAGTACAACTGACCCAAGATGGGTATTTATTTAACTTATATATTTGATAATCAGTATTTATTCAATCTTGAGCTTAGCTATTTAACAGCTTGACTTATACGTCTGTAATTAAAGACAAAATTCCAACACACTTATACGAAAAACGTCATCATTTTATATTTTCAATGAATACGTAGTTTTTTTTTAATTCTTTTTTTTGAAACATTTGCACAATTTTCACTCGCGCTGATAAAGATAAGGATGGAATTTAGCTGTTGTCATCTCCTGAAGAAATAAAATGCTTTTCGCCCTTGCACCAAAATACACTATTGTCTAAAATTGTCTTTTCTCTAAAATATCCGTTCTTGTAACGCGAGTAAGTCGCAAATGGACAATGAAGACAAAGAAAGTTGTTATCTCGGTATTTGGCATTTTGCCCAATTTTATTTGAAAATCCTGCAGATACAGACATTTTAACGACTATTGTTAACTGTCTACAGTTTACACCTTTTCAAAATATACGAGTTAAGGAGGATGGACACCCGCACCAACGACCGATCAGGAATGAAGATGATGGGAGGATGAATAGGAAAATAGAGGGAGTTGGTAGTCATGTCGAATATTATGGCTGAATTTAAATGCACACAGCTCCGCTGACTAGGACTCATAGAGGACCTTACCTTATCTGTGCTTGGCCACCTGGAAAAGTGGGAGACGAATGGCAGGGAAGAAAGCGTATGTTAAGCGGTCAAGTGGAAACGTCTTGTCGCCTTAAGTATATATTTTTTAAACATTGTACTTATCGTATACCTACCTAAATACGTAACTAAGTGGTATTAATTTTGTACTGAGCAGAAACGTCTGCAAGCAAAAATTTCAATTATAAAATTAAGGTGGTATGTACTAGATCTAAGGTGGTATGTACAGTCGCCATCAGATACATCGGAGCGGCCAAGGTGGTCACAAACATCTGAACAACGCCTCTATTGTCTGAACTCAATAGGGTGAATCAAATGTGACCCTGTCGGGATTGGGTCAGATTCAATTAATGCTTTCCGGTCAGGCGGTCTGTTGGAACAAGAGATTCACTTAAGTGTTTAAATGCTGACACTTAGAATGGCCTGAAGTCAATTGAAAGCCTAGTTCAGCCAGGCTAACTTTTAAAAGCCAAACGCAGGAGAAAACACTAGTTTTAGGAGTCTTAAACCGCAATAAGTTCCTATTGTTTTGAATGGTCTAAATAACTTCGCGGGTCGCGGTTTGCCCTCCTCTGATTAACAGTAAGGCATCCTGCAACGTAACCCGAAGTTTGCCCACAACCTCGCTCTTACCAATGAGTTTCTCGAGTCTTCGGTATAAGTACAAAATACCAACTCAGGTATGGCGAGGAAATCAGCACAGGAACCTACACCAGCGAAGAAAAACATAGGTGCACTCGTACTTAAGTTTAAGGCTGCTTTTCCACCAGATATGAGCGAGGATGCGTTGCGAATTGCGAAGAATGTGTTTGTTAAGAACCTATCTTAGAGCTGCGCTGTGCGAGAATCAGTAAATGAACGTAATCTAGTAGTTCTTAAAAACACTTTCCTCGCAATTGGATTCCGTGGACACATTAACCGAAACCCTCTTGTGGCCAATGTCCAGCTGTAAGACTTTCAAGAAGTTTGCGATGATGATGAATACGTACCTACTACTTACCAGAACCCAGTCTGAGTTTTGTGTGACTTTACAAGTTTGACGTCGGAACAAAACGACAAAGTAAAAATATGTACAAAGGCGAAGTTACCCTTATAGTAAAGAAATTTTTAGCTAATCTTCGAAAGGTTAAATGGTGTTAAATGCTAATTCAACAAGAATAGCCGAAATCACGTTCGAAATGCCGTTACCTGACACTAATCCCCATCGTGCCTTTATTTGAAACCTCATTCAATATTGCCATTTATTCACATTTGAACAGGGTTTATAATCGATTGAGTTTTTATGCCAAACAGAGTCCAAATGCAACTAGTGCATTAATATGCGGATCGTGTCAGCTATGCGTCGTGCGATGTCGATGTCGAGAGTATTGAATGTGATATGTTCTCAGGATTTGTTGAGGGAGTATGAATTCGGTAATGAAACAATAGCCATCATCCCATAAAAGGTGTACGTTTGTTTCCATATCTACTTCTTTTTGTTTTTTTTCGGAAGAAATTCTAACTACCTTATGGTATCCAAATTCCTTTTTCCAACCAAGTGAAAAATCTTGGCGTAATCATGGATCGTTGTCTATCATGGGTGCCTCAGGTGAGTGAAGTGAGCAGGAAGATGTTTGCTGCCATAGGGTCTCTCAGACGGCTCCGGAATTTCCTGCCAAATGCTACTAAAATTGCGCTTGCTCAGTCGTTACTTCTCCCCATTCTTGATTATGCAGATATCTCCTATTTAGACCTAACCGAGGAGCAACTTAATAAGCTTGAGCGTATTCAAAATGCCTGCATTCGGTTCATTTTCGGATTACGCAAATTCGACCATGTTTCTAGTTTTCGTTCTCAACTCAAATGGCTCCCTATCGTCACCGCCGTAACTCTCACATACTTTCTTTACTCTTTTCTATACTTTTTAACCCTGCAACTCCCCGCTACCTCAAAGAGCGTTTCTCTTATCTTAATTCTATTAGATCCTCTCAAAAATTGCTCCTAAAAGTGCCATCTTCATCTTCCAAATTTTATAATTGCTCATTTACGTTCCAGGCCGTTCGTTTGTGGAATTCTCTCCCTCTCAACATTAAACGCGCGCAATCTATTGGTAGCTTTAAATCGCAACTTAAGGAATACTATTTATCTCTTCCTTAGGTTTTTAAGTTGACACTGTTGTTTCTTATTGTGTGTATTATATATGTACGTATATGTATGTTTATTTTGTATTTATTTAAGTATGTATATTCATATGAATGTGCTGTGTTATCTATTTCGTCTCTTTTGTTTCTATGCACCACCTACTGCTTATTGTTTTTCTCTAGTCTTCACTACCCAAAGGTTGTCTGGAAGAAATCGCTCATTAGCGATAAGACCGCCTGTTGTTACCTCTACCTAAATTTATCTAATTGTAAAATTTGTGCTTGTAACTGTATGAGGTGTGCAATAAAGAGTATTTATTATTATTATTATTATTATTACCTTATCTGATGTTTTGTTATATTTTTTAATGTTCTCAATTGATTCTTTGTTTTATTGTTTTACTCTGCTGTTTTTGATAAAACTATTATTAAAACTATTCTAACTATTATTAAATTTATTAACTGCCTAACTAAGATTCTGTTTACTGAGAATGAGATGTTTTTTTTAATACCACGACGGTGGCAAACAAGTATACGGCCCGCCTGATGGTAAGCAGCTACCGTAACCTATGGACGGCTGCAACACCAAAGGAGTCACATGCGCCGACCCTTTACAAAAAGGAGGATTCACTGATGTGAGGATGTGGTGTGGGTTTCAGAAATTGAAAGTAACAGACAAGAGAAGAAGCAAATTAAATCATTAATTTGACTAGTTCACAAGTAACTATTAACCAGAATTGAGATGAATATAAGTCAGGAAAGGGATAAAAATAAAGAACTACTTACACAAACTTACTAATATGGGAGAAATTCTGAAGAAAGGTTTGGCTTGAATTACCCTCAAATCCCTAAATCGAGGAGCAGCTAGATGATTATCAAAGAAGCGCAAAAAGTGTGCCAGGATTGTAGTAAAATATGGAGCCCTACTATACTTATAGTATAGCCATTTGGGTAACAAGTGTGATTGTATGTTAATACGTATATCCCGGAATCCAGCCGATAACATGAAACATCTTCTTCTGAAGGTCCTTCACAATGTAATCACATGATACAGAACTCTTTTTCAACAATTCTACAACCAAGTTTAAACCTAACACCGTCTGAATAAAGTAGATTTGCACCCAGCATTTTAGAAGCGGGTGCTGCCAATTGTAATTGAATTTCCTGTCAACTACGCATGCTGGCTTATTTAGTTCTTCAGGCATGCGAAAATAACCCTTAATCCGTCGACATATGACCTAAATATATATGCCTTAATACCATCGCCCACACTGTTAACTGCCCATCGGTGGACCTTATTTTATGCCTTATGCCTTTTGTATTAAGGTCCACCGATGTACAGTTAAGAGTGTTGCTGTTTTACCCACGTTAGTAGGGATGACCAAGTTTTTTCTTCGGAAAACAGTACTTCCGTACTTTACCTCCAAATGGTATCTAACATGTACAGTCAGCAATAAAAGTGTGTAACATTATTGTTTTATTCGCAGGTCGGCAAGGAAGTGGCACACCCCGGTGTGCGGAACCCGTACGACGGCACGTACGAGAAGAAATACTACACATACTACCAGTGGGTGTGCTTCGTGCTTTTCTTCCAGGTGAGTTTGTTCTCTATGCTCATGCCTGCCTCATCATCATGCCTTTGCGTCTATTGCAGACGATTTTAACAAGAACACCGTGGAGACAACGCCTTTGGTGGCTATAATATAAAGACCGATACGGGAACGACACGATTTTCCACATACCTACCTACTATACTTACTTCTAAATAAATTAGGTAAGTATTAATCAGAATTTTCAAATCTCTCAACTAAAAATAACGAACCTGCCCCTTAACCATAACTGCCAGCAGTTATCGCGTGGATAGCGTGACATAACTGACATAAGCTTGTATGAAATGACATTTGCCGTCATTTTAAACGTTCATATGAAAATTTAACCACCTTGTCACGTTTTCCACGCGACAATATGTCGTCCGTGATAATGAATGACTCTATCATTGCCTCCATCACTACAGCGCTACAGCTATGCCTAGGTACGTATGTATACGGATAGTAACTATGTATTTGCACGAGCGTAAGCGAAGCAAATTCTTACAAACAACTTCTGGCTACTGGGACGTCTCGGCATTTCGATGGCTTTTTGATTTTGAGAGTTTTGTCCGCGATTACTTTATTAAGGCTTTTCTGATCTTCGTCCTATCTGTTGGGGGTTGTAGCAGAGATACATATAATTTGAGAGATCGTATATGAGCAGGATCGACCAAGGGGTCATGGAGCTAGAAGGTGCGTAAAAATCATCAGAAGGGTCTTGTTATATTGGTCATCTTGTTTGCAAGGATATCGCGAGTTCTGAGTTCGAAGTGGACAACTAGTTAAATTTAAAATGTGCGAGTAGGTATTTGCACATAATACGTCACGAGTTCGTTGCTTGGTGACTAAGATTATTAACGGTACGGTACCGTATCCTTACGGATTTCCTCATTCGAGATGCGGAGTTGGACACGCAATGAAACTCAATCTATGTGATCACACCTTGAGGGTCGGATTCACAAAAATCATCCATTATATGAACAATCCAATGCCTTTATTTTCGAACGAGCGGAGCGTAAGCGAAGTGAAGTTCTTACAAACAACTTCGGCTGCTGGGTCGTCTCGGCATTTCGATCCTTTTTTGATATTGAGGGTTTGTTCCGCGATAACTTTAGTTTTTTCTGATCTTTATGAAATTTGTTGGGTTTGTAGCAGAGATACATGTAATTTGAGATTTTGTATATCAGCAGGATCGATCAAGGGTTTGTGGACCTAGAAGGCGCAAAAATCATCAGAAGGGTCTTGTTACATTGGCCATTTTGTTTGCAGTTCGAGGCGGACTACTAGTTTATATAAAAAAAAAACCGGCCAAGTGCGAGTCGGACTCGCGCACCGAGGGTTCCGTACAACCCTATAACATGCGAAAGTTGTAGTATGTTTATTACTAATTTCAATTTAATACCTCTACGCGTTTACGAGGAAAAAGGTAGTAAGTTTAAAATTTAAAAACATATTTTTTGTACGATTTTACTAAAAATGTCTACTTTTCGTAATTTTTCCTTGTTTGTGCTATATGAAGTTTCTTCGTGCCAAGTTTCAAGTTTCTGAGTTTACGGGAAGTACCCTTTAGGTTTCGAGTTTCTTGCGAGTACTTAGTTTCAAAATATGCGACTTAAATTGCTGTTTCTTTTGATTGCGTTGACCTAAAAGTTTGGTTTTGCTACATCTGAAAGGTCCTATAGCCCTGAGTATTTGAAATGAATTTCAATTTAATACCTCCATGCGTTTACGAGGAAATTGGTAGTAAGTTTAAAATTAAAAAAAATATTTTATTGTGTGATTTTACTTAAAATGTCTACTTTTTGTAATTTTTCCATTGTCTATGTTATATGACGTTGCTTTATGCCAAATTTCAAGTTTCTCAGTTCACGGGAAGTACCCCGTAGGTTTTGCGAGTGCCGAAAAACTCTAAAATTTGCAGCATAAACGACTGTATCTTTTGATTGCGTTGGCTTTTAAGTATGATTTTTTCACAGCTCCAAGGGACAATAGACCTGAGTATTTGATATAAATTTCAGCTTGATACCTCCACGCGTTCCTGAGAAAAATGGTCTTGACAGACAGACAGACAGACAGACAGACAGACGGACAACAAAGTGATCCTATAAGGGTTCCGTTTTTTCCTTTCGAGGCACGGAACCCTAAAAAGTATTGGAATTGCACATGTCAACCCAAACAATTTCCACTATTTAAATTTCAACTGGTGTTGTCGATAAACGATTGTCACTTGGTCCCATTGATGGTAGGAGAAGACAAGGTATCGCCATCCCCACGTCACAAACACTACTTTGATTCTCAAACTTAGAAATTTTGGAGTCATTTTAACTAACTTGGTGGTTACCCACCTTGACAGGCTCAGGTTCACCAGAGTTTCAGATTATGCAGAATCTACTACGAGTAAGCCATACATCCACAAATTTAGTTAATTTAGTGATGGCGATAACTTGTTTCCTTCTCCCATCTAATTGATTGATTGTCCAGGACTCGGCATCAAGAAGGAACAGCAAACAAATGCCCGTGACGGCCGTGACCCATGATAAATGAGCCACACGTTAACATTGCGCAAAACACACCAAATATTACAAATACATGATTCACGCGTAACTGTTTAGTACAATGAACCGACCGACTGACATACTAGATCAATTCTGTCACGACTGTCAAATTAGCACGTCACTGTCTGGTCACTGTCACCTGGACTGTTAGCGATACAGTCTTTACAAATACTGGAAACTGACTGGAAACTAATCTATGTCATGGGAGCATTTTGCCTTATAATTTACTTTTTAATTTTTATGGGGATTGGCAGGCTAACAGGGTGAAGGCACCTTGTACAAAGAAGTGTCAACAACTTTGAAGAGCGAGGTTTAATAGATGTCGATATTAAACGAGGCCAACCTAAAGTCCGACCACCTGCGGCAATCAACTATTACAATTATATTAATGGGATCCTTACATGTGACAAATGCGGGCGTACTTTTACTACAAAAGTTGGATATGTGAGTTACATTCGAGTACACCTGAGGAGCCCATAATACCAGCAGCAGTCGCCGTAGCCCCCGGTGGGAGCGTTGGCCGCCATCTTGGTTTAAAGGTGCCAAAATTCAGTTTACTAACCTTGACGCTTAAACGGTTGTCAGTACGACTAAAGTGTATACCAGTAAGATATACTACGGACGTAAACCTACATTTTGAACTTATACTACCTAATTAATTGTCCACAGGCCATCATGTGCTACACACCCAAGTTCCTGTGGGACTTCTTCGAAGGCGGGCTCATGCGGACCATCGTTATGGGGCTCAACGTCAGCGTCTGCAAAAGCAAAGAGAAGGAGAAGAAGAAGGAACTGCTCATCGGCTATCTCATTCGATATCAGACGGTAAGATTTTTTTTTTATTCCACGACGGTGGCAAACAGGCATACGGCCCGCCTGATGGTAAGCAGCTACCGTAACCTATGGACGCCTGCAACTCCAAAGGATTCACATGCGCGTTGCCGACCCTTTACAAAAAGGAGGATTCACTGTGTTGACGACTAAAGGAACAAGAAGGTCCCTCATCGTCAACACACTGGGTCCTCTTTGAGCTCTTTGGCAACCTTACTCACCAGCAGGAACCCAACACTATGGTCTAGTGCTATTTGGTTGTGGTTTTCTGTAAGGTGGAGGTACTTCCCCAGTCGGGCTCTGCTCCAGATTTGAGCGATGACATTCGCTGAACGTGCCCTACCACACTTAGCGAGATGCCATTCACAGTGCCCATACCTCTCTTTTTGGCGTAGGTAGTTTAAGGACATACGCAGGTCCGGACGTAGTTTAAGGACATACCCCGGGTCCAAAAATTTTACTAGTACTTTAAGTATCCTCAATGACGTGTTCGGGAACCATTAGTTAGAATGACCGCTATTACACCGTCGTGGCCAACTGGATTGTGCAGAAGGAGGTCCTCCTTCCCGACCACATTGGATTCATGGACTCTTCTATGTCTATAGTGATTCACCAGCAGTTCTGTGTGAATTTTAACTCGATAGGTAGTGTTGTTACATTTTTATCGGGTTTCATTTTTTATTTTGTTATTCACTTATTAATTAAGGCACACAAATATTACAACATTTTTTACAAGACTATCGTTATCCAATCCAATTCAGCTGAAATGAACGCGAAGCAAGTCTGCGTAGCGTCAGTGACAATACAATTTTCAATCTAAACATAACGAGAAGCATTTGAAAGCATTCAATGTAGCGAATAGCGTTTAGAGCTATTCAGTAAAGAGCACGTTTCGTGTAAATTTTTTTGCCGACGTTCAATTTCATTGATCGCCGATTCAATTGGAGTAAGGCATCGCCAGAGACAAAAAAAATAAATACTCCCAATAATCATCCTAAATGTCTGGTTAGTATTTATTAAACAGCAAAGAGGTTTCAAAATAATCGCGCCACGACTTTAAAACAATAAAAGCGTGTGAAAGTCTCGTTAAACACAAACATCCGTTAATATTATTTATTCTTCAGCTGACTGTACTATGCCGGGTAAATAAGCCTACAACCCCCTAGACTGTAAGCTGTTTCCGTAGCCTACAGACTCTTGTAGCTCCATGACTGTAGTATACGCCTTGTTGATCCTTTAAAACCCGTACACTCAAAAAGCTAGAAAGGGAGGGTGTTTTAGTTTTTGGGTAGGTGAGATCCTCGAGCCAGATCTCAGCAGAGACAAGTAACGGTATATTTTTCCGGAATAGTGAGTTTATAGGATCTGGATTTCAATTCAAGTACTGAGCGGTTTTCTGACGGACAAAGTTGTCCAAGATATGCCAGTACTTCGTTAGGGCCCGATACCATGTCCCACAAATGGATAAGCTTGTTAAAGTCAGGAGCTAGTTTTAAGGTAGTAACATCTGGACCGGCTGTGCAATGTATGAATTTCATGGGTCTTTGTCTATTAAACTTTTCTTGCCACTTGACATTGTTCGTAATTTAGCTGTGTATTGAATGTTACCGACTAGCTGTCAGATGTCAGTTAACATTTAATACACGACTAAATTGCGAAAAATGGCAAGTGGCTCAACAATCCCGGTTCGCGATGGTACTTATTAACAGTGTTTCTTATTTACTTAACGGTCTTTGATATTACCAAACTGCCCACGCGAATATTATAAGACGACAATAGCAATTTAAGATTAGAATTTGGCAAGATGTTTCGTCATGATTTCACTGTAAACGTAGTCTGTTCCGTCATAGTTGCCAAAGTGCCGCGTCTTTGATTGTGAGTAGAGATTATTGAAGCGAAAACTTGAGGTTTAAAAAATATCTGTACAGATAAAGAGGTCAAGAAAGTGGGATTCGCGAATATTTTTCAGCACGCACAGCATTACAGTAAAAACTAAGGCACTGCGAACTACAAAATAAACATATAGTATAACTTAATACTAGTTCGATTTAGGCGACGTAATTGCGTGGCTTCGTTGCGTCGTCTGATCTGGCGTAGGATTCGGCAGATTTCCCCGGAATCACCGAAACATGACACTCTTCGGCCAGAAGTCTGCACTCGCGATGGTGTTCTGCAACGGCCGCGGCACGCGCACCACAAACGAGCCAAAGCTGCTGCACCCGCAACGAGAAGCTAGTCTTCCGGCGAACGTACTCCACCACATCGTCGCTCACGGTGGAGTGATGCAAGCGCGACACGTAACACGCCCTACTCGGTATTGCAATCTGAAGACCAGAATTACCCGGTTCCGCAGTGCCACACGATCTTGCGGGGCGCTCTGCGCGTCTTGTTTTGCCTTTCCACCGGTGTGAATCCCTCCTTATCCACATCGGTGCTGGAGGACTTTTCTTTTTCGAGAACCAGTACCCGGTTAGACGCAACTGACTGTATAAGCACGCTGATATAATTTTGAAACAGGGTGCGGGTGTAAACGCTGGGGGCGCGCGGGCGGTGCAACGGCGGGTGCGGCACAATTTTCAGTGTTAGCAACACGCAAACTGACAGACTCAGAGCAGCGGGTCGGTCATCGGGTCATCGCTCTTGAAGTTTGATGCCTCCGAGCGAGTTGGAGCACTATTTTGCAAGCTGTTAACTTCGTTGCGTAACTCGGCAATAGTGACTTGGGTCGCTTCAAACTTCAAAATAATCTCTGCTAAACTTGTTTTTAGGGCCACGATATCCTTGAACAAGCAGCGACCGTCGACATTATCCGGAACATGGCACAGCAGAATAGAGGCATCCTTCGTCGCAAATTCGGTAAACCGCTCTTGGTTCTCTTTTAGGATTTTCTTGATACCATAAAGGTATTCTTTCCCGTTTCATCCCCTTTCCGGTGAGGTACATATGTGCCAAGCTTCACATATGTCTTCGACGGTGAAACTCGATGCCCATAAACTGAGCTGGACTGCGGTTGCCGCATCCATCTTCCTTTCCAGCAACGCCTCCTTCTGTTGCAGAAAGGCTAGGAAATATGACCCCCCCCCCCATTTTAGGCTGCGACCGCGCCTGCCAGTGTTGTACCGTAATAAGACTGTCAGAGAAACTGCTGTAATAGTCGTTCTTACACTATTGTGGGGCCATTTTTTGGCCGATTGTGTATCCCGTTCTTTACCGAGCCACAACCAAACCAAAAATAATTTTAAACAAAAAAGAACCGACTTCACTAAGCATCCACCTTTCCAACACCAAATGCTCGATCTGCTGTAAAAAATACTCAAATCACCATAGGTGTGCCTATAATAGTTGAAGAGTTCCCTCGATTTCTCCAGGATCCCATCATCAGATCCTGACATGGTTACAATGGGACCGACTCTGAAGTATACGCTTTCAAACAAAAAAAGAATTTTCCAAATCGGTCCAGCCGTCCTCGAATAATCGGTGAACATACATAAAAAAAAAAAATTGCAAAAACAAAGATCCCGACGAATTGATAACCTCCTCCTTCGAAATCTTAAAGTCGGTTGAAAAGAACCGACTTCACTTAGCATCCACCTTTCCAAAAGCTCGAGCTGCTGTAAAAAATACTCAAATCACTGTAAGTGTGCCTATAATGGTTCAAGAGTTCCCTCGATTTCTCCAGGATCCCAGCATCAGATCCGAACCTGGTTACAATGGGACCAACTGTGAAGTATACTCTATCAACCAAAAAGTAATTTTAGAAATCGGTCCAGCCGTCTTCGAATAATCGGTGAACATACATAAAAAAAATAGCAAGAACAAAGATCCCGACGAATTGATAACCTCCTCCTTCGAAATCTTGAAGTCGGTTGAAAAATACCATTTCGGAGTTGGATCCATCCATAGTAAACGTTGTTCAGCATGACCTCTACGGCCTCTACCATTAGGTGTTAACCTACCTTGCATGATATGTCTTTTTTTTAATTTTTTAATTTATTTAAGGTTCGCCGACAGGTGGTATACAATATGTTTTTTAAAACTAGACAAAAAATGAGCTTGCTTGAGTATCCACCCAATTACAGGCAAACACGGCATGCACATAAAAAAGAAGCTATTGCTAACATAATAGTTCTTAATCTAAGTAGGATTGAAACAAATTTTCAGAATAAGGTCTATAACACTAAAGTACTTAATCTAACAATATTTCTGTAAAGTTGCTTAGGAAGTGAAACATAACTTATAGCAAAGTGAAACAACATTAAATATGAATTTTAGAATTAGAGATTACTCTTGAGTTAACGTAAATATTTTTTGTATTGGTAATGTGACATTTTTAACATATCTAGTCTATTCTGTTTGTAAACTAAATTGTGCTCTTTACAAATTGATTGATTACCTAATATGACTAACTTGATTCGTTCCTGGATGATTTTCTATGGACCTACTCACTGGTCAGTATGGTCTTAAGTGCCTTAGACCCCAATGGTACGTAGGTCATTTGTGCCTAAAGAGATATTTTTTAAAATATCAAAAATTTCCAAAAATAATTTAAAAAAAATATGTAAAGATACTAATCCTGCTTACAAAAATTACAGAGAATCGGTTGAGAAATGCTACCTGTACGGAACAACCGGATTTCCGCCGGACATACGTTTGAATATTCGCCTAAGCTGAAACGTGAACTCTCCGCTCGTTCACTCGCTCGGTCCAAAAAAAGTAGGTACGTTGTCTGTCGCCATACTTGAACAGAAATTATAAAATCTCGAAACCGGAAAGGCGGGTTACGCACGGACGGCACCCGTTACGTTACAAAATGGAAAGACGTCGCTTTCTTAACTACCAGTGGTATGTCACTCAGTCGGCTGACGGGCTGTAATTTGAGTAAGGGATGGCATGATTCATGACGTCATAGGAAGAACTCTGTATAACATTATTCTTTACTTTTTTATCTAAGGGTTGAATTTCCAAAATCGTTTCTCATTTGAACTCCATTATATCACGTTGTTTAAACATTTCCATACAATGTGACTAGTTTTTATGGTCGTCGAGTGTATTTAGATTTCTAAATACACTGGGCTGGGCGTGTCCCAAACGAAAAAATAATTTATCTACACTCATATTGTAAGTTCTCTAAAACGTGTTCGAAAACGGTAGGCAATGGCTAGCATTACCACGACCGATTTTACTATGATAAGCTTTTTATCTGTGGCAGTAACGTAATTTTAACTTTTCATGCTCAAATATTGATGTGCTATGAGTTTTGATAACATAATGTACACCTGCACCCTCCCGCGCATCCGCCGATAGCCCGACACGCGCCCGCGCGACCGCCGGCACACGAGAGTTGGCCATGGTGGCGGTGCAATGGCGGCCATTCTATGGTTTCCGAATACGGCATTTTGGATAAATAATATAAGTGTAGATAAAGCAGTGTATGCAACTGTACGTAATTAGGCCTTATTACGTAACAGTTACATAAACTACTATTATTTCGTCTTAATTTTTTTTTTTTACTTTTTCTTAGTCGTAATACGATACTAATTACGCCCTTAAACGGAACATCACTATTTTTGTTACACCCTGTATAGTAGCTTAGTGTCTGTGCGTCTGTCACGGCGCGTGACGAACCCAATCTCACGCCCATTACATAAGTCTAGTCAACCATGGGCCTTAACTGTGCCGAACTGGCCTATAACCGCGAACCACTTCGTTCGACCGTCTATTTGCATTACTGTCTTTCGAATAAGCAAGAGCGATAGAGACGGAGATAACGAAAATTCGATGTTCGCGGTAGGCCGCACGGTGGGCCGAAAATCGGCCTCCATATAAATAGAAACCGAAGTCTTAAATTTGAACTTTTTTTTATTGGAATAGCTATGGTTAGGTGTTATTATGTCCCAAAATTAATCTTAGCTTATTTGGTTGGAAAAATAATTAATTATAATTTTTTTTCTAAATATTTGTATGGCGCGTATCAGAAAAATCGAGTTTTCTCCGAAAATAAAAAGTTAACCGTAATATCCTGACAGATGATTTTAAATACAATTATTCTTAATTTTTCCACATAATTAGAATTTTCCTACGGGGTGCACTTTTTTTTTTTTAATCGATATATATTTTTTATTTTTTATTTTTATTTTAATATAGTTAAACTCGTTATTTTGACTACAAAAAATGAATTTGAGTTTAATCGAACCAATAACTTACGCGTAGTGAATTTTTGTTCTAAGCAAATGTATGGAGCGTACGAGTAAAACGGATTTTTTTTTCAAAAATTAAAGGTATACCGTAATATCCTTGCAGATGATGTAAGAACCAATTATTAAGGATATTTTCACATAACGCGAACTTTTCTACCGTATGCACTTATTCAATAAAAAAGAAAAAACTTATTTTTTCATGCTGAAATAGCTATTTCTCATTGTTTTAATCAAATAAATAATAAACATACAAGAGTTACAAGTAGAAAATTGAAAATAAAACCATTAGGTACATTAATACCCTTGCATCCTCTTTATTCCATTATCTTTGTACTTAATGAAATAGTATTTAACAAATGACACATTGAAAACTGATGAGTCCAAAATTAATGATCGTTAATGAGGTCCGGTTACAATTGTTAGTGGATAATATGAATGCAGTTTAATCATTAAGGTTTTAATCATTATGCTTATAATTAGACGTAAAACTAATTACAATAACAATGATATAGAATGGTGGTGATTAGTACTTGCAATAAATAGGTAAGGGGTACATTTTATATTTTAGTTAATCTTGAGCTTCTCAACCGCTAACATACGACCATAAACCATGGACAGTCTTATTACGAACTTGGACTTGTTTGTTATCCTAAAATCTCAAGGATCTAGTTTAAATCACGAAGCTTTGTTTGAAATAGTGCTAACTAAATCAAACCTTAACCTGTCAGAATCTATCACTGATGCAATTTCACCTCGACCATCTTCTTTTAAAAGTTTTACCGCTGAAAACACAACTGGAATAAAGAGGATGCAAGGGTATTAATGTACCTAATGGTTTTATTTTCAATTTTCTACTTGTAACTCTTGTATGTTTTCCCGACACAGGCATTTTCATGCTTACCGGGCGGCTCCATCCCTTAGATCATTTTGTACACCTAATTTATGAAATAAAGAATTTTGAATTTTTTTTTGAATTTTTTTGAATGTTTATTATTTATTTGATTAAAACAATGAGAAATAGCTATTTCAGCATGAAAAAATAAGTTTTTTCTTTTTTATTAAATAAGTGCATACGGTAGAAAAGTTCGCGTTATGTGAAAATATCCTTAATAATTGGTTCTTACATCATCTGCAAGGATATTACGGTATACCTTTAATTTTTGAAAAAAAAATCCGTTTTACTCGTACGCTCCATACATTTGCTTAGAACAAAAATTCACTACGCGTAAGTTATTGGTTCGATTAAACTCAAATTCATTTTTTGTAGTCAAAATAACGAGTTTAACTATATTAAAAAAAAAAAAAATATATATATATATATTTCGATTTAAAAAAAAAAGTGCACCCCGTAGGAAAATTCTAATTATGTGGAAAAATTAAGAATAATTGTATTTAAAATCATCTGTCAGGATATTACGGTTAACTTTTTATTTTCGGAGAAAACTCGATTTTTCTGATACGCGCCATACAAAGATTTAGAAAAAAATTTATAATTAATTATTTTTCCAACCAAATAAGCTAAGATTAATTTTGGGACATAATAACACCTAACCATAGCTATTCCAATAAAAAAAAGTTCAAATTTAAGACTTCGGTTTCTATTTCTATGGAGGCCGATTTTCAGCCCACCGTGGGCCGCTCAATCCTGCAGTTGCGCGAGAGTCGATGACCGTTTCCATCGATGGACCATCGGCCAATGCTGAGTCCGTCCACAAATTACGTCACATTTTTGACGCATTTGACATAATGGTCACACGTGGTGACAATTTACGATTTTAAGATACATAGTCACTGACATTACAACTAATATTCAAAACCTACTATTATGTTTAATATTGGAAACTCGAAAACCCAAATGTGGCGCTCCATACTTAAATGGTCCTGTTCCTGTATGATACATTTTATAAATAGGCTACTTAATTAATCCAATAAAAAGTAGACCCTAGTGTTGTGTTCCTGCTGGTGAGTAATGTTGCCAAAGACGTCAAAGAGAACCCAGTGTGTTGACGATGAGAGGCCCTCTTGTTCCTTTAGTCGTCGACACAGTGAATCATCCTTTTTGAAAAGGGTCGGCGTATGGAGCGCCAGAAGTATTTACATTAGAGGTAAATACTTGGCTTTTAAAACAAGTCGTCATATGATGACATTTATATGTTCCCCTCACCGTGGTGTGACGTCACATTTTAGTCAATTTTCTTTTAAATATAAAATGAACTAGCTTTTGCCCGTGGCTTCGCTCGCGTTAAATTCTGGGTAACAAACCATACAAACTTCCACCCCCCATTTTAGGGAAGTGGGGGGTTAGAAAGAGACAAACTTCAACTATCTCCACTTAAAAAATCACGTCAATTCGTCGCCTCGTTTTGCCGTGAAAGACGGACAAACAAACAAACAAACAAACACACACATACACTTTCCCATTTATAATATTAGTATGGATACAGTGAACAATGATTATTACAGCACTTCAAAATATTTCTTAACGAAATATCACAAATTAACAATTTCAATATTTCTCCGGTTATACGTCATAAATAGATCCTTTCCTCCAAAAATTGCATTAAGTATTTTAATATTTACACAATGTCTGTACTCTGTAATCTGTACACGTGACAAAGTTTGTCCCCCACCAATCCCACTTTTCCGACTCCTCTTGACGTACGTAACTAATGGATGACCCCTACAGTTACCGAGTAATGAACGAGGCAATGACCGGGACAAAAACGCGTGTCGCCAGTCACGTCCGAGTACGGAGTACGTCTCGGAATGCCCTTAGGCTCGTCTGAGGCTCGAGCGCTTTTTGTGGTGGTTAATGGGAGTAAGCGGACACTGGCAGTACCTAACCTGAGACGCGTAGCAAATGATTTAGCACGTTGGGTGTACATTATGGCTAGTAATTAGAGGCACAACCAGTCGTATGAAGTGAGCACTCTATGCTTACTTATTTCTCTGTTAACATGGAAGTAGAAAAGCGAACTTTTTCACATTTGTTGGTTTGACAATAAGGGTTTCCTGAATCGATGGTGACAGCACCGTGGGTTATACAGTGTGGAAAGATAAGTCGGGCCCTGGAGGGAAACTACCTTAAAACGTTGAGATAGCTCAATTCGCTGAAAGAAAACATTCTTTTATTTTTCCTAAAAACTAATACTGCATTCACAGTTTTTTTCTTAATTTTCACTTTTTTCCATACTAATTGTATGAATTTTTTTTTTATTATTTATTGGTTCTCTTGTGCCCTGAACTTGGTTGGTATTAAGAAGTTTTTATCCTTGTTGGAAATATGATCGATTGGCATCAATTTTCATAAAAAAATTTATGGCGAAAATTACAAAATAAATAGTTTTTTTTGTAAACTGTATTATTTTCCAAAAACTTGTAAATGCAGTTATGTCCCTTTAAAAAAACTAAATAATGTTTCCTTTCAGTGAATTGAGCTATCTCAACGTTTTAAGGTAGTTTCCCTCCAGGGCCAGACTTATGTTTCCACACTGTATTATTCTGTGACCGCAGCGAGAGGTCTAGCTGCTATAATCCATCACGTTTAAACAATTTTTTTATTGGTGGATTTTGACAGCTGCTATCAAAAAGACTTCTCGTCACAGTGGCGCCACCTGGAATTCCGGAAACTCCTCATTGTGCGACTTCTACGCGAGCGAAGTGGCGGCAGAAGATGGCAAAGGCTATACATTAAATTATCTAATAGTATCTCATAACGTAGCAGAGTCCGTAATTGGTCACTTAATTGCTAACCACTTGCACGGTTATGCTTGTTTAATGCAAGGACCATATTATACCTAGACCGACAATGTTTATACATATAAATGTTCAAATTTCAGGCTACACCTCTGTTATTATAAATATCAAATGTCGCAGCGCCATATATTTAATTAGAGATCATTTTATTTCATTTTATGTATTATTTTATTTAATAAGTCAATCGAAGCTGTAAGCTGCATACTGCCAGAATTCTTATATTTACCATTCCGTTTCACCATTCGAGTTTCATGAGTAACTCCGTCGTCGTGCAGGAAAGCCGTCTCTGGTATTCGCTTCCCCTCAATATAAGACAAGCCTCAAGCAAGTTTTTTAGCTATGTTTGCAATGATTTGACTATTCTCTTACTTTTATCTGCACCTTTGTGCCATGTCTCTGTTCAGCCCAATGGTTGACTGGTAGAGAATGCCTTAAGGCATTTAGTCAGCTATTTTTACATTTTTCTTTATGCAATAAAGTTAAAATAAATAGTATTAATAAAATAACAAAAAACTCTTAACTAAAGACTAGCTGAGTCTCGTCAAAAGGTTCCTTTTTTTATATTACATATGTATATTTTTATTAAATAAGTCTATAAAATACAGTATAAATAAAATCACAAAAAAACTCTTAACTTAAGACTACCTTAAGTCTATGTAGTCAAGTTGTCTCGCAAAGGTATCCATCACGCTAGCCGCGTTACCACGTTGAATGACCTTTGCACCAGTACCTCTACCACGAGTCATGTAGAAAATTCTGAATATTTTTCTATAGGCGTTAACGAATAATCGGGCTTCGAATCGTTTTCCTTCAGTTTCGACAGCAACACATACAAACGATCTATGCTGACATTTCATGTCGGATTACGTTTAGTGCGCTGCATACATCCGTCTCATAGGTAGAACGAGACGGATGTATGCGGCACGTCGAATGTGATCTGTCATGTTAACGCACTGAAGGTCAGTACAGTTTGTTATCGATAGGTTTTATTAAAACGTTACCATAAGACACTAATTTGACTTACGTCACCGAAAAATACCGTATCGACTGTAGAAAACTCTTTCACTATCAAATTATAAGGTGAGATGTCAAAACATGGTGAAAGTGAAAACCATTCGTATTTATTGTGTTATATTTATATATTATTAGTTGACGAAATAATATCGACAAAGCCTTATATTAAGCATAATTTGTTAGTAAAACTGCATAGTATGGTAACTGGATCTGGAAAACGAAACGGTAAATTTCAAGCCGATATGAGAAATAGAAATATCCACATCAACACTTCAATAAGAATAATTTTAAAAAAGAAATCTAGACCCAAGAACTGCTGAATATTTGTGAGATTTATTTTTTAATAGTCAATTAATCTGATTTTAAATCGACACAAAAATACCAACTCTAACCTAAAATGAATGGTAAGTAGTTGAAATTTGATATGATAGTAATAAACACTTTCATTTTCAATTATAATAATTACAATGAAACTGTGAAAAATAACTAATAATATTGAAATTGAAACATCTTTTACAGGTTCTTGTGCATCATTCATTTCTGATTGATTGCTGTAACTAGCAGCTAACTTATCACCAGCAAGGCAAACTATTTATCCCAGGAAGGTGTATTATTTTATATTCAAGAAGTAACAACTGCGTTACAGGACGGGATCTTCGAATTATTGCATCCAAGTACTATAAAATAGTGCTTACTTAAAATACATCCAGATTTATACAGGGCACTTTGAAATTATAATGTACATAATTATATTAAAGATTTATTTATTGCGAAATAGCCTTTTAAAGTAACATTGTCACAAACTAAAAACTTATAAGTACTACTAACAATTACTCGTACGTGTAACTTATAAATATAAATAAAACAATAATTATGCAAGAGGCGGCAAAGCCGCAATCCTGCGTTGTGTTATGTATGAAAACCGGCGGCTTGCTGGAGCATCTTTAGCTTCCCTTGTGCGTTTGTTAGGTCGTGAGGCTCCGTGCCCCTTGCTCCACGGATCGATTGCCTCGACACCAACAATAGTTAGACGAACGACAACTACTTATATTTAATAGTCTTGTAGTGATTTCGGATGTCGGGCGCCGCTCCGGTTTGTTCGCTGGTAAATAAATTAAAGGACTTGGCCAACGTGTCGGCGTCGACGCAGGTGGGATGTGTAACAATAGCGCACTGCCTAAACTTTAGAGAATCAACAACTTCCTGAAAGGGTACTTAACCTTTTGTGATTATACAATAGATCTAAATAATAAGAAATAAACCTATGATCCACTATGATCACTAAAAGTCGAACTGTCATGTTGACAAAATAACCAAATAAATTAAGAATCACCTATTACATATGGACGTAGTTCTAGGACGTTTTAAACTAGTAGTGTTATTTCTACATTTGAAATTTCATCAATTTGGTTTTCTTAGGTAATCCTATATCCTACGACGAAATAAGTATATGGATGGATGGATGAAGTACTGACAGTTTTCACCCCTTTTCCTAGGTTTGAATATGTATGACGAAATACGTAATTTCCCCGTTTAAAAAAAAGTTGCAATCGGTGAACATTGTGAAAAAATAGTGAAAATAAAGATCCTGACGAATTGAGAACCTCCTCCTTCGAACTCTTGAAGTCGGTTGATAACATTTTATGCGTACAAAGTCACGCGCGTTTAAATAAGGTAAAGGCTTACTGTCATAGCTTGTATTTCCCGGCTCCGATGGCATGAACCGTAAGCCAGGAACAAATTTCATGACCAATCGCAAGGCGTCCCAGGCGATGATAATTTTTGAAGTGGTTAAGGACGAAGTATAATGATGACTCGCGTAGGTCAGCTGTCAGTATTTGATGCTCTTATTATCAGGAAAATCGTCAGCCGGCTGTATTGAGGTAGAAATACCGTCTGCTGATATCCTAAATACCATATATTCATGTGACTAGTTTACGGCCTTTTCAGTGGTATACAGACGGCTGATGATTTTTATTTTATTTGTAATAGCATATAAACTATCACCTGTTTCAACTGGGACGCGATGGTCATTTTATTTTATATGTATTTTATGTAAGAAAATGGCTCCCGTTCCTCAACCCACTCAAGGAACGGCAGCTGACCATCACGAAGCTTGATTATTGACCGCCCTTAACGACTTAAAATTTACCGCTTGGGACACGATGACCAACGGAAATTATTCCTGGTTTACGGCCTAGCAAGCATAGTAAACACCCACAAAAAGTAGGGTAATTTTTCAGAGCTAGTACGGTTTCTATGCTTATTATTGATCACTGCTCATATAATTGTCTACAGTTCTAAACCTTCAGATAAAATGTACTTAGGAAGTAAAACCTTTTTGGCTTACCTACAATCTGTTTCGGTCATAGATATAAAATGGCGCTTGCCATTTCTCTGGTTTCGGTTGGTGTGAAGCACAGATATCTCAAAGAACAGATCAGAAATTATAAGTTGAACGTTTTCTATACTTCCGATCTGCTCTTACTAACGTACTTATCAGTAAGTAAGAAAGAGATAAACACCATGCTATCTGACAGGTCTTCACCTGTCATTGTCTCAGCCTTTCATGACTTCGTGACGAGAATTAGTGCAGTGAATGATAATCGATATTGACATCGATATTTACTGTTGATATTACTTGATATCCGTAACAGGTATTCCACACACTTAACACTTTAACAGGTATTACAGGAATGTTATAAAAAAACTAACAGGTGAATTTTGTGCTTTTCAGTGGGTTTGTTTTTTAAAGGCAGTTCCCTTTTTTTAAGAAATTAAATTAAATTATAATTTTAGTATAGTTCTTTTGTTTTGTTTTTCATTTTTCACAGCACCAATGGATTGCAGACCCGAATATTTGAAATTAATTTCAACTTGATACCTCACACGTTCCTGAGAATTTCTGTCTTGACAGACGGACAGACAAAGAACAAAGTGATCCTATAAGGGTTCTTTTTTTCCGTTTGAGGTACGGAATCCTGAAAAGGACAAATAGTGCAGACAACTAAAAAGTCATTCATCTATTTACACGTTTTATTATTTACAGGAGAGATATAATATGAACGGTACACGAGGACTACTGTCTACTGGGAGGACTGGCTACTGACCCATGAATAAAACAGTTGTATTTAAATGGACACGAAGCTTTTCCCCTATCTTTTTATTTTTTTACTTTTCCCTTATTATTTAGCCCTACGGCGTCGATCCATATTTGACGTAATAGATTATTTTCCGAAAATCTGAAAAATTTACAATTGAGTATGTAAACAATAATTTAATATAATAATATTTTGTCTTTGCCTATACAAATGTTTCATATCGATAAAATATCGACATAATTATTTTCATTTAGTTACAACACTAGCGTCGTTTACAAAAATTTAATTTTACCAATAAATCTCAATAAAATCAACTTGAAACTACGTAAACAGTTCTTATTTTATAGTATCCAGCATGTGCAGTTATCCGAGACTATTATGTTACATAATGTGCTTGAAATTTTCGAAATAAAAACAATAGTGTCTTACCGATGAAAACTGGTATTTTCTCCGGACTTCTTTGCTGATTTGAACCAGCTCCGGCAGTAGGGCACTATGCATGACATTTCTGCCTAATATAATCTTGAATTATTCAATTTATACACCTTAATTATCGGAAATAGCACCATAACTTGTAAGAAACCGTCTTATGCTATAATTTTGTGTTTGACGTCTCGGTTAATTTGACAAGTTGGTTAAGTTTTAAATCGAGACAATTAGTTAACAGCCGAACAAGTTCGTACTATCTGTCCCATTCTAACTCATCTTGGTTAACCATAAATAACCAAAGAGACAACTATATGAAAAAACGTCTGACTTATAATTTCTGATCTGTTCTTTGAGATATCTGTGGTGTGAAGGATGTGACGTTTGTCACGTCACGTCACTTTGTAAAGTATTGAAATCTACACAAACGAAACAAGCAATCGAACTTTCGTGAGCGAATTGGATAAACGATAATTTAACTTATGGTATGGCAGTAATTTTTAGTTCTATAAGTGACCGCTAGAGGCTCTGCACAAATTCTCCATACAAATAATTTACGAATTCGTGAACGAATCTCGAATTGGGCTTATTTGCATGACTCGTGGTAGAGGTACAGGTACAAAGTTATTTAGACGACGTAATAAAATGTACTTAACCGAGATCTGCTGCGTGCTCAGTGAAGCGATATATGGCGCTAATCCATTTACCTGAGTTACGAGAACGATTTTGTAATAGACTTCAGTCCAGGTACGACATGGTCCTTGGTGTAATGTAAGTTTCCCAGAATTCATATCGCAAGGATGTCTAGAATACTAAATTGCCTGTCCATGGGAAATATGTTCTTTGAATGCTAATATGATTACTGTGTGTATAGTCCTTATATCCCGGCTAATATTGTTTGATACCTGTATTAGAGCATTTTTTGGAAAATTTGATGCTAAGTGAAGTCTGTTCTTTTCAACCGACTTCAAGATTTCGAAGGAGGAGGTTCTCAATTCGTGGGAATCTTCGTTTTTAGGGTTCCGTAGTCAACTAGGAACCCTTATAGTTTCGCCATGTCTGCCCGTCCGTCCGTCCGTCCGCGGATAATCTCAGTGACCGTTAGCACTAGAAAGCTGAAATTTGGTACTAATATGTATATCAATCACGCCGACAAAGTGGTAAAATAAAAAGTGGAAAAAAATGTTTTATTAGGGTACCTCCCCTATATACGTAAAGTGAGGAGTGTTTTTTTTTTTCATTTCAACCCTAACGTGTGATATATTGTTGGATAGGTATTTAAAAATGAATAGCGGTTTACTAAAATCATTTTTTGATAATGTAAATATTTTCGGAAATAATCGCTCCAGAAGTAAAAAAAAATGTGCCCCCCCCTCTAACTTTTGAACCATAAGTTTTAAAAATATGAAAAAAATCTCAAAAGTAGAACTTTATAAAAACTTTCTAGGAAAATTATTTTGAACTTGATAGGTTGAATAGTTTTTGAAAAAAAAATTACAAAATAATTTCTGAACTAAGTTTGTAATTTAACCGTATAAGCAGGTGTTTATGGTACCTGTAATTTCTACAAAATCACAATGAAATGACGTGCTTTCAAATAAAGTAAAAACGGTGAAAATCGGTTCACGTAATAAAGATTTATCCCATAAAAATCATCTTCCATACTTTAAGCTCGCGCGCAATAGTTTACTTAATTTGCCGATAGATGTCGCTGTACGTGGAACGCTCATATCATATCCTACTTGGTGGTGTTATTTTAACTCTTAAGTGGGGACACTTACTGTGACGGACGTAAAACTACGGAACCGTACACTGAGCGTGGCCCGACACGCTCTTGGCCGGTTTTTTTTCTATGTATGTTCACCGATTATTCGAAGAGGGCTGACCGCTTTGGATTTTTTTTGTTTTAAAGAGTATACTTCACAGTTGGTCCCACTGCAACCAGGTCAGGGTCTGATGATGGGATCCTGGAGAAATCGAGGGAACTCTTCAAATATTATACAGTAGCTCGGGCATTTCCGTTTGGAAAGGTGAAGTCTAGGTGAAGTCTGTTCTTTTTTGTTTAAAATTATATCAAGCTATCCCGCGACAATCTACTGTTATAATGGGCCTGCATAGCAATGCACCGAGGAGAAGTTTCATAAGTTGCGAAACTTCTATGGAGAATATTCTCTGGAACTTAAATTTAATAAACAATCTTATCGTGTCAGAACCGAGGTAGACACGCGCCATTTTAAATATTATGCCTGCCTGGTTTACTAATATGTGGCGTGTAATATTATATATTACACAAAATGTTAAAGTTCTCATGGGAACATTCTCACAGAGAACTTTCTAAGTTTCTTTCATGTAATTTCTCGGAAATTTCCGAGAACATTTCTGCAATTTGCACATTGCTGGGCCTGCATGTATCAACTTCTGTACATATAATGATATAATATAGCAAAAGCGCAAAAAGGAAAATGTTTGTTCGCAAACTTTGCGAAAACTAACTGCACAGAATCTCATGAAATTTAGTATAGGAACTGTTTATACTCCGAAACAAAGTGTAATGCCAAGCGAGAGGCATATGGAATGTGACACGGGGCATTCGAATTTAGATCTTATAGCAATAGTAATAAGGATTAACTACTTACAGACAGATAGGCCAATTTCGTTAACCAACTTCTATCGCGTAACTTCACTACATCACTACCTAGTCGTACTAAGTTCTGTTACTAGAGTTTTCACTAAATAAATAGGAATAGGTAGCAACATTTTAATTATTAACGTACATAATTTAAAAGCTTATTTAATAGTCAATAGATTACAATATATTGAATTGAAAATTATTGTCGCAGTTTTTCATAATTCTTTATAACACTCGGAAAAGGGCGTGAAATATATACGTCAAAATTACGCTCCTTGGTCGTGTTGATTTAAATCCTATTCATTTTTAATCACCTTTAAGACGCATCAGTCTTACACAATTCGGTAGCTATATTATTTAGCTTCAATTTGGTATATGTATAGTTCACGTGGGGCTATCCCATAAAATACTAGACTATGCGTTGTAAGTCTGCTTATTCCATAGCAGTCTAAATCTATGTATTTTGTGAAAAACTTAGAAATAGGCAATATATCAAATGGGAATATCTGTGGAATAGAATCCCAAGAAAATTAAATGGTGGTCACGCATTTACCTCTAATAAACAGGTTTCTTACAAACAAGCAATGGAACCTTCTAAACAAAAGTGCAAAATTTTTTTGATGCACTTTTGTAAAGTGTAATTTTCTTAAATTTACCGCGTGTTTGCGTCTTCAGGCAAACTTGTGCTTTAAAAGGATTTTCAATAAATTTCTCATCTGATTTGTGTATTATTATACCATATTATGTTCATTAGAAATTAGGCTATTAAATAATTACTTTATTTTTTGATTTTCTAACTTCATTTTATATTTTATCAGTCAGAAATCTGGTAACAGAACTTAGTAACCAACTAGGTACATAGTATAAAACAAAGTCGCTTTCCGCTGTCTGTCCCTATGTATGCTTAGATCTTTAAAACTACGCAACGGCTTTTGATGCGGTTTTTTTAATAGATAGACTGATTCAAGAGGAAGGTTTATATGTACAATACATGCATAATATTGTAGAGAAATACTGATAATTTTAGAGGTTTCTAATGTGATGTCGTAAATAAACACATTTTTTGCGCTTACATTGCAAACGCTGACCGAACCCTGCGAGATAGATCAAAATAATGTACTACAGTATTGTACACCTTATACAGGTCTACAAAAAAGTCCGAGATAGTATATGTCTTATCTCTTAGGGATAACCCACAATAACCATTTTTATCCCGTGTTAGGTCGGAGCGGGTCGCTAGCAATTAATAAGGATATTAAGGTACTAGCTGTGCCCGCGGCTCCGCCCGCGTGGAATTCGGTCTGTGTCAGTAAGCGGCTAATTCACCCCTAATTTATCTCCCGCTACCCTGGAGGCGGAACTTGAAGTAAAGTTGGCAGATGGATACGCTAGAGGACAGTAGTCCTAATAAAATATTTTATAATTACCACTAAATGAACACTTAACAATTAATACTTTTTTTATCATATTAATTTTTTTGGCATGATTTAAACGACATAGAGTAGTAGGTGTATATCGGACGATACAGGACCACTTTTGTATTTATACGTTCATGTCCACGGCAAATATCATCCAAATCGATCCTCCCGTCAAATCAGTCTAAGCATGAAAGGTAAGAACAGGCGCGGTTGAAATTGGGGAAGGGGGGGGGGGGGGGGGGGTCACAAATGCAGAAATGATGTTTTTCTATTTGAGGTGCACTTGGAGGGTCCATGACCCATGCAAATTTAACTCAATCGAGTGCAGTGCCTACCCCCCCCCCACCCCCCTTTGGGGGATTTTCTAATATATAGATAACCTGGCTGGGGATTTTCTTGAATTGGAATTAGTAATCCTTAAGGGGTGATTTTCGGGATAACAATGTAAAAAAAACCGGCCAAGAGCATGTCGGCCGATGCTCAGTGTAGAGTTTCGTAGATGCCGCCCTGTTACAAAACATCCTTTCAAAAGGTCGTTTATTAAGGGATATTTGGCGGCACTTACGTCATTTTACTATTCGGCACTTCCTTTCACTATTCGTTTTTGACTGAAAATTCAAAAACGGCTGAACGGATTTTATTCAATATAGTTTTTATTGAAAGTTCTTATCAGGCCTCACCAAATTTCAGCTTTCTAGTGCGAACGGTAACTGAGCTAGACCGCGGACAGACGGACGGACATGGCGAAACTATAAGGGTTCCTAGTTGACTACGGAACCCTAAAAAGAGATAAATAGTAGTTTATGTAACATATTAAAAATCCATTGAAACCATTAGAATGACCGCCATTACACCGCCATGACCAACCTTATTGCGCCGGCGGTCGGGGGGCGGATTTTCATTACGTTACCGTAAGTAATGAATTTTCATACGTTTTTACCACACTGTCACAGATAATACACTGATGTTACGTTACTGGTTGTATGGTGGTAATTACATACGGTTCCGAACGCGGAATAGAAGATTTATGATATTGGTGTAGGATCAAGATATTTATTCTTTAATGTAAGCACATTACAATGCACTACTGAACGTCAGTGAAATTTTTGAATTTTTTTGAAATTTTTGAAATTCTTGAAATTTTTGAAATTTTTAAAATTTTAGAAATTTTCGAAATTTTTGAAATTTTTTAAATTTTTGAAATTTTTGAAATTTTTAAAATTTTTGAAATCTTTGAAATTTTTGAAATCTTTGAAATTTTTGAAATTTTTGAAATTTTTGAAATTTTTAAAATTTTTGAAATCTTTGAAATTTTTGAAATCTTTGAAATCTTTGAAATCTTTGAAATTTTTGAAATTTTTGAAATTCTTGAAATTTTTGAAATTTTTGAATTTTTTTATTTCATTCCTTTTTACATGTTTCTCAATCGTATGGGTGTTGACGTGACGGTCACGTGACTTTTTTTCGCCTAGCCCCCCCCCCCCCCCCCAACCGCGAACCGTCCGATAAGGAACTTCGTTCCAAAACTACCACCGGTTCTAACCCTACACCTCTGTGGCCCAAGAAGTATTATGACCGAAAAGAAACTGGACGGGACTTATTTTTTTTTCAAAACAGTAATACATTATTAGATCTTAAAGATACAAAATAATGCGTAGTTCTTCAAGAAGACATATCAAAACAGCTTGAGAGACAGATAATGTACCCATTGTTTAATTATAAAGAAAAATAAATCCTAATCTGACTGCTTCACAAAACGTTTGCTGTTTTCCTACCTAAACGGTGTCCTATAAATGTTAGATGATTTTGTAGTAGTTAAAAAACTACAAAAGGTTTGGGCCATGCATCTTTGTCCGTCATATATAGTCCTCGAACCTGCAATAACCCTTTGACATTCATGACATTTTCCAATATTTTTTAAGAGCGGGTAAAGGTAAATTTAAAGCATCGACGGGTAACATGTTATAAATATGAACACCTTGACCAAAAAAATTACAAATTTTTTCAATACCAAATTTCATTTAAATACATACAGCGGTTATTGGTTGTTTCTTACCCATGTAAACTTCCACCCCTTTTGCATCCGCTTAAGGAATAATTTCCGAGATAGAACTATTTTATTTCCTTTTCCAGGGCTCAAATTCTCTCCATATCAAATTTTATCTAAATCGATTCCGCGGTTAATAATTCCCTATACAAATTTCCAGCTCCCTTTTCACCCCTTTAGCCTTTAGGGTTGATTTTCGGGGTGAAAAATATCCTTTTCGAATATATTCCATGAACAGACTTTCGACCCTCTTCAGCTTTATTATATGTAATAGATAGTTTTAATGAAAGTCCCTTTCAGGCTTCACTTCTATAATTTTTTTCAAAGTTTTTGGACCTACGGTTCTAAAGTAAGATGGGGGGGGGGGCTTTTTTGAAAATGAAACTATCCTTTGTCCTTTCTCGAGACCCATACTATCTCTATACACATTTTCATCTAAATCAGTTCAGCGGTAAAAAAAATCTCACACCAACTTCCAACCCCCTTTTCACCCCCACAAGGGTTTGTAAACTATCCTATGACGTTTCTCGAGACTCAAATTATCTCCATTCTCATTTCTATCTAAATCGTTTCAGCGGTTAAAAAGTCTCCATACCAATTTTCAACCCCATTTTCACCCCCACCAGGGTTGACTTTCGGGATTAAAACTATATATTATCCTTTCCCGGGACTCAAACTATCTCTATAAAAAAATTCATCAAAATCCGTTCAGCCGTTTTCACGTGATGCGCGGTCAAATAAACAGACAAACAGATAAACAGATAAACAGATAAACAGACAAACAGATAAACAGACAAAAATTCTAAAAATTGTTGGAACGTGTTCTGTTATCGATTCTAAGTATCCCCAGCCAACTTTTTTTCGATTATCTTCCATGTACAGACTTTCGACCCTCTTCAGCTTTATTATATGTATAGATTGTTTGGTTTTCCCATGAGGATACGACATTCAAAACATGATTCACATGCTACGAGGAACTAAGTTGGATGTATGTGAAGCAAGTATTATAAAACATTTAAGGAAATAGTGACTCAATTGGGTTTTGATAACTGTTGAATCTGTACAATGTAGAAGGTAAGCGCCTTCCGCCAAGTGGTACCTTTTCCAAAAAAGGGTCGCATTTGGCTAGTCTGCCTCTAGTCGTGCACCAGATAGCGTGAACTGCTGCGGCTGCGGTTATGAAATAAGTTTAGAAATATTGTCGAACGAAAGGAGCGTAAGCGAAGTGAGTTCTTACAAACGACTTTGGCTTCGGACATCTCGGAATTTCGATGGCTTTTTGTTTTTGAGGGTTTGTTCCGCGATAACTTTAGTAACGTTTTTCTGAACTTTATGAAATTTGTTGGGGTTGTAGTAGAGATACATACAATTTGAGAGTTCGTATATGAGCAGGATCCATCAAGGGGTTGTGGAGCTAGAAAGCAAATAAAATTCTTCAGAAGGGTCTTGTTATTGGTCCGCCTCGAACTCAGAATTAGCGATTTCCTTGCAAACGAGTAGACCAATATAACAAGACCCTAAAGATGATTTTTTCGCGCCTTCTAGCTCCATGACCCCTTGGTCGATCCTGCTCATTTACGAACTCTCAAATTATATGTATCTGCTACAACCCCAACAAATTTCATGAAGATTAGAAAAGCGTTAATAAAGTTATCGCGGAACAATCTCTCAAAATCAAAAAGCTGTCGAAATGCCGAGACGTCCTAGTGAGCCAGAAGTAGTTTGTAAGAACTTGCTTCGCTTACGCTCCGCTCGTTCGATAAAATATTGGGATAGGATAAGACAGTCGTTCTAACATCCGTGAGAACCGGGTGCAAGAGACACCCCACTATTCTACAATTTCAACCACTTGACTGAACTATCCAACTCTCCAAGTGCCTTAACAGATATCGTTTTTTTCCTAACGGTAAATTAGAAGTCACCGCTTCACTATCGAAAGTTTTTTTGGCTGGGAGTAAAACTGAATGGGTAGTGAAGTGTGGCGTGTTTTTACAGCTTTTAGGCGATTTTTTGTGCAAGATATAATAGTGAATGCGACGTATTGTTAGTAAAATAGTCAATGGAGACGAGAAGTGCTACATTTAGTTACAGCAATGGCGCGTAGTTACAGTGTCCGAGAGGCAACCGGATGGATCGCGGTATTTAAGCTTCCTACGTGTTGTGGAACCACGCTGTGCAACCTTAACGTCGGACGTGGGGAGCTCAAATACCGCGCCATCCGGTTGCTTCGCGGACACTGAAACTACGCGTCATTGCTCTGAATAATTTGAGAAGTCGCAAAAACGATAATATTTATGTAATGATGAATTTGAATGTAAATAAAACTAAAAAATATTTGGTTTGGTTAAAATTAATAAATATAATGTAATAATTTTAAACAAAAAAGAACCAACTTCACTTAGTCTCCACCTTTCCAAAAGCTGCTGTAAAAAATACTCAAATCACTATAGGTGTGCCTATAATAGTTGAAGAGTTCCCTCGATTTCTCCAGGATCCCATCATCAGATCCTGACCTGGTTAAAATGGGACCAACTGTGAAGTATACTCTTTCAAACAAAAAATGAGTTTTCCAAATCGGTCCAGCCGTCTTCGAATAATCGTTGAACATACATAAAAAAAATAGCAAAAAAAAAACAAAGATCCCGACGAATTGATAACCTCCTCCTTCGAAATCTTGAAGTCGGTTGAAAATGGGACAAACTGTGAAGTATACTCTTTCAAACAAAAAAAGAATTTTCCAAATCGGTCCAGCCTTCTTCGAATAATCGGTGAATATACATTAAAAAAAAAACAAAGATCCCGACGAATTGATAACCTCCTCCTTCGAAATCTTGAAGTCGGTTGAAAATGGGACCAACTGTGAAGTATACTCTTTCAAACAAAAAAAGAATTTTCCAAATCGGTCCAGCCTTCTTCGAATAATCGGTGAACATACATTAAAAAAACAAAGATCCCGACGAATTGATAACCTCCTCCTTCGAAACCTTGAAGTCGGTTGAAACCGTGAAAGTTTAAATCAGTGAACCCGTCAGCAGTTCTATAAGCTTTATGCGTTTTAGGGACCCCGGTATATTACGTCGCCGTTGTGACATTGCTGCAGTATTTCGTCATCAGTGACGTGATCACGTGACGAGGCGGCACTTCAAATAGCTGTTTTCCTTTCCTTGTTACCTCATCTAAAACAAATGACGATTCTAATATAGTAGTTTATGCAACAGTTGTATAAGAGGGGTCAAAAAAGGTGAGTGGGTAACAATTTGAGCCGTAGGCGAAAATTGTTAAGAAAAACGCCACGAACATTTTTTTACCTACTTATACGACGTTGCATACAATACTTTTTCTACGAATACACTTACTTTTACATAAAATGCGAAATTGAAAACTTCATGCATATCGCAGTTATTTTGTCAACATAATCAACAATCATTTAAGTTTTACCTTTTAAATTAAAACACTATTTTTCAATAATACTAACATTACTAACACAAATACACATCGTCGTTATTTGATCAATTATTAAAGAGCTACAGAGATTAGTAAAAATACCTAAATTACTTTCAAAGTTTGCAATTCGCCCCAACAAACGAACGAGAAACGTAAAAAACTACGAAGTAGGTCTGTGGTTCTTTTAATTTTTCTTTTTTAAAGTTTTTTTTTCTAAAAACGCTGCGTTTATTTAGGTTTCTTAGGTTGGCAGTAATTTATTTTATATTAATAGTCGTGTTTGCACGCGATTCCGCGATACTATTTTGGCGCTTTTATAGAACAAGTGTTATTTTGGGGAATATACTAGATAGACTTTTCATCGAGTGTATTATCTATGTTCTTATAAAGGTGTTGACGAATGTATAAATGACAGATAAAAGTACAGGAGTAGAAAAAATAATAAAACAACTGAGTTCGCGTCATGGTTGTATTGTTAAAAAGCCCAAGGGAGAAATGGTATGATTCCTTCGCTTTTTAGGTTACTTATTAACCGTTAAATGTATTATTTTCCGTAATATACAATGTATGTGACACTCAGTCGATATAGTAAAAAACTCACAGATCACATCAATAGATTATGATGTCAATAAGTATAGTTAGAATTATTGAAAAAAATATTTTAATAAAAACACGATATTCTTACCTACCTATAAGTACAGTCGCTATCAAATATATCGGAGCAACCAAGGTGGTCACAAATATCTGAACATGCACTTTATCGCCTTAACAACAGAGGCGTTGGTCAGATATTTGTGACTATGGCTGTTCCGATATATCTGATGGCGACTGTACATAAAAAAATATTAAAAATTAAAACAAGTACGTACTCAAAAAATAACTTGATTGATCACATAATTACCGCTGGATTAGACAAGAATAACTTAAAAAAAACCTGACATGCTTTATTTTAATCTTGAATAAAATTTTACGATTTAGTTTTGTTATCTAGTCGGCTGCATTCTACTGTAAGCATTTAAGTTCTCTTAATTGCTCCGCGGGTTGGGGCATAAGTTTTACCAATTAGGAACATGCATGATTTTTTTGGAAGGCGTCATTCGATTCTATTTCCCTGTAGATTCAAATGTCTCTAATATGATAGCCCTGAAACGTCAAAAATGTGAAAATACGTTAGGCGTCTGCGCCGCGCGTCAAAACGCCCCATACAAAAAGTGTGAGCATTGTGACGTCACCGACCACAAAGTTGCAGAAAACTGTTTGGAAGGAACAAGTTTTTGGAAGATTTTTGTAATTTTAGGCACGAAAAAATGCGTAAAGCTATATAGTTGTCGTACATTTTTTTCTTGTTAGAACAGAAGTACCTAATCGAACTGAAGTTTCGAAAATACATTTGAGGTATAAAAAAAATGCCTAAAATTTTAAGTTTTTTAACCGCAATATCTTTAAAAAACTGTTAAAAATTATCACGGATTTCCACTTATTTATATTAATTTGGGGTTGTTGAACGTGTTTATGGAACAAATTCAATTAAATATTTTTCATGCATGTTCTCTATTGCTTGTAGCAATACGAGTCATTAATTGTTCAGTCCAGGGAAAAGGTAACGCTTTCTACCAGTGAAATAATTAAGTGTCCTTGTAAATCAACAAAGTACACTTTCACAATTCTAGATGAGTAGCCAAACAGACAAAACCTAAAATAAACAAAATTTCTATCATTTCGCCTAAGAATCTAGGTCATTCTAGATCACAGCGGTGGCATCGCCTACAGTGTACCGTTTCCGGCAATTCCTAACTTATACAACCGGTCGACCCGCTACTTAGATAAGGCTTCTTTTAACCTACTACCGAAAAAAAAATGGTTGTCTGTAAAGTCGGTTTACGAACGATAATTTTGCGTGATACCGTCACAAAAAAACATTCATGAAAAATTGCATACTTTTATTTAGGAATTGAATTGAATTATGATCAGTGAATTATCATTATTTTGTATAATACAAAGGAGTTAATTGAAGAATACAAATTTTTCGATAAATTATCATATATTTACTTTTATTTTCCATGGAGACCAGTCCACAAAGTGACACTTTTTCATGCATGCTACCGGTGTTCATCGATTTATAAGACGTTATCTTATCACGTCAAAAAGGAGAAGCAAATTAGGTTTTATTTTGTTTACTAAACGCGGACTTAATGCATCAAGACCTACCCGTCAAACACTAAACCAAAAAGAAACTGGTAGGCTAACAAAATAAAATAATTTTAAACAAAAAAGAATCGACTTCACTTAGCATCCACCTTTCCAAAAGCAAATGCTCGAGCTGCTGTAAAAATACTCAATTCACTATAGGTGTGCCTATAATAGTTGAAGAGTTCCCTCGGTTTCTCCAGGATCCCATGATCAGATCCTGACCTGGTTACAATGGGACCAACCGTGAAGTATACTCTTTCAAACAAAAAAAGAATTTTCCAAATCGGTCCAGCCGTCTTCGAATAATCGGTGAACATACATAAAAAAAATAGCAAAAACAAAGATCCCGACGAATTGATAACCTCCTCCTTCGCAATCTTGAAGTTGGTTGGTAATCGTAACGCAATATGTTTTTTTTTAATTAAGAATACTCAACATCATTAATTCATACATTACATTAAACCAGTTTTAAAACAATAAGGCATCCATCCGTCCCTTTTTTATCGTACTCCCGCGAAGAAGAACGCTGCAAAAAACGACAGATGCTCTTTAAACTATTACAAGTCCATCTTTATAAATATCTAGGTACATTTGAAATTTAAATCTTCTGACTTAGATAATAAAGTCTAAATTGCATTTATCGGGTTTTAAAACCAAGTCTACATCTGACAGGATCCAGTGCAGATGTTGCAAATATTATACTTACTTGAAATTAAACTAAGAAAAATGTATCTTTTAAGGTTAAATATAATTTTAGTCTTCAAGGCGAGAGTAAATAGGTATCTCATAGGTAAGCGTGCTCCACCGTAGACCGTATCATCACATTCATCACTTACCATCAGGTGAGATCGCGGTCAAACGTTTGCCTATCCTACATATTTTTTTTTCATCCTCCTCCATTAAAAAAAAGTTTAAATAGATTTCAATGAATGAACAAATTTAAGTATTGATATATAGAATTTATCGGAAGTAAAAGAAACCGCACCTTCAAAATACACGTGTACTCAAACAAAACATACACTAACAGTGTTGCTATGGTCTTGTTACTCTTGGTTAATTCAAAATTAGGATCTGAAATACGAAACTATAATATGTATTTTAAGTTTAAGTATTTAAAATCTAGTTAATACGTTAACCGTTAATAGTAGTTTATGTAACTGTCACCTTTTAATGCCTAATTACGTACAGTTGTATACACTGCTTTATCTACACACATATTAAATCATCTGAAAATATGGACGAGGCCTGATGATGATGATGATCATAAATCCTAAATGACATGTTCGGAAACCATTACAATGACCGCCATTGCACCGCCATGACCACTCGATTGTGCGAACGGTCGGGGAAGAGGGCTGGATTTTCATTACGTTACCAAAATCGATGTGGTTTTGAATATTCGAACATTATTACGACACTGGCACAGATAATATACTAATGGTGCATTACTGGTTGCAATAATGGTGGTAATTACATACGGTTTTCGAACGCAGAATAGAGGATTTATGGTATGGGTGTAGATAAAAGAAAATATATTAGAGATTTTCGCATGTAGGATATTAGGACTATACATATTATTAAACAGTGTAGCATGACGCTACATCTGTCGACGTTCTTTGGAACTACTTCCTTGTTTAGTTTGCCGTGGTTGATTTGGCGAAACAGTGTGCATTGTGATTCACGCCATTACGGTTGGATGGCGCTTATATTATCTCAATTTTATAACTGCCAGTTGTCTATAAATGTGTATTATTAGGTCTCAGAATGACTATTTATTACTGTTCAAGGTTCTGGAGCATTCTCCTCTCAGAATCGCGAATTACTTTAACTGGCACGACCGTTATTACCGAATAACTCGAGTTTCAACTCCCTTACATCCTAATTACAGCTTTCTTTTATCATTAACATTCAATGCAAAATGGACTTTGTATCATGTCCATTAGGTTCATTTAACTTTGATCTCTATACCTAATCTGAAGCCTGTTCTGCCGAAAAATTGTAGGGTACTTTCTCGTTGATTGCAATTTGGACTTTAATTATAGGTAAATAAAGTTAAGTTTTGCGAGCACGAAAGGTTTTTGCTAGTATTTTTTGCTGGTCTGCCTCGTCTAAGTTTAATCTATAATCTATAAGGTCAATGGCTTCAGTTTTTACTATAGCTTTAACCAGGTATGATTTTTTACTGTCAATACAAGCCGAAGCGATCATAATACCTTTAATACCATAGTTCATGACTTTGAGCAAAGTGGACTGGTTTCTTCAACTGTCATCACCGTTATTACCTAGGCAATAGAGTTCAATGAAAATATCAATCAAATTACTACTTCTAGCCGGTGCCGGTGAAGTTCTTCGTGCCGGTGAGTAAAGTAGCCAGAAAATAATTTTAAACAAAAACGACGACTTCACATGTCCACCTGTCCAAAAGCAAATGCACGAAGAACCGTAAAAAATACTCAAATCACTATAGAAGTCCCTAATAACTATAATATTTGAAAAATTCCCTCTTTTTCTCCAGGATCCTATCATCAGATCCTGACCTGGTGACAATGGGACCAACTTTCAAACAAATTTTCCATATCGGTCCAGCCGTCTTCGAATAATCGGTGAACATACATCATCATCATCATCATTATGAGCCAATATTGTCCCACTGCTGGGCAAAGGCCTCCCTCTTATTTTTCCACGTATCCCTATCCCCTGCAGTCTCCCACCAGTCTCTGTCAAAGGCGTCAAGCTCGTCCCGCCATCTCCGACGAGGTCTACCGTGACGCCTTACAATCCGTGGGACCCCACGGGTGGCAGTTTTGGCCCACAGAGCATCCGGCATACGGCAGACGTGTCCCGCCCAGTCCCATTTAAGCTAGCTCCCAGTCCTATTTGAACATACATAAAAAAAAAAAAAATAGCAAGAACAAAGATCCCGACGAATTGATAACCTCCTCCTTCGAAATCTTGAAGTCGGTTGAAAAAGAATTTTCCAAATCGGTCCTGTCGTCTTCGAATAATCGGTGAACATACATAAATAATTTTAAACAAAAAAGAACCGACTTCACTTAACATCCACCTTTCCAAAAGCAAATGCTCGAGATGCTGTAAAAAATACTCAAATCACTATAGGTGTGCCTATAATAGTTGAAGAGTTCCCTCGATTTCTCCAGGATTCCATCATCAGATCCTGACATGGTTACAATGGGACCAACTGTTAAGTATACTCTTTCAAACAAAAAAAGAATTTTCCAAATCGGTCCAGCCGTCTTCGAATAATCGGTGAACATACATAAAAAAAATAAAAAAATAGCAAAAACAAAGATCCCGACGAATTGATAACCTCCTCCTTCGAAATCTTGAAGTCGGTTGAAAAAACCGGCCAAGAGCGTGTCGGGCCACGCTCAGTGTAGGGTTCCGTAGTTTTCCGTCCGTCACAGTAAGTTTCCCCACTTAAGAGTTAAAATAACACCGCCATGTAGGATATGATATGAGCGTTCCACGTACAGCGACATCTATCGGCAAATTAAGTAAACTATTGCGCGCGAGCTTAAAGTATGGAAGATGATTTTTATGGGATAAATCTTTATTGCGTGAACCGATTTTCACCGTTTTTACTTTATTCGAAAACACGTCATCAACCGACTTCAAGATTTCGAAGGAGGAGGTTATCAATTCGTCGGGATCTTTGTTTTTGCTTGTTTTTTTTTTTTTTTTTATGTATGTTCACCGATTATTCGAAGACGGCTGGACCGATTTGGAAAATTCTTTTTTTGTTTGAAAGAGTATATATATACTTCACAGTTGGTCCCATTATAACCAGGTCAGGATCTGATGATGGGATCCTGGAGAAATCGAGGGAACTCTTCAACTATAGGCACATCTATAGTGATTTGAGTATTTTTTACAGCAGCTCGAGCATTTGCTGTTGGAAAGGTGGATGCTAAGTGAAGTCGGTTCTTTTTTGTTTAAAATTATTTCATTGTGATTTTGTAGAAATTACAGGTACAATAAACACCTGCTTATACGGTTAAATTACAAACTTAGTTCAGAAATTATTTTGTAATTTTTTTTCAAAAACTATTCAACCTATCAAGTTAAAAATAATTTTCCTAGAAAGTTTTTATAAAGTTCTACTTTTGAGATTTTTTTCATATTTTTAAAACGTATGGTTCAAAAGTTAGAGGTACGCATTTTTTTTAACTTCTAGAGCGATTATTTCCGAAAATATTAACATTATCAAAATATGATTTTAGTAAACCACTATTCATTTTTAAATACCTATCCAACAATATATCACACGTTAGGGTCGAAATGAAAAAAAAATCACTCCCCACTTTACGTATAGGGGAGGTACCCTAATAAAACATTTTTTTCCACTTTTTATTTTACCACTTTGTCGGCGTGATTGATATAAATATTAGTACCAAATTTCAGCTTTCTAGTGCTAACGGTCACTGAGATTATCCGCGGACGGACGGACGGACGGACGGGCAGACATGGCATAAGAGTCCCTAGTTGACTACGGAACCCTAAAAATGTATAGCAAAATCAAAGATCCCGACGAATTGAGAAATCTTAAAGTCGGTTGAAAAGTCAGCAACGCGTATGCTTGCCTGCCACCGTCATTGTATAAAAAGTAAAAATACCTGACAACATTCTTATCAGTAATGTTTAACGACTTAAGTCATGTTTCAGTAACGTCTAACCGTCACATTTCTGACAAAATGTATGGGATGTGACATTGACCGTCAGTTTTGTGACGATTGCTAACCGGCCCTTAATGGTAACACAGTTAAGTGATAATGCCCGTTTATGCAGCTTTCGTCAAACCAAGATATTATTGCTGGTGACTGGATACTATAAATAAATAAATAAAATAAGCCTTTATTACTGTTTTTTTTTACAATTATATTTACATTTTTCTTCTTTATTCTTCAGTCTGCCCATTGGCAAAGGCCTACCCTAGAATTTGCCATGATTCTCTGTCCATGGCTATCCTTCTCCACATTGGTCCAGCCATTTCTTTTATTTCATCCTCCCATCTTTTGACTGGATACTATACAAAACATCAAACTTATATCTGCTCATCACACAATATATTATCCCCCCCTTATTGGAAATCAAACGCAGGACCACCAGCTTCGCAAGCACGGAAACCAGAACAACTGGCCATTGAACTTTATAATCTTCTAATCCAACATATCTGAGTTATCTTCTGTGATAAAATACCAGAGCCACAAGAGCCTTCTGTCCGTCTGTCCATTGTGCCGAAACAGTTAACCATTATGTGGAGTCAGCGTTGACTCCACGACTTGTCCCGGTCGACCTGTGATCGCGAAACTGACCCTGTCATACCAAACATTCCATTGCACGCATATACAGTGTGGAAAGATAAGTCGGGCCCTGGAGGGACACTACCTTAAAACGCTGAGATAGCTCAATTCGCTGAAAGGAAACATTCTTTTATATCTCCTAAAAACTAAAACTGCATTCACAGTTTTTTTCTTAATTTTCACTTTTTTCCATACTAATTGTATGAAAAATATTTTTATTATTATTTATGGGTTCTCTTGTGCCCTAAACTTGGTTGGTATTAAGAAGTTTTTATCCTTGTTGGAAATAGGATGGATTGGCATCAATTGTCATAAAAATTATTTATGGCAAAAAACAAAATAAATAGTCTTTTGTAAACAGTACTCTTATTCAAAAAATTGTAAAATTAAAGAATGTTTCCTTTCAGTGAACCTACTCGTATCTCAACGTTTTAAGGTAGTTTCCCTCCACTTATCTTATCCCCGGGCCCGACTTATCTTTCCACACTGTATACGCAATAGCAAATCGGTTTGACCTTTTACACATTAGCTACCACGACAATTTAACGATGGATCCTTCTGCCTGCACTTCCTATAAAAATACCAGGTGTGTAACATATATGCCCAAGCGATTTATGGACCTTATGTTAATACAGATAAGGTTGCAAATCGAGAAAATGCAGTGTCATTGTCACATAGCATCTGCCGGTTCCCCTCATCTCGTTGAATAGGGTCGGACCCCTGCTAAAGTGCTAACTTACAATATCATCTCTACTGCGTTTTTAGTATGACCGGGCCCTATGGTGGCCACGCTTTTAGCGTCTATCGTGTCTTGTGATACTTTCGCATAAAATTGTATACTGAGAACTCGCGATTTTCTTGCAAACGAGTTGACCAATATAACAAGACCCTAATGATGATTTATTCGAGCCTTCTAGCTCCATAACCAACCTCCATGCTAATGAACGAACTCTCTAATTGTATTGAGCTCTATTACGACCCCAACAAATTTCATATAGATCAGAAAACGTTACTAAAGTTATCGCGCGACAACTATTCAAAATCAAAAAGCCATCGAAATGCATAGACGTCTAGATAGCCAGCTGACAGTTCCGTTATGTCCGAAGTTGTCTGTAAGAACTTCACTTCGCTTACGCTCCGCTCGTTCGATGAGGTAACGGTGACTTAGTAGCTAAATAAAAAAAAACCGGGTCGACTGTTATGTTATGACATTTATAAATTATGACCCATTACGAAAATTCTTGCTTTAAAAAAAGTTGTGTGTTAAATAAAAGTTTTCATGAGCTAAAACAATTTTTATCTACACTCATATTGTAAGTCCTCTAAAATGCGTTCAAAAACCGTAGGCAATGACCAGCATTACAACAAACGATTTCACTATGATAAGTTTCTTGTCTGTGGCAGTAATGTAATTTTAACTTTACATGCTCAAATATTGTTAAGTTATGAGTTTCAAATTTGGAACAGCTGTCAAAACCAACACAGTTTCAATGGGTTTCTATTCTAGTATCCATAGATTTTAAAATGTTGTCGATACGAAACGTCAGTACGATATATTTTTTGACATAAACCGCACGACACTTTTATCTCGGATGACATGAGAATAAGTTCGTTGGCTAATATTAAAAAAAAACTCGCGGCAGAAGTTTGTCCATATATATATTTCTCTATGGTTTGTACGGCCGCCATTTCTGTTATCAACTTGTCAGTTATTGTTTGTCGAAACATTTTAAATTGCGAAAATGTAAATGTTTACTATTAACTATATTATAATAAATAAATATACTTTCCTTATCAGTTCTAATTTATTTATTTTTATTAAGCTTACACCTGTGGGTATGTTTCAGCACTTGTATCTATCTACCTAGTAATGCAGGTCAATTGCCTTCGGCTTCTGAACCCATCTTTGAGTACTTGCAATATGTGTGTAGATAAAGTAATGTATGCAACTGTACATAATTAGGCCTTAAAACACTCGTGTGATCCTATAATGAAACTCGCTGCGCTCGTTTCATTAAACCCCACTCGTGTTTTAAGGCCCCTCATTATGTATCAGTTGCATAAACTACTATTATACGTTAAATGTTCAACTAAATACAATTGTGTTCCTACCGATCTGTTAGGTTTCCAGAGAGCTCAAAGAGGATGCAGTATGACAACGACGAGGAACCCTCTTTTTCCTTTAGCCGTCAACACTTTGAACCCTCCTTTTATTATAAAGGGTCGGGAACGCGCATGTGGTACCCCTGTACTTATGGGCGTCCATAGGCTACGCTAGCTGCTTACTCTCACAAAGTTAAGTTATGCAAGCAATATCTGTTCTAATTAGAGACATTCCTATCTTCAGCGGTCAATTGAGGTGATATGAGCGGTATGCTGCCAATTGCCGCAAGTGGCCATTGACCCCTGATCCCTTGAATGGTCCATTTATCGACCGCATCGGGAATGAGGTCCGGCACTTTCGCAATGCCGGCCATTTTACATGGGCATTTTCAGAAACAGTGTACCGTTTACTTTTTTCAAGAAGCTAACATATGGGTTATTTATTCTGCTAAGAATCACGAGGAACATCTATAGAAATAATAAATAATTTTATACAAAAAAGAACCGACTTCACTTAGCCTCCGCCTTTCCAAAAGCAAATGCTCGAGCTGCTGTAAAAATACTCAAATCACTATAGGTGTGCTTATGACAGTTGAATAGTTGCCTCGATTTCTCCAGGATCCCATTATCAGATCCTGACCTGGTTACAATGGGTTACAAATACAACTTTTGCTAATTTTTTTTTGGTTTTTTTGTATGTACATATGTTCACCGATTATTAGAAGACGGCTGGACCTATTTGGAAAATAAGTTTTTTGTTTGAAAGAGTATACTTCACAGTTGGTCCCATTGTCATCAGGTCAGGATCTGATGATGGGGTCCTGGAGAAATCGGGGGAACTCTTCATATGTTATAGGCACACCTATAGTGATTTATTTAAGTATTTTTTACAGTAGCTCGAGCATTTCCTTTCGGAAAAGTGGAGGCCAAGTGAAGTTGGTGCTTTTTTGCTTAAAATTATTTGTATGTATGTATGTAAACACTTTATTGTAAATAAAAAAAGTAACAATACAAACATGAGAAAAGAAAAATTAAAGTACAAAGGCGAACTTATCCCTGTAAGGGATCTCTTTCAGTTAACCTTTGAGCAATTGAGAGAAATCTAGCTAGCTTTGTCAGCTTTGTGACACGTTTTTATATACATTATATATGAGTCGTCACAAGACTGACATTGTTTTTTTTAATAATACACTTTTTTTCTGAAAACCCACAGATACACTCGGTAGATTAGTGGGATTCTTTTTCATAATGAGGATTGTATAATTTTAATTATATCGTAAATGTGTATATTTTGCGTATATTTAATTTTTTAGAATGCAAACTCCTAAAGAGTTTAAAAATAAATAAAGGTAATATCCCACTAAATTAAACGATTCGTCTGCATACATACAACTAGGTACTAGGGTATAAACGTAACTTGCCGCACTAGTTCGATAATATAATAGAAAAGCCCGCGTGTTTAATATCTGGGATTATTAGCCTAAGAACGGTGGAATAACTACCCCGTTACAAGCAAGTGTATTGAAAAAACATTAACCCAACTAATGAACAAAATTGAAGTCGGTTAAAAGGAAGCCCCTATGTTTCCTGGGCCATAATAACGATCGATTGACACATTATTCATCAAAATCATATCGTTATATAGTTATATTGATCTAATAAACTTACTTACTGTATTGTGTGTATCTTGCTCCTAGATTGTTTTTTCTTAATTTATCAGTTTTTTAGGGTTCCGTAGTCAACTAGGAACCCTTATAGTTTCGCCATGTCTGCCCGTCCGTCCGTCCGTCCGTCCGCGGATAATCTCAGTGACCGTTAGCACTAGAAAGCTGAAATTTGGTACTAATATGTATATCAATCACGCCGACAAAGTGGTAAAATAAAAAGTGGAAAAATTTTTTTTATTAGGGTACCTCTCCTATATGTAAAGTGGGGAGTGATTTTTTTTTTCATTTCAACCCTAACGTGTGATATATTGTTGGATAGGTATTTAAAAATGAATAGGGGTTTACTAAAATCATTTTTCGATAATGTAAATACTTTTGGAAATAATCGCTCCAGAAGTAAAAAAATATGCGTCCCCCCCCTCTAACTTTTGAACCATAAGTTTTAAAAGTATGAAAAAAATTTCAAAAGTAGAACTTTATAAAATCTTTCTAGGAAAATTATTTTGAACTTGATAGGATGAATAGTTTTTGAAAAAAAATTACAAAATAATTTCTGAACTAAGTTTGTAATTTAACCATATAAGCAGGTGTTTATTGTACCTGTAATTTCTACAAAATTACAATGAAATGACGTGCTTTCAAATAACGTAAAAACGGTGAAAATCGGTTCACGCAATAAAGAATTATCCCATAAAAATCATCTTCCATACTTTAAGCTCGCGCGCAATAGTTTACTTAATTTGCCGATAGATGTCGCTGTACGTGGAACTCTCAAATCATATCCTACATGGCGGTGTTGTTAACTCTTAAGTGGGGACACTTACTGTGACGGACGGAAAACTACGGAACCCTACACTGAGCGTGGCCCGACACGCTCTTGGCCGGTTTTATTTATATATGTATGGTTTATGTAAGTTTATTTTTATTTTATATGCGTAAGTTTATTATTGTTTAGCTAGTTGATTTGAATTTGCAACACCTACGTATTTCTGATTATTTTCAATGATTTCCGCTTGCCAAAGGTTGTCTGGAAGAGATCGCTTTTAGCGATAAGACCGCCAATTGTTTTACCTCTGATTATTCTGTTTGTAACTTGTATTTTATGTGTTTCTTTATTTTGAGGTGTGCAATAATAGTACATTACTTACCAAGGACTGTAAAAGAAAGAATGCCCGAAATCGCAGGTATTTGTGACCCGAGCCGCAGGCGAGGGTTGTAAATATGCGATAGAGGGCTTTCTTTTTTACTGCCCGTGGTGAGTACACAATTTTACGTCTCCACCTGGCCATAATGCGAGTTTTACCGTACGCGTAGTGTGCGGTAAAACTCACATTATGGCCAGGTGTGATTTAAAGAGTATTTATGTTATGTTATTCATAAATGCAAACTTACGTACATGTATGTATGTATGTATGATTTTTTTTTCTTTATTTTCACAAAAAGAGATACATTTAATCAATTTCACCTATCTGCCAAACTGCACAGCAGTTTGTTGGCAGAAAACTTATTTTACTCTCCACCATTGTACTATTAATTTAGGTACGTACTTATGTGGCTGTGGGAGTGTCTGCTTATTCCATTTGCAATAACAGATATGTAGGTATTTGCAAACAGAGTAAGCAGGCACTCGCCATGCGGCCGCTATGTATTTACATATATTTCTATAATCATAACCCTTTATTTTGGCTTCGCTGTAGTCGGGTAGCCTTAAGTTTTCCCACCGAGTTTCTAGTCTGTGAGTTTCCCCAAACCTGCTAACCATATACTGTTATTTTCCAGGAGCACAAAATGTACGCTCTGCGCTACTTCGGCTGTGAGTTGCTGTGCCTCATCAACATCCTCGTTCAGATGTGGCTCATGGACAGCTTCCTGGGTGGGGAGTTCTTCAACTACGGCACCAGGGTGTTGGGGTACAGCGACGTGCCCCAGGAGTTGAGGTAACTACAGCTAGCACATGAGAGTTGCCTCATCAACATCCTGATAGACAGCTTCATGGAGAAGTTCTTCAACTACGGCACCAGGGTATTGGGGTACAGTGACGTGTCCCAGGAGTTGAGGTAACTATAGGCGATATGATCAGATACATGCGCGTTGCTGTAAGTTTGTATCGCGAGAGTTTAGACTCTTCCTTAGTTTTGTATAGGCGTAAGGCACTGGTCCCACCGGCGGCGAGTAAGCGAGTAGCATTACATAGCTGGCCTTGAAAGGTCGATCGATCACTCTATACCTCGACAAACCGCAATGTAATGCTACTCGCTTAACTTTACTCGCTTACTCGCTCTTGGTGGGACCAGTGCCTAAGCCTAGACAGGAAATGATTAGTCTTGACAGGCTACAGTCAGATCAAAAGTAACTAGCTAAAAGGGCGAAGTGATTGATCACTTCGAATTGATCAATTGGATTGATCTTCCCTTTGTCATAAAGTCATTCCAAAATTGTTTTGAACACCTCGACCTTAGCAACTTCTGCTGGTGACTGTACCATAATATATCCCATATTTTTTTGTTTTATATGTAATTAGCTTTTGCCCGCGGCTTTGCTCGCGTTAAATTCGGGGTGACACGGTTCCCCTTTCCTGATTTAAAACACAGAAGAGAACTCGGAACAGAATATTATTAAAATTTCACGCCCTCTTTTAAGGGGTTGTGTGCAGATTTCCAAAAAAAAATGATGCACGATTTTTTTGTTAGTCACAAATAGTCCGCATACCAATTTTTAGCTTTCTACCTTGAAAATTGCGGAATGCTCCATACAAACTTCCACCCCTCATTTTAGGGAAGTGGGGGGTTAGAAAGAGACAAGAAGTAGCCTATGTCACTCTCCATCCCTTCAACTATCTCCACTTAAAAAATTACGTCAATTCGTCGCCCCGTTTTGCCGTGAAAGTCGGACAAAAAACAAACAAACACACACATACACTTTCCCATTTATAATATTAGTATGGGTATGGATTATTTTGGTGACGTCACCATTTCAAAGCTGACGTTTATATTTATACTCGAATACAATATTGAATCTGTACAGTCGCCATCAGATATATCGGAGCGGCCAAGGTGTTTACAAATATCGGAACAACGGCTCTATTGTCAAGGCGATAAAGTGCATGGTCAGATATTTTTGAGTACCTCGGCCGCTCCGATATATTTGATGGCGACTGTACGACGAAAGCGCCAGCCTCCAAACGGCCTCCATCATTCTTATCTCAAACATGCATGTGCTAGTTTTAAGATGTATTTTTCTATTTTTATCAGTGTTGTTTTATACCGTCAATTTGCATTGCGAAATTATGTTGCTTTGAATAGCGAATAAATGAACTATTGTTTGCTACATCATCATGGCAAAAGCGATTTTATGGTAATTAAAAAACTGGATAAAACTCAGCGAAAGACATGTGTATTTGCAAAGCCGTTTTGTTATAGTGACTATACTTACCTACTAACCTAGCAAATCTGTGTTTAAACTGCAATTTGAGGTACGGAACCTTACAACATACTTATTCCAAATTATCCTTAGAGATGTTTTAGGTCTCCAAGTGTCTTGATTTATATAAATAAATATTATAGGACAATCTTACACAAACCGACCTAGTCCCACAGTAAGCTCAATAAGGCTTGTGTTGTGGGTACTAGACGATATATATAATAGATAGATAGATATAGATAAATACTTAAATACATAGAAAACATCCATAACTCAGGTACAAATATCTGTGATAAACACACAAATAAATGCCCTGACCAGGATTCGAACCCGGGACCTCCTGCTTCGTAGGCAGGGTCACTACCGACTGGGCTAGGAGGCCGCAAAGATATATATTCTATATAATTAAAGGAAACAAAATTTTAAGGATAAACAAGCACAGAATGATCTGTCTAACGCCAATTAAACTAAAATTAATATAATTCATACAAAGTTCCGTTAATTTTAGCCCCATTGAGCCTAAACAGACCGGTGCCGAGTGAGCACCTCATCACACATTTTAAATCAGTACTTTATGTTTTGTTGTATATTACCCACACATTACCTCAACTACAACATTGAAGATATAATATTACTGGTTGCTACACATATAAAAATGTTAAGGTGGATGTGTGGAGCGACGAAAATGACCCCGAGTCTTAAAGACTTACTCTTAAGAGCTCATAAAAAGCTTGAATCGTTCAGGTTCTGACCCATTTTTGAGCTCAAACCTTTAACGCTCGACTCTTCAAACAAAGCTTGAACCTAATGGTTTGCGAGTCTATAAGGTTCAAAAGTCTTCAAGACTAGGCTTCTAACAACACTAGTTACTATACAATTAATTTGACAGTAAAATGTTAAAAATCGAATGGTATCATTGTTTTTATGGTTCCGTACCTCAAAAGGAAAAAACGGAACCCTTATAGGATCACTTTGTTGTCCGTCTGTCTGTGTGTCTGTCTGTCTGTCTGTCTGTCTGTCTGTCTGTCTGTCAAGACCATTTTTCTCAGGAACGCGTGGAGGTATCAAGCTGAAATTTATATCAAATACTCAGGTCTATTGTCCCTTGAAGCTGTGAAAAAATCAAACTGTAAAGCCAACGCAATCAAAAGATACAGTCGTTTATGCTGCAAATTTTAGTTTTTCGGCACTCGCAAAACCTACGGGGTACTTCCCGTGAACTCAGAAACTTGAAATTTGGCACGAAGCAACGTCATATAGCATAGACAATGGAAAAATTACAAAAAGTAGACATTTTTAATAAAATCATACAAAAAAACATTTTTTTAAATTTTAAACTTACATTTTTTTTCTCGTAAACGCGTGGAGATATTAAATTGAAATTCATGTCAAATACTCAAGGCTATAGGACGTTTCAGATGTAGCAAAACCAAACTTTTATGTCATAGCAATCAAAAGAAATTGCAATTTAAGTCGCATATTTTGAAACTGACTACTCGCAAGAATCTCAAAACCTACAGGGTACTTCCCGTAAACTCAGAAACTTGAAACTTGGCACGAAGAAACTTCATATAGTACAAACAAAGGAAAAATTACGAAAAGTAAACATTTTTAGTAAAATCATACAATAAATCTTTTTTTAAATTTTAAATTTACTACCTTTTTCCTCGTAAACGCGTAGAGGTATTAAATTGAAATTCATATCAAATACTCAGGTCTATAATACCTTTAAGTTGTAAAGGTTTGTACGGAACCCTCGGTGCGCGAGTCCGACTCGCACTTGGCCGGTTTTTTTTTTTAATTTCACACTTTAAAAAATCGTAAAATTTAGAAATTTTGCAGCTTGATATCTTTGAGCCATTTCAATAGAATTTATAAATCTTCACTTCAGTTGGATATATTGATCATTTTGCATCCTGTTAACTAAATTTGATTTCATAATTAAACATGTGTCATCACCCATTCCAGATTCGACCCGATGATCTATATCTTCCCCCGAGTGACGAAGTGCACGTTCCACAAGTACGGCGCCTCGGGCAGCATACAGACACACGACAGCCTGTGCGTGCTGCCGCTGAACATCGTCAACGAGAAGACCTACGTGTTCCTGTGGTTCTGGTACATCGCGCTGGCGACCATGCTGGCTCTGCTGATGGTCTACAGGTTCGTATCAACTCGAATTAATAATAAATAATTTTAAACAAAAAAGAACCGACTTCACTTAGGGTGGGTTGCACCACGCATAACCAACGAACTGACCAACGTTAAATATGGCGACGGAGCTATCATAGAAAACTGTCCATAGAAAACTGTCAAACTTCTCATACAAGATTTTTATAACGATGACGTTAACGTTAACAGACTGTTTGCTGCAACCGACCCTTAGCCTCTACTTTTCCAAAAGGAAATGCTTGAGCTGCTGTAAAAAATATTTAAATCATTATAGGTGTGCCTATAATAGTTGAGGGAGTTCCCTCGATTTCTCCAGGATCTCATAATCAGCTCCTGACCTGGTTACAATGGGACCAACTGTGAAGTATACTCTTTCAAACAAAAAATAATTTTCCAAATCGGCCCAGTAGTCTTCGAATAATCGATGAACATACATAAAAAAAGCAACAAACAAATATTCCGACGAATTGATAACCTCCTCCTTCGAAACCTTAAAGTCGGTTGAAAATGGGTATTTGGGAGAGGCATGCGTCCATAGTAATAGCGCTTGAAAGTCGGGCTTCATCCGAATATATATCTATGTCTGCGTCTCCCCACGCATACATAGTAAAAGCGCACTTGAATGTCGCAAGCATCCATACTCGTACTAAATGACTGGATTCGCCCGTTTCTATACTTTTGGGGAGCCAAAGGTATATAAACTGGCGAATGGACGCTAGGCCCTGTAGTCAAGATGACAATCGTTTGCCGATAACGAAACGAAACCCTACACGCTCTCGCTCACTCTTCCATATTAGTGCGACAGAGAGACGGATACCGTTTCCATTCGTTTTCTACAAACGATTGTCATCTTGGCTAAGCCCCCTGTACCTCGCCACACGCGAGCTTGGGTGTCTGGCGTGGCCCGATTATACCTATGGGGGCCGCAGGCGTCACAGTAAAAGCGCGCTAAGCACGCTTGAATGTCGGGCTTTGCCTAATTTTAGACTACACACTTCGTTTAGTGAGTAATAGTACATTACTACAGAGGCCGGGAAGTAGGAGGTTGCCGGCCGAGTACATACAGAGGATAGTCACGAGGCTGGCAACCCCTTTTTACGCCGAGGTATGTATAGTGCTTTTCTCAAACATGCAATGAAATAAATAAGAAACTTATCAATTTTTTTTTTCGGATATAGGTGAGGCAATACTGTACTCGTGAACTTGTATTAATAATATAATGTATGTTGTATGTACTTCAAACACCTTCGTACTTAGGTTTTTATCTAAAATGATACAATAAGTTCAATAAGCCACAAACGTACAACCAAAAATTGCATTAATTTCTAGCAAACAACCAACGTTCCCACTATTACGACTAAGTATATGTTCATATTGTTACTAATGAAATATCCTATCAACAAACCACAACAGAAACATTAATTAGACTTACCACGTAATCAAAAATATGCATAAAATCATTACGTTATGAAGTCTGGATTGCTAAATTCTGACTGCATTTCATTGTCACTGAACGGCTTTTAAAAATGTATAACTATTACGTACGTCGGCCATTTAAGTATACTTTTCACTTGCATTTGAACAACATCTAGACCTAATTCACTTTTATTGTACCTATAGCCAAATTGTTATAGAATAAAACAAATCGACATTATAATTCACAATAATATAATAAAATATAGAGAATGTTTTTAAAATTTTCCCACTAAAATACTTTTTTTTTCACAGTATCTGTGCTGTTCGAGAGATTGCACTTAAGGCCATTCTACACGAGTTAAAATTAAGAAGAAAAATGACTGAATAAATTCAGAACGTTACAAATATTGTCTATGGTCTCTGTTTATGCATTATTTATTATAGAAAATATTTAGAAGAATCTGTACCATTCGAATTTATTTCGTAACTATAGATTCCAATTCTTAATTTCAGCTCGTCTGTAATAAATAGCTCTTGCTGCTAATATTTTAGCTTGATAACTAAAACCTTTCACGAAAAAAATAACAAAATCAGCTGTTCTCGGTATTGGACATAACAATTTGTAGGGCCCAATCTGTCAGGTTGGGAGGTGTCATAAGAGGTAGGGTCCTTAGGGAGCTGAAGGAGGGTTAGGGAGAGGCAGGGTACACAACAGATTGGGCCCTACAAATTGCAACGTCTAATACCCGTGTTTAATCTGCTACCATCTTTGCAATTTTAAATTATAGGAATTTGTTAATAATGTGTTATTTGTCATTTGTCGTTTTTACATGTTGTTACATGTCGATTTTATACATAAACGAAATTGCAAAATATATCATATTGTTTATTGTTTTTTTTAATAGGCAATAGGTAGTGGCAGAATGTCAAACGAACCAAAAAATAAATATCGCTTATAGCCTTAAATGGCTGTACGCCATGATCCTGTGCCACAAATATATGTGCAATGGAAATTAAAAAAGAGGCACTTGCCTGCCTTAGGCCTCCAAATTTGTATGAAATTCCATTATCAACCTCTCGTGTAGCCGCACCTGAAACGTAATACTTCGCAGCCTATTATAAGGAATATAACATCAATATTTCATTGCATGTTTGAGAAAATTACATTACATAAAGCCTGACAACCTTCTATTTGGCCCTGAGAAACTGGGAAGTCTATCCATACAGAATCTCTAGACCTCAGAAAAAGTTCAGAAGTTGTTCCAAAATGGCGGTTAAAAGTCACCATTTATAAACCTGTGAGTTTTTATCTTTACGACATGTCCTATTGTTTACAGACTGATAATCCTGTTCGTGCCGGGCATCCGACCGCGGTTGCTGCACGCTCGCTCGCGCTCCATAGCCATGGAGACGGCGGCCGCCGTGAGCCGTCGCTGTGACGTGGGCGACTGGTGGCTCCTGTACATGTTGGCGCGCAACATGGACCCCATCATATACAGGTACACATACTGCACACGGCTCGCGCTCCATAGCCATGGAGACGGCGGCCGCCGTGAGCCGTCGCTGTGACGTGGGCGACTGGTGGCTCCTGTACATGTTGGCGCGCAACATGGACCCCATCATATACAGGTACACATACTGCACACGGCTCGCGCTCCATAGCCATGGAGACGGCGGCCGCCGTGAGCCGTCGCTGTGACGTGGGCGACTGGTGGCTCCTGTACATGTTGGCGCGCAACATGGACCCCATCATATACAGGTACACATACTGCACACGGCTCGCGCTCCATAGCCATGGAGACGGCGGCCGCCGTGAGCCGTCGCTGTGACGTGGGCGACTGGTGGCTCCTGTACATGTTGGCGCGCAACATGGACCCCATCATATACAGGTACACATACTGCACACGGCTCGCGCTCCATAGCCATGGAGACGGCGGCCGCCGTGAGCCGTCGCTGTGACGTGGGCGACTGGTGGCTCCTGTACATGTTGGCGCGCAACATGGACCCCATCATATACAGGTACACATACTGCACACGGCTCGCGCTCCATAGCCATGGAGACGGCGGCCGCCGTGAGCCGTCGCTGTGACGTGGGCGACTGGTGGCTCCCGTACATGTTGGCGCGCAACATGGACCCCATCATATACAGGTACACATACTGCACACGGCTCGCGCTCCATAGCCATGGAGACGGCGGCCGCCGTGAGCCGTCGCTGTGACGTGGGCGACTGGTGGCTCCTGTACATGTTGGCGCGCAACATGGACCCCATCATATACAGGTACACATACTGCACACGGCTCGCGCTCCATAGCCATGGAGACGGCGGCCGCCGTGAGCCGTCGCTGTGACGTGGGCGACTGGTGGCTCCTGTACATGTTGGCGCGCAACATGGACCCCATCATATACAGGTACACATACTGCACACGGCTCGCGCTCCATAGCCATGGAGACGGCGGCCGCCGTGAGCCGTCGCTGTGACGTGGGCGACTGGTGGCTCCTGTACATGTTGGCGCGCAACATGGACCCCATCATATACAGGTACACATACTGCACACGGCTCGCGCTCCATAGCCATGGAGACGGCGGCCGCCGTGAGCCGTCGCTGTGACGTGGGCGACTGGTGGCTCCTGTACATGTTGGCGCGCAACATGGACCCCATCATATACAGGTACACATACTGCACACGGCTCGCGCTCCATAGCCATGGAGACGGCGGCCGCCGTGAGCCGTCGCTGTGACGTGGGCGACTGGTGGCTCCTGTACATGTTGGCGCGCAACATGGACCCCATCATATACAGGTACACATACTGCACACGGCTCGCGCTCCATAGCCATGGAGACGGCGGCCGCCGTGAGCCGTCGCTGTGACGTGGGCGACTGGTGGCTCCCGTACATGTTGGCGCGCAACATGGACCCCATCATATACAGGTACACATACTGCACACGGCTCGCGCTCCATAGCCATGGAGACGGCGGCCGCCGTGAGCCGTCGCTGTGACGTGGGCGACTGGTGGCTCCTGTACATGTTGGCGCGCAACATGGACCCCATCATATACAGGTACACATACTGCACACGGCTCGCGCTCCATAGCCATGGAGACGGCGGCCGCCGTGAGCCGTCGCTGTGACGTGGGCGACTGGTGGCTCCTGTACATGTTGGCGCGCAACATGGACCCCATCATATACAGGTACACATACTGCACACGGCTCGCGCTCCATAGCCATGGAGACGGCGGCCGCCGTGAGCCGTCGCTGTGACGTGGGCGACTGGTGGCTCCCGTACATGTTGGCGCGCAACATGAAATGACAACAATCGTAATTATTTAGTGAGTATTCCCTCCGTACAATGTTAGAAATTTTATTACTTTTGTTATTACTTAGTATGAGTAGTTTATTACGTTTTGTGTCTTTCCTCTCCGGACTGTGAAAGGTAGGTATGGACCGTGAAAGGGCGATTCGTGGTAACATGATACCCCGCAGGTTTGCCGGGTGTAGCAAGAGGGTCAAATATACGTTATTTAACGCATATTGTCTCTCTTTCTACACTTGTCAACTGTGGGTGAGGCACAGCAGGAAACCGTAGAGCACCATCAGGGTGCAGTATAATAATATATTTCGCATCTTGATGGGGCTGCCGCGTTCCTGCAGTGCCTCCACCATGTTTGCAGAAGCCGGAATCCCAGACTTTTTTCGCATCTCTTCCTTCTGGGAGGGGATACGCCGCTCGCAAAACAGCATTTTGGAGTCCGTATACCGCAGCATAAAATGGTCCTATTTTTAGGTACTGGCTATCTGTGCACCAAAACGGAAACAAGAAATAGTACCATTGTAGGTACTTATTAATGTTAACGACTAGATATCATTTTTAATATTTGTCTAATTATATTTTAGATTCTTTTTTCTTTTTTGTTTCTGATATGGGTGTACTGCCTGAAAAGAAAACTTTATTTATTTTATTTTATTTATAGTTCCTTTCTCTTTAACAAACTGTCCCTGCCAAACCAAAAATTCCGTGGAAAATCGTTCGTCCAAAAATACAAAATTGTATGAGACTATGTTTCATGAATAAGGCTTGTATAACATTTTAAAATCAACTTTTTTTATTTATTTCCAGGGAATTCATAGCGGAGTTCTCGAAACGGCTCGAAGAGAAGCCCTCCTCGCGTGCGTGACAACCAGCCCGGCCCTCCGTCTCCTTCGTCGGCGTGTGACGAGCCCTCCCGACCCACGTATAACTCACGAATACACCGTGTATAACTGCGAGGGACATCATGTATAACTGCGAGGTAGGTATACGCTGTATGGAAGGTACAACTTTTGTAACTTCCAGGTACACCTTGCGTAACTCCATGGTTCACTTTTTATGTTAGGTACAACTGGTATAACTTGTATTAACATGAAGTTAGAGTTTGTATAACTTGTCTAAAGTCCAAGGAACAGTTACATGCAGAAAAAACAGATTATTAATCAATGGTATAATTACCGATAAATAATAAATACATGAACACTACATTAACATTCTAGGAAAAAAGTCTCGTATATATATCACATTTATGGTAAATTTGCCATGTTTAAAGCAATGTTTATGTAGAATTTATCAATAGGGTACAACCGGTATAATTTTCCCAAATATTGGGGTACACCATGTTAAACTTCTTGCAAACACTTGAAATGTTTGGTTTCGAATTCTCTTATAACACAATAAGAGCTCGAAACCATGAGGTGGTTACATTATGTTCGTGAATTAATTTAAGAAGCCAGGACTTTGAAAACTAAGTAATACTCGTTAAGTTAGCATTATAAGCAGGTATTATTTGCTTTAGCTGTATTATAATTGAGTTTTCTGACAACCTTTACATCAACATTACTACTCTGCATTGGGCAAAGTAGAATAGAAAAATTTTACGTTAATTAGTCACCAAAAGTGAAAACTATACAATTATCAGTAAATGAATTTTAGAATTTATGTACGTATCTTTTAGCCTATATATGTACGTCCCAATGGTGGGCACAGGCCTCCTCTCATACATGAGAGGGATCGGCCTATAGTCCCCACGCTGGCCCAACGTATAAATATATATAAAGTATAAATACTTGGACTTTGGATATCGTTATATGACTCCAATTTTTGGTGCAATCGAATTCTAGATTAAGTAGTTTGCAGAAAGATATGTTTTGGATAAACTAACAAATTTATTGTTTTTTCCTACCCATGACTATCGATAAAAAAGTGTTTTCCATACAAAATTAAACGTCTACATTTTTAGACTTTTATAAATTTTGATATTGCTTGTGATTTTGAGTTTGTATCAAAAAAATGGTACACTTTTTTTGTGAGAATGCCCATAACGGCCGTAATGCCTACTGCAGAAAGCAGCGTTTTAGACATTGTTAAACTATACAAGCTCAATTTGATTTTGGAATTTTCGATGTAGTATTAGTTAAGGTTGTAATGAATAAAGTTTGGTCTGTTTTCAAATTTGAGACTGAATCGTCTGCCTTCATTCTATGATTATTGGATGACCGCGTCTATGCAATTGTAGAGTTTATTTCTAGGTACACGTGGCCTGGGGGGCTGCTTGTGATTTCAAAGTGACAGACTCAAATAATGCCCTAGGTCACGAAGCTCTGTGGGCGCCATTGTGTTGTTATAAAGTGGCTAAAATTGTAAATCATTTACTATTTCGTACTTTATTTCCTAAATTTAGGTTTTCAACCGACTTCAAGATTTCGAAGGAGGAGGTTATCAATTCGTCGGGATCTTTGTTTTTGCTATTTTTTTTCTTTTTTTTTTTATGTATGTTCACCGATTATTCGAAGACGGCTGGACCGATTTGGAAAATTATTTTTTTGTTTGAAAGCGTATACTTCACAGTTGGTCCCATTGTAACCATGTCAGGATCTGATGATGGGATCCTGGAGAAATCGAGGGAACTCTTCAACTATTATAGGCACACCTATGGTGATTTGAGTAATTTTTACAGCAGATCGAGCATTTGGTGTTGGAAAGGTGGATGCTTAGTGAAGTCGGTTCTTTTTTGTTTAAAATTATTATTATTAAACAGGAACATCCTTTATTTTACAATTATCTAGCTTAAAAATAGACCTTTTGATACCTATTTTAAAAAATGTCGGTCGTTAATAGAGTTAATAATTTTTATGACAGCAACGCCTTATTGACAACCGACAATGATGTACCTTTGACTTGAAAACACCACATTTATTTAAAGTAGGTATTAAATGGTCCATTTTTAAGCTTGCTTTGACTTGAATTCGTCACAAATATATGTATTTTATTCGTAAACGTAATGTGAATAGAAACTTAACCTCTTTTAGATTAGTTTACATTTTTGGCCACTTTAGTGTGCTATTCTAAATAAATTTGGTTGTACTTTTATACAAAATGTATGTATGGGTCAGTGTCACAGCTGAAAGGAGTTCAAATAGAACGTTCGATATTCCTATAAATGTATATACACAATATAGTCTATTAATATATACGTTTGGTATTGCAGGATTGTACAAAATTCTTTCAAATTTAGTGCTTAGGTGGTTTTTATAATCAATCATTTGTAATGTTGACAGGACTTAGAGTTAAGGCGAGGTACACTGAAGAGGACTAGCGATAGTCCAAAATATTCTAACATTTTTTAACAACAATCAAGTGAATGTATTTATAAAATGTTACTCAGTTAATTTAGGCCGATTTCACTCGACATGTTTCGAACAATTTACGCGCGGCAACCGGATGCGGCGACGGTGTGCAAGCGTGACAGCACTATAAACATGCATAGCGCCATCTCGTTCGCATGACGACGCCGTATGCGGAAACCGCAGTAGTGTGATAACGCCTTACGATGACCATTTCGAGCCTCTACTTGATGTACCCATTAAAATAAATTGGATGATATAAAATCATTTTGACAGTAATATTACCCTGTATACTTAAGCGTTTTATTACTTGATTTCTAAATATCTACTTATAGATATTTTTTCATTAACGTCAATACTAAAATAACCAAATTATAAACGTGCCATCTCGTGAAATGAAACCTTTTTAAGATCCATCTCGGTATTAAACTTTAAAAAATCGTACAGTTATCCATTTAGCATATACAATGAGAGACAAAGATAAACTAGAATCAGCTTTCTCCGCCGAGATTTTTAAGTGGGGAGAATTACAGTCATAGTCAAGTTCCTCGTCCATGTCCTACGTAGTACTCTTCAGGCTAGCTCGATTAGTTAAGTTATTGTAAGTTGGGGTGCCTCTCACTGCCGCATATTCGTGACGATGCTGACTAAGCTAATGTAAGTGTAGGTCTCAATACTTTATTTCAATAGTAGAACTATTTTATAAACCTATTTTTCCTATATTTATTTAGTAAATCTTTATCTTTATATTTTAAGCATGAAAGCGCGATCTGCCGCAACATACAGCGTGAATCTAACCATGGGGCTTTAAATGTAAGGATCGATTTTGCTCATAAAACTTAGCTACTTTTAGTCCACAACTATTTGAATGAAGATTGTTTAATGCTTATATTTTTTTATACAATTTAAAACCTGACCAAAAATACATGATCATTATCAACGGGGCGCTATTATTCCCATTTATGTGGCAACAGTTCAGTATAGTCAAAAAGTACATTATTATCTATGGTATAATGTCATCTTGATTTGTTTACCTGTCAGCTCTGTTGATTGTAAATGTTTCTTAGCGAAATAGTTCCATTTCCCGGGCGTTTTATTTCCAGCAGTTTATTACATACATTATTTACAATGTCTTACTCTTGACTATGAATGGTTTTGGGAATTTCTTGTCATTTATTATGTAATATTCAACAGTTTTCTATTATTCAAGTAAACCGTCACAATGACACTGAAAACAATGAGGACCTATCATTAAAATTATTGCCAGTGTAAGAAATTAGTTCCAACGAAATTCCGCAACATGGCGGATGATCATTATTTCTGGCCAGGCTTTAAATACTATTTTCAATTTACGTCATGCAGTGAAGCAATCGAAATCGTCTGTCACTCTTCAAAAACTGATGATTTTGCAGTATTGCTTATATGCATTTATTTACATTTCCAGTTATTTTCAAAAGTTGTAGTTCAGATTTATGAGTAAAATCAATCCTTACATTTAAAGCCCCATGGTCAGATGCACGCTGTATAAAATATCCCGCGCGTAACTTCATCGATTTTAGTTATTTCCATTTTTTTACTTTATTATTTTCAACGTTCATAAATGGTTCTAAAATTGAAATAAAGGAAACCGGTTCAAATTTGGAACAATAAGCCTAATGTTTAGCTTCTACACGATTATATGACTAATATGGTTGCCATAAGATCGAGTTTTGAATGATACCGCATAGGGAAATAATATTAGTGTAATTTTGATTTTTCTATTAAACTTTCACTGAGACCTTGACAATAAATTGTGATTGCGATATTTTGCAGTGTGATAAAAATGACGATGTTTTTTTACAAAGAATCATTTGTAATATTAATGTAAAATCAATTGAATTTTTTTACCTACAGTTCTAGCTATTTTATCATTATCACATTATAAAATATCAACAAGTGTTGTTGACTGAAATATTGATCATACAAACGTAGATCTGACTGAGATCTGTAAAAGACACAATACTATTAAATCATCCTACATCAACCATTTTATACAAGCCCTTATTGGCTATCATTATTTAATAATCACGTATAAAATTACCATTTCGTAATAAAAATCTACAAAATTAAAATAAAATTGGCGTAACTTGGAATTTTCATTAAATTAACAACAAATAAAATCAATTTAAAAATAGTGTTCGTGTGTATTTTTACACAAATGATTTATAGTTTCTGTTCACACTGACTACTATTGAATGCAAGAAAATTAAAATAAAGCTTTGTTCAGTAAAAGGTTTATCATGTATAATAAAAGGGGTACACGTTGTGTAATACCGTTATACAAAGTGTACCCCTTTTTATTTTTACTAAGTTTGAACCAGGCTCATCCAGTTGACGCATGTTTACTATGTAATTGTGATATATCCATTTAGAATAATATCATTTTTTATCTAGACCGATAATTATGTATCAATATTTGTTATGAAATGTACCTTATTTTATTATGATTATGTGCAAATGATAAAAAGCAATTTTAAGACATGAGAAAATTAATTACAATATCAAAGACAATGTCCTATTGGGCATTTTCGGAAATCGTAAATTCAAGTGGTATAAGTATTATATACTTATTTGGTAATTCCTATTCAAAATCGATTCTACCGAGACACAAAAAGTGTCGCATCTTTTTAGAACAGTGAGCGAACGCATTGCACTTTTATAAATAAGGTTCAAATTAGTTTGAACTAACTGTAAGTTGACTTTTGTATTTTAGGAAACTCAAAAGGACTGTAAGATTTAGGGCCTTATATTTTGTAGGTTGTAGAGCCAACTCAATCGAAGTGTTCATTCTGACCCCGTTTTGAGGGTTTTTGATATTTTTATATATTGTCAATTGTACGTGTTGTGTGCGTATTTTGTATCTGGTTTGGTATGCGAAAAGACGCGTTGTATATACTCGTTGACGCTCAAATTTACTGTTGCATGTGTTTCAAGTCTTCTAATAGACTTCACTTAAAGGTTCAGTCTAAATAAATAAATATTTTTGTGAATTATTGTGAACATTTTGACTCGGCTCTGAGTCTTAAAATTATTCACTTTAAAGACTTAAGGTGGGCACCGCGCGCAACTAACGGACTGTATGAAAAGTTTGGCAATTTTATATGGGATGACAGCTCCGTCGCCATATTTAACGTTGATCAGTTCGTTAGTTATGCGTGGTACAATCCATTCTTAGTGTCCTGAATTATGTAATTTAAAAAAAAACGCGCTCGTATATTTACATTCCTTAAACCTGACTGAATCTGTAAGCACACTTGCTTTGTATAAAAGTGTTGGTTCTGTGCACCAACTTGTCACTTGTTTGTATCGGTGAATCTACTAAATGACCCCGCAGCAAACATAGGGAAAAAGTGGTTTCAGTCAAATCTCACGAAATTTTAGTACAATGTAGATTCGAGTCTCTTGATTATTTTTTTATAAGGGCACAACTCACTCAAAAGTATACTTTCAGAAATAATCAATAAGTATTGTTTCATACAAAGCATATGTAACATACCAATTTTTCGTAAAATCTTTCTCTTTGCTTTTGCTTCATATAAATAACTAACAAAATGCGATTTCAACGTGACAGAAACGTTATTAAGATCATATTTAACGCCAGTAAGTATCATTGTGGGTCATTTCAAAGTATAGATTTTAAGAAACACGTCATAGAAATATAATAATATAAACTTGATTATTTCTGACAGTGTACTTCTGAGGGAGTTGAGCCCTTATAAAAAATTAATAAGGAGACCTGAATCTACATCATACTAAAATTTCAAGCGATTTGACTGAAACCACTTTTTCCCTATGTTTGCTGCGGGGTCCTTTGTATGTATGTTTGAACTTTTTATTTGTATATTGTGAATTAACTTAGAATCTTGCTCGATTATGTCTCGATTAATATTTGTTGTGGATTAAGTTCAACTTTGAACATATTCATTATTTTATATGAGATGTTTGCCTGATCATTTTGATGAAGCGAACATGTACATTTAACCAATTTGATTCCTAGGCCACTCTAGAACATTGTCACAATAGCTAGTTTGGCATCGAATAGGTTACGTTTATACGTATCCACGGACAACTGTCATTACGACAAGGTTCTACAGTGGCCTAGGAATCAAATTGGTTGACCGTACAGTCGCCATATAATATATCGCAGCGGCCAAAGTACTCAGAAATATCTGAACATGCACTTTATCGCCTTGACAATAGAGGCGTTGTTCAGATATTTGTGACCACCTTGGCCGCTCCGATATATCTGATGGCGACTGTACTTTATTATTTGTTAAATATTCTTACATCTTTTTACAACAATTACAGTATAAAGGCAATGATATCGGGTCTCCGTATATTGAGTTTTTAATATACACTCGTTTCTATTGTTCTCGCGTATATAAGAAAATTCTACCAGTTGCCAACGATAACGATACATTTGAGCAAAGTTAAAGATTAAACCCTTATTCAACGTCTCTCAGGGTTCAATGAGGGTTTCTGGAAACACAGGTGGCGCCACTGTGACGAGAGGTATTTTTGACAGCACCTGTCAAAATCCACCAATCAAGAAAAAAGTGATTAAACATGATTGGTGCCACCTGGTGAAATAATCGATTCAAGAAACCTTCATTAGTCAGTTTATGTCTTGTCTTTTTCTAACAAACACAACTGTCAATGTGACAGATAAGGCCAAAACAGAAATTAACTCTTTGAGCCCTGAGAGAGTTTTATGAATAAGGGTGAATATTACCTAATTTATCAATTAATTGGCAATTTTGATAAGCTTACATTTTTAAAGAGCATTTTAATATCATTAGATATAAAATTACTACCCATGTTCTTATGAGTATACGTGATTAGATATTTTTGGTGAGTTACAAAATATACACGGAATCGAATTTTATTATAAATATCTAATGAATTATTATTTATTATACTCGATCAACTAATACTGACATGAAACCCTGGTCGTGAGCGACAAAATGTGGTGTCCGTCTGTGTGTACCATGTGATGTGCTAAGCCATGTGGCACCGCCTTACTTTGTCACTTTTTTTAATACTACGACGTGGCTACCAAGCATACGGCCCACCTGATTATGACTATTTAATAATGTAAAATGTTTTGAAGATGAATGGTACCACAAACCTTCTCGCATTTATTTTAAATACTATTAAGTAGGACATTTAATCGTTATTATTTAAGCGAATATAGTTAGATTCAATTATTATTTTTATAACATTCAAAATTGTTGGTATTAAAGGTAATTTAATGATTTCGTGTCAAAATTCTGTTCGTTGTTTTTATTTCAACCTCGTAAATAATGTATTTAACGCATAAAAAAAGGCATTTTAATATTATTACATAATATGGTATTGGGTTCGTGTAACAAGCGATTTGTTATTTATTTATCGTATGGTTACATGTCACTGGATATAGATAGACATTTCTTCCCTGTGGTAGTAGTAGTGGGAAAGCAGATGATGAAGAAAATCCAGTGAGTGCTGCGAGGTCCAGATGGGACAGTGCAGCTGCCAAGTTTGTTACTCTTTTAGCACCACCCAGGGATCACGTGTAGGGTTGTCTAAGGTGTTTCCTACGGACGCAGAGTAACATTGATCCCCAAGCGATTAATGCAGGATACAGAATCGAAAAATGAACCTAACGATTATAAATCGTTTTTTTGCCACCAATATTGATAATTATTTATCAGATGATAAGTGAAAAATATATTTTTGCGTACAATTTGGTCACCCTACTCAATGTGACGTCTTGTCGTTTTATATTCAATATATGTCAAAACTAATAGGGTGACCATGATTAACTTAGTATAGGATTGATTTTATTTCAAAAATAGAAATTATTAAGTTCATTCTGTTTTGATTAAATACTACCATATGATAATGGTGATCCTTGATCAGTTACATCAGAAATGTTTCAGGATCACGACCCAGACTTCACCCTGTATAAAATTAGAAAGACTACAATTTACGGAAACTAAATGCGTTTAAAATATAAATTATTAAATATTGACATTTATTTTCCTTACTTGTATCATGACAACTATACAGAGTGACCAAAAAGAACTATATTCCCGTTGGCTGTAAGGTTTTGGGTCCCAACCAATCCTGCCTAGATTTATTTGATTTTTTGGAAGGGGCCATTACCCACCGCACTCAATGGCCTTACGAAAATCCAAAAATCAAATCAATCTGAGCTTACATCCAACGGGAACTTTTTTTGGCCACCCTGTATAACACGTAGACAGGATTAACCATACTCCTTAGTTGGTGGAAACAATGCGCCCACCTTTGATTGTTTATATGACCGCAACGTTATACATGGCTTCACTTCTGGTTACCTGTACTGCACTCTAAAAGCGCGAAAGATTGTCAGAAAGATCACAACAAATAGAATTTTGGCCAGAATTCCTTACTTGCCTGTGTATTTCTTTATGTTAGAGAATTTGCAGCTACTGTGAATGATTAAATATCTAATTTTATTATATTACTGACTTGAAATGACATGGTGTGCCCACTGTTATTTTAGCAAAAAACTTTTCGCCTAGTTTTATTTTCCAAAAAACTTATTTATTTTGAAACCATCACGGTACAGTGTATCTACATATTTCGATTATACGGATCCGGATCTGTCCAATGTCCGGACATTGCGACTAAAATTTATGAACACAAATTTTATTGTCAAATACATAAGGGCTTGCAGATACTTATTTTATGTACTTATGTCCCTTTGTTAACTAAAATATACTGTACTAGCCTTTTCCCGCGGCTTCGCCCGCGTACTATAAGTACTCAAAAAGGATACGATACCCATGTTGATTTTCAGACTTTGTGACCACATTTGTCCCTATTAGGGGTTGAATTTTCAAAAAACCTGAAACACGTGTTTACTCATTTATCGTTAGGAATACTCCTGTGAAGTTTCGAATAAGATAGACTAACAAATCTTGATTCGCCATACAAACTTTGGACCCCCATTTTACCCCCTTAGGGGATGAATTTTGAAAAATCCTTTCTTAGTGCACTCCGAGACCTTATAAGGAACCGACGTGCCAAATTTGGAATCTCTAGAACCAGTGGTTTGGGCTGTGCGTTGATATGTCAGTCAGTCAGTTTCTTCTTTTATATATTTAGATTGATTAAATTGAACTGTACAATTAAATTTAGCTGTAATAATATAAAATTTTAACATGTGAAATCTGACGTGGAATCTCGTTTTATAAATTTCCATTACTAGGCGTATGCGTACCATCAAATTATGATTTTATTTATATCTAAATATACTTTTTATGGACTACACTAAAGTTAAGTTAAAAGTGAATTATACTATTTTGATTTTTGTATGAGTTGTTTTACTCTTTCTTTCCTGCTACACTCAAAAGAAATCCAGGTAAATGAAACATGAACTGCTATGCCTGGGATGAGACGCGAAGTCGCGAAGGTAGGACATTTTTTATAGGGTTACCGTACCTGGAAAGAAAAAAACGGCACCCTTAGAGGATCACTTTGTTGTCCGTCTGTCTGTCTGTCTGTCTGTCAGTCTGTCAAGACCATTTTTCTCACGAACGCATGGAGGTATCAAGATTAAAATATGATGCAAGATATGAAAAACTCGTTCAGATGAAATGTGTACAGTATCTTCACTCGACGGTCATCCAAAACGATATCGTGAACTTTGTTTACGTTATCTTGAGTGGTCACTTCAATCGGCCTTCCAGAGCGTTCCGCGTCATGGTGGGCTACGTCCACAATGAAATTCTGTAAACCATTTGTGAACCATTCCATGAGAAGGAGCAGATTCTCCGTAATTTTAAGCCGGTCTTCAGTCTCTTTGATAATTTTTCCTCGTAAAAAGTAACGCTTAATTAGCACACGAAATTCACTTTTATCCATTTTCCAACCTCATCTGACCATATGACTCATTTTTTTTTCTATTTATCCCACCAAAAAAAAATGCCAGCCAGTCACCAAAGAGTTAAGAATTTGAAAAAAAAGTTTGTATGTATTTGAAAAAGTTTTTTTAAGTACTTAAAGTCACTGACTTGGCAAACCGCTCTCGTATTGCTAGACCTTATAATAGTTATAATTTCCAAATTATGTTGTCGCGAAAATTGTGGTCAGATGTGTTTTCTGCCAATATACCGTATGAGCGACAGCAAAATTGGTTTAGAAGTAAAAAGTTAATGGCTAAATACCAACTTTTAGTGCTCTTTTATAGGATAGATTAGGTACTGTGACGATTTAGTAGGGTCTCGAACTTGTTGCTTTAATATAAATATATTCCATGTACATTATTCAGTAAACAAAGCACCTGCTTGATCAGGCTTAGAAAATAGGATTTAGTCGGCATCCCTTAACGCACGTATATTGTTTATTATATTTATGTATATTATATATTTTTATGATATATTAGTATGTATTTATACCAATACTATATACGTATGCATATGAAGTATTAATAGTCATTAAGTATTATTTTAGGAATGTATATATTAATTAAGAAATTTTAATTAGTTTATAATTGTAAAATATCCTAGTTAGTCAGATAGTTACATTTTCTCTCTGCACCCACCTTAACGCATTTCTGTTTGGCCCTATGGTTGACTGGTAGAGAATGCCTAAAGGCATTAAGTCCGCCTTTTGTACTATTTTTTTTTATGTGCAATAAAGTTTGAATAAATAAATAAATAAATATTTTATAACAAACATTTTGTCTGCTGACAACGAATTACTTACCAATATTAAACGTCTCTGTATCGCACGGCCTTTTCGCCATCTGCGATTCTTATCTGCGAGAGACATATTATATAACATATTAATATATAAATATTATCGGACAATCTTACACAAATCAACCTAGTCCCACAGTAAGCTCAATAAGGCTTGTGTTGTAGGTACTAGGCGACGATATATAGTCTGGCCAGCCAACGAACGCAGTAGCAATGTACAGCGAACAAAAGTATGACAACACTAAGAATCAGTGAAAAAAGCAGCAATGATAATCAAATTTTTTGTTTTTAATTTTAGGTGGTATTTCCACCCCTTTCATTAGATGACATTTACGGTGTGTAAAAAGGAGACGGATATATTTCGTCTGATATGTCATCAACTGCAACAGATAATCTGGTTGAGGCAATTGACATATGGCTTAAAATGAATTTAAATTTAATTGGGAACGTTGCAGGAGTTCTATCTCACTCGCGCTTAAGATGAGAGAGTGAAATGCACTAGAAACAAATTCAATGTGAATTGAAATGTTCGTCATGAAATACGGTGTCTCATCACAAAGGGTTGCTACATGTACGTATTTTGAATTTGCCGCGCGTTTCAACTGACAGTAATGGTTTGCCAGACTATATATAATAGATAGATATATATAAATACTAACATACATAGAAAACAAATGCAAACACAAATTTTCGAGGTTTGCGGTAATTGTTAAATTTTCAATACCTAGCCTTATTTTCGAATTTTCTGTAAATCTTGTTTGAGACTCCTCTACTAATATTCTAACTCAATGATTGAACAGTATTTTTAATGACAAAGCATACGCATCAGTGCGCCATCTAGTAACCAAGTAAGTAAGTAGCAAGCTCATTCAAGTATTCATACTACGCATCGGCTCTTACAACTTCCTATGTTGTACCAAGAGGTGGCGCTAGTTAAGACATTATTTTTATTGTGATGACTAGTTTTGTTTGTTGGTTAATTTTATTACACCTATAGTAATTATTATACAAATTTAGCTTTTCTAAGGATAAACATTCGGCCGCCATATTGTCATTGTTCTGACAGGATAGGCATCGAAGGCACCACAGAACTGAGATGACAAAGAATACTTGTCAACAATCAAAAGTGTGGCGAAATATGTGTCTAAAATGTGAGCGAAAAAATTGTCATGCCAAGTAGGTACAAGAGGTTAATTATCGATCGGTATTTGACTTTCTTATGGATACGTTCTAACGTTATATTTTATTCATATTTTACACTAAAAGGCATCTTTAAAATTCAAGAAAACATAACTCCGTATTTCACACGATTAAAATATGAGCTGTTATGAATCGGGTTAAGGGGCATCATAGGGCATGAATACCAGAATTCCGGAATCTCGAAATACCGGAATCTCGGACCAATATTTACGATATTTCAATACCGGTATTGTTAAGGACCAATATCGAAATGGGTAAATGTACAAATTTGCAGATATTGAGTCTAATATTATAAGTAATTATTATTTTGCATGTACCTACTGCACTATTTTCCTTTTTTAATCTTTGTTTGTTCAGTTTAAATATGGCTGGGTCAGTAGTTCCGCAGGGACATTTAAATTGATACAAAATCAGCCCGATATTTTTTCGATTGATTGACGTTTTTTATAAAATCAACCTAAGATGTTTTGGAACTTAACTACAAGTACTACGAGACTACGACTAGTAAAATGAGAAATTCTGTTGATAAAATATTACAGAATTTATTTTTATACAGCGAAATGTATCATTATCCGTAGAAAAAATATAGTTAAAATATCAGTAAGAAAATGTCGTAGACCCTTGCACGTACTTGTACTACTTATTAAGTACCTATCTAATGTGTTTTCTCATATTGAAGTAATCAATCGAAGCTTGAAGAAAACAAGATTTGAATAGTTTCCTCCCACAAAAAAAGGAGTGTATAGGTTCTTAAAGGGTAGGCATGCCCGCGTGTGAATCCTCTGGGGTTGCAGGCGTCCATTAGGCTACGGTAACTGCTTACCATCAGGCGGGGCCGTATGCTTGTTTGCCACCGTCGTGGTATTAAAAAAAAAACAAAAAACATTATGCTATTTATTACCTTGTACGAAACAACGATATGTAATACTAGACTATAGGTATGATATGAAATTATATAAAACGTGTACCCAGTTGCTGGACTACATATTTAAAAGACCAAAAATCACCTATCAAGACGACTGTACTTATATGAAATGAATATTAACAAGTTGCAGCTAATAAATACAACAAAATATGATTAACTCTTAAGGTTGATTGAGTTTTATACTGATTTTAGCCTTTAAATAACGTTTTTCAATGGTCAGCTCCAATACCGGTATTAATACCGGAATTCCGGTATTGAGCCCTAAAATCGGATTCAATACCGGTATTGAGAATCGTCCGATATTTGCATGCCCTAGCATCACACATTCAAACGGAATTCAACTTTCCATAGAAAAAGCTCGAAATTTGTCTATTGTGGCCGAAATTGGTGGCTCCTGGGCGCTGCGTAGAGATGTAGCCTCGCTCTGCATCTTCTACCGCCTCTATCATGGAGAGTGCTCCGAGGAATTGTTCGGATTAATCCCTGCCGCCTCTTTCCGCCATCGTCCTACGCGACAGCATTACCATCATCACCACTTAGATGGTTGGCAGTCCTCAACTGTGCGTTTCTCGAGAAACTTCCTACCTCGCACAACAAGTCTGCGGTATTTCCGGACCGATACGACCTTCAAGAAAAGAGCGTATTCCCATCTTAAAGGCCGGCAACGCGCTTGTGACTCCTCTGGTGTTGCGGGCGTCCATGGGCGGTGTTAATTGCTTACCATCAGGCGATTCATCTGCTCGTTTGCCTCCTATTTCATAAAAAAAAAAAATATGGAGGCCATAGACAAATTTCAGCCGGAAGTTCGATTTTTTCGCTTTTTCGTCTATGAATAGCTGAATGTCGATGTCGCTTTAATGTGTGGTATGCCTTAGGTGATCTTACAGAAATGAAAAAGTTGTCATGCTTTTAGGTGCTCCGCACTGCTGCGTTTAGCGGTAGAATCGAATAAAACAAAGGTTTATTAACAATTATTTATTCCCACCGTAATCCGCCGCAAGCACACGAGTACGTCGTAGGGTTGGATTCGAAAAAAGCCGGTCTGATTATTGCTCCGAGGCGTCGAGTTGTTCCTACCACGCAAGTACTCCCCTGGAGAAGCCGGAACTGGTACGGGTCAGGAGACGGGCGAGCTGAGGGACGTCAGCGCGGGCCGCTCAGGAACAACTGCCTGGTCTGGTCTTGAAGGTCTAGCCGTAACTAGGCACCCTGGAATTTATTTCCGTTGTGTAAATAAGACATTCACTATTTATCTCCGCTGACTGTACTCGGCACGGTAAGAAGCATCCCATCAAAAACATAAATGTGAAAGGCTGCCAAGTTCGATACTATGGGAATGTTTCGCCTATAAAAGAAGTGAGATCTGAATAAGTACCAAGTTCCATAAAAATACCTCAAATCATAAATAGTTATAGGAATGCACACTTGATTTCCAGCAGTTTTTAAGGTACATTTTGAATAAGTATCACGTTACATAGAAATACCTAAAATTATAATAGTCAGAGAAACGCACACCGGTTTTTTTAGCAGTTTCCTGTTACATCATTAAAAAGTACTGAAAATAATAAATGTTATAAGGAAACTGCTAAAAAAACCGGTGTGCGTTTCTCTGACTATTATAATTTTGGGTATTTCTATGTAACGTGATACTTATTCAAAATGTACCTTAAAAACTGCTGGAAATCAAGTGTGCATTCCTATAACTATTTATGATTTGAGGTATTTTTATGGAACTTGGTACTTATTCAGATCTCACTTCTTTTATAGGCGAAACATTCCCATAATATCGAACTTGGCAGCCTTTCACATTTATGTTTTTGATGGGATTTCATTTATTTTTGTTAGGTGTAGGTTCTTTATTATTTTTTTATCACTTTTGCTTTAGGAAATGTCTCATTCCACTTAGGTATGTACTTTATACTATACCCTTTATACTTAGCGTCTAATCCTATTTTACTATTTATTTATAGGTGATTTTTACAAATAAACTGGCTCCCTACACCTATAAAATGTACCTACTTACATATAATTATAATTACATACATCAATAACGTACTTTATTCTGTTTGTAAGTACGCTACCTACATAGATAATTAATAACTTGGTAATACCTACCTACCAGTAGGTATTATAATTGGTGGCCTATTATGTAGCCCTAGAAGTGCACCATCCCATCTCATCCCGTGGCGTATCGGAGGGTGAGATGGGCAGTAGTATATATAATTCCATCTTAGAGTATATATGATTTCCATGTTCTTGAATCTGCGATTTTATTAGTTGTAAAATTAGAAATTATTTAGACTATGCGAGAAAAAATAGTCTTTTAATTTTTGTTTGACTGATTTAGCGCACCTAGTGTACCTAGCAGTGTTGGCCGAACGTTAGTGTGATTGAAAATTAAAAATTGAAGATTGAAACACGTTAGTTAAAATTGAACACTAATAGTTTAGTGCAAATTGATTTCAATTAGAATTGAAATTAATTGTAACTAACGTATTAATCCTTTGCGAATAACTAATAATTGAAGATATTTAATTTTTAGTCTTTCTCAAAAATTTAAACATTAATTTAATTTTTAGTGTAGATTGAATTGGTAATTGACATTAATAATTTACCTAACTAAACGCGAATTTAGGTTAAGCTACGAAGTTTTGATTACTTTTACTTTTACCTTGACTTTCACTTTCACTTTTACTTTCACTTTCTTTAACTTTCACTTTTACTTTCACTTTCACTTTGACTTTTACTTTGACTTTCACTTTGACTTTCACTTTCAATTTGACTTTCACTTTCACTTTGACTTTCACTTGCACTTTCACTTTGACATTCACTTTGACTTTCACTTTGACTTTCATTTTGACTTTCACTTTGACTTTGATTTTCACTTTGACTTTCACTTTGACTTTCACTTTGACTTTCACTTTTACTTTGACTTTCACTTTGACTTTCCACTTTCACTTTCACTTTGACATTCACTTTGACTTTCACTTTGACTTTGATTTTCACTTTCACTTTCACTTTGACTTTCACTTTGACTTTCACTTTGACTTTCACTTTGACTTTCACTTTCACTTTCACTTTGACATTAACTTTCACTTTCACTTTGGCTTTCACTTTCACTTTCACTTTCACTTTGACTTTGACTTTGACTTTGACTTTCATACAAAGAAAGTAAAAGTAAAAAGAAGCTCCAGATTTTGATACCGGTACCATCTGCTCATCAGTACAAGTCGAATGAGCCCAAACAGCATGAGTCTATGATGCGCCAAACCCGAGATCCAGTAGGGATCCCCAGGGTCCAGCATGAGCTCCAGATTTTGATACCGGTACCATCTGCTCATCAGTACAAGTCGAATGAGCCCAAACAGCATGAGTCTATGATGCGCCAAACCCGAGATCCAGTAGGGATCCCCAGGGTCCAGCATGAGCTCCAGATTTTGATACCGGTACCATCTGCTCATCAGTACAAGTCGAATGAGCCCAAACAGCATGAGTCTATGATGCGCCAAACCCGAGATCCAGTAGGGATCCCCAGGGTCCAGCATGAGCTCCAGATTTTGATACCGGTACCATCTGCTCATCAGTACAAGTCGAATGAGCCCAAACAGCATGAGTCTATGATGCGCCAAACCAGAGATCCAGTAGGTAGCCCTAGGGTCCAGCATGAGCTCCATCTTGTGATATTGGTCCCGACTTCCGAACCCGAGATGCAGTTTTAAAATTAATTATTAGTGTAAGAAAAGGATTAATTTAGTTACACTAACGTTAATCTAATTAACTGTAATTCTTATTAAATTTTCGAGACGTTAGTGTAACTAATAGGTTAATTCTAATTGACGGTTAGTGTTATTGACGACGTCACAAAATCAATGCGAACTAACGTTAGTAAAAATGGATGTTAGTGTAATTGATTAGTTACGGAATTAATCTTCAATCTTATTGATCAATTTTCAATTCTAATTGAAATTATCGGCCAACACAGGTACCTAGTGACCTGCTTTGCACTTCGTAAATCGTGGGTTCGGTTCCCGCAACAGACACACACAGAGTGGTGAACAATTTTATTGTTCTTGTCTTTAAGACAAACATGTATTGTCTTAAATTGGTATGTATCTAAATTTAAATAAGTCTTATCTCATTTCCACTCCATACCTACTTATAGTAGAACAAAATTACACATTCGTTGTTTTCGAAACTGACTCACACTTGGCCGTTTTCAGATTTTTACTTTATTTCGACCTAAAGACAAACCTTCGAGCCAAATTTCAGTTCGGTACGACCATTGGAAGATATACCCATTTAGTTCATTATGACTTCATAGTAGAACAAATTTACACCTTCGCTATTTTTAAAACTGACTCACACTTGGCCGTTTTCAGATTTTTCCCTTTACTTTGACCTTAAGACCTATCTCCATGCCAAATTTCAAGTCAGTACGACCATTGGAAGTGGTCTAGGTTTTTGATGAGTCAGTGAGTGAGTCAGTGAGTGAGTGTATAGTAAAAATAGCGATTTTCTGACGTCAATATCTCAAGAACTGCTATAGGTAGAATAATGAAATTTTGTATTCTAGACAATTAAGGGGATGTCAACAGACACTCGAAATTTCATACTCGTATGCGTAGATAAAATATGTTTTGAGTTATAGGGTGGTCGAAATTGGCCCGAAATGGTTCGTGTAATATACCCACGGCCGGTATGTCGCTTTTTTTTGCTCGAACTTGGCGGACACACTGCCGTGTGTCTAGATAAGCAGGAAGCAGTACTGCGTGATGATGATGATGAAAGGTTGGTGATGTGCGGATAGTACAATCAGACGGAGTTTACAAAGTGCAGAAGTAAAAGAAAGAAAGAATAGAAGTGTTCGGAGCAAAAGCGGTTAAGTCTAACGGTAAACTTTTCAATTTAAAATTACAAACATGAATTACTAATTAAACACTAAAAGGATACTATTTTTAGAACGTTAAATATTACGTGGAATGATAAATATGCAAAATAAAGGCTAAGAAATGGAAGGCAAGCAAAATCACACAAAGAAATATCGTAGCTGGAAAAAAACCGTTAGTAGAAATAGAAATAGAAATATATTTATTCGTGACATTACAGAAAAAAAACAAATAAATTACAGATAATTGTAGAGTAAGACAAGTGTCACGAAAAGGCCTCTTCTCAGCATGTTGCTAGCGTTAGCCAGCGCTGATCTTCCGAAAAGACCATCCGGTGAAAAATTCACGGCAGGTAACAAACATATGTGGCTAAGTAGTACAATCTATGACAAAAAAACATCAGTAATAAACAAGAGAACAGTAGAAATTAAAAACGTAATAAAATGAAAATAAGATTAACTTATAACTACATCGCAACAATCTGGTGACCACGTATCTGACCGGACATGCCTTGGCCTAACATTATAATTACTTAGCCACTAGCGCCAACGTCAACGGCAGACACGTGAAACATAGCATAGCACAAAACAAAATAATACACTCTAACTAAAAATCGTTAGTCACACAATTTGAAACTACCTAAGAAAAGAAAAGCTACCTACTTAGCTAAGAAATGTTCAACACTTACCCAAAGGGGATTTAAACACTAGCACTGAAAGAGTACAATTACAAGCGGGGACCGCTTATATAAATTAAAACTATATAAGTTTTTTAACTCCCGCCGGCTACACAGAGTCGCTGCGCAGGGCAAGCGAGCGTGCGCCGGCGGCGATGGTAAGATCTGTCTCTGCCGGTGCCGGAGCGCGGGCGCTCGGACCAGCGCGGAGAAGGCGCGCGGGGCGGGAGAATCGCCGGCCGGCCGGTATTTCGAACAAAGGAATGTGCGCGAAGTACAGTGCGTCGCAGAAATATGGAACAAGATGAGACTTGATCTAGTTTATGATTTATTTATATTACTAGCTATGATACCCGGCTTCGCTCGGGAGTTGATATGAGATTACGTGGTAGATGAAATAAAAAAAACATACTATGACGTAAAAAGTAAAAAATATATTTTGAAAACATTTTCTATATTTACATGTATTTACATTTTCTCATTATTTACACTACTTGTTTATAAACAACATTTTTCATTTTATTGTCCGGGGTATATATATATAAATTTTTCGAACTTCCTACTCTTGAGCAAGCTACATATAGCTGACCGTGAGAGAAGCAGGATTCTTTGAGGTTGATGCCACAATATTTCAAAGTTTGCCCTTGCGCTTTGTTAATTGTAAAACTAAAGGCTAATTTAATTGGAAACTGCAATCTTTTAAATTGAAATGGCAATTCAGAAGAGATCAGTGGTATTCTAGGTATAAATACTGTGTGTCCTTTGTTCTTTCCAGAAATAAGTTCAGCTTCAATGACATTATTCGATAGCTGTTTTACGATCATCCTCGTTCCATTACATAGTTTTGGGGAGTTGAGATTTCTGAGTAGTATGATTGGAGATCCAATTTTCAGACGAAGGCAGTGTAATGGCATTCCTGGCACTTGTAAAGAGTTTAGAAATTCAGTAGGAAAGTTGACACTTTCTTCAATGGATACCATCGTGTCGATCGATTTATATACTTTCTCTTCACCAGGTATTTTCTTTAGAATATTAAAATTGATATTGTCAACAATATTATTTTTAGTGGCCAAAATTGCTCTTTGAAATAACCACTCTACGTTGGTATAGTTCTGAATAATATTTGGATAAATTTTGTCGATTAGTTCGTTTTCAGTAGTGGCTATGTTACAGAAATCACTATTGAGTTCAATGAGGCCGGTCGTTTGGTCAGTAGGATATGTACCTTCGCCTATTTGTAAAAGTATTTTAGCAAAATGTGCTGTTGTTTCATCTTTTGATAATTCAACCCTCATGTTTTATGTTAATTGCAGTATTTGTACTTGCGGCCAGAGATGTGACTTTTTTAAGCATGCATTGATCTCGTCTGCTGGTGTTGATTTGGGAATAACTGGAAGTGTTTGTCGAAAATCTCCTGAGAGTATGAGTAGAGCTCCTCCCATCATTTCAGAGTTTTTTCGCAATTCTTGTAATGTTCTGTCCATGGCTTCTAGTGATTTTTTATGGGCCATGGTGCATTCATCCCAGAAGATAATTTTAGCATGTTTTAGAAGTTGACCCCGTCCAGATGTTCCTGAGATTTTACATACCGGGAATTGTTGTTCGGCTATATTCAACGGTAGTTGTAAGGCAGAATGGGCAGTTCGTCCTCCTTCCATAAGTGTGGCTGCAATGCCGGATGATGCTAGTGCCAGTGCGATGTGTTTTTCAGCACGTATTTCCGCCAGTATTAGATTTATTAGAAACGTTTTACCGGTGCCTCCTGGTGCGTCCAAGTAAATAATTCCACCAGTGTTGTTATTTATTCGGTTCATTATAACGTTCTAATTTTTTTTTTTATTGTCAGAGGAGTGGTTTGTTGTGAGCAATGTATTCAAGTAGTTCATTGACGTTGTAGCTTTTTTCCTTTGTAATTTCGTAGTTTAGCACACTGAAAGTATTTCTTTGTGGTGCTGGCATTCCAATTTCTACTAAGGTCTGGTTATTTATTGCTAAACATTTATCTTCTAAGCGAATGAGTGTTTCATTGAAGATGTCGTCATTGAATTCTATAGTCAGTTCTGGATTAGCTTGTCGGATTTGGTACAATATATAATCACTCATATTCCTTTTGAAAGAGTCCCATAGCTGTTTTGGGTTTGATGGGTTACATGTTGTTAGAATTATGGCGAATAACTCTCGAATTTGTTCAGCTGAAGCTGTGAGTGTGGCTTCTTGTAGTGTTAATTCGCAGTGGTTATCGTTTTCCAATAATCCTAAACGTTGACATGCTTCTCTGTAAGTCTGGCATATGTAGCCGTCAATAGTCCTGAGATCTGTGAAACTTGTTGGTCCCCGTATTTCGTGTAACAACATTCGGAGATAGAAACATTCGGCATTGTTTGGATGTACAGTGTATACTCGACCTATTGCGTTAGTTTTCATTATTTCTGGATGAACCTCTTCTGGCATTCCTTGTTTTCGTCGTTGAAAAATTTTCCTTGTTTTGTCCCACGTATAATAAATAGGGACGTCGACATACAGTAACGTCTTTGCGAATGGATCCGTTTGGCAAAGTTGGAAAAAAGCTGTTAATGTTGTGTTCTGAGGTGGTTCACTTGCAATTTTTCTAGCCGAGTCATTTGTGAAGTAAACTCTCTGTCCATTCTCCAAATGTACTGCTAGATGTTGCACAGCTGGTTCGCGTTCGTGTATGGGAAAACTAAAAATCCTCCACGCTGCTTCGTTACTGTTGATGTATCTTCCCATTTGGTACATGAGGATTTCATCATTTCTATTATTTTGTTCGCTATTTTGGACTATTTGAAATACTGCCATATCACTACCTTTGTTTACGTACTTACATATATATTTAATAGATTTTACTGAATTGCAATATTCAACGTTTATGTGTGCTTGGAACATTTTGGAAAGTAGTGGGTTATATGGTACTACCCATTGATTATCTATTTCCAGTTCGTCTCTGCCTTGTATTCGTATTTTTGCTGTGAAGCCACCGTTTTTCGGTGATCGTCTTCTATATTTGGGATAGCCGTCATCTTCAGTTTTTGTATCGTCCAAGTATGGTTTTGGATATTTTTTTGTACATTTTCCATCACTCATGCATGGCGCATTGAAGTTTAATGGTCCACATGGTCCGTGAATCATGTTTTTCACTACTATGTTGTATAGTTCCGGATCATTTTGTGGATTGGGAAATTCAGCTTGGATGATTTTGTCGATATCCGTGGGATAAATTTTATCGTGTAGCCATATGAGATTGTGTGAGTGAGGTAATCCTCGTTTTTGCCACTCGATTGTATACATCCAGCATCTAACGGTTCCAAAGATGTGGTATTTTGTGATGACTTCAATAAATCTTATTTGTTTTTGTCGAAAAACTCGGGCTATCATGTCGTGTCGATCCATGGAGGTTTGTCCGTATTTTAGTTGTTCTTTGATTTCTGGCCATGATGAGTTGCATGTAAATGTTATGAAGAGATCAGGTCGTCCATATTTTCTTACGTAGGTCATGGCATCTTGAGTATATTCGTGCATATGTCTTGGACTTCCTATGTATGATGAGGGTAAGATTACCATTGTTCCAATATCGTCAATATTGCCGTCATTTATGATCGCATCTCGAAGGTGGATGTATTCTTCTGTGCGTAGTTTCTTCTGATTCAGTCTTATGTAAAGCATCCGTTCTGCTTCTATTTTTGCGTACATATCTACCAGAAATTGTTGGAATAAACGGCGAGTGTTGAGAATGTGATTGTATATTTCATTGTCTCTGATCATTAAGCGGTAAGCATAGAACTCCTTGGAAGTGACTTTTTTGTTTGTTTCTATGCCTGTTTTAGGATGAATTTGTTTTATATTGAAATGATAACCATCCTCTCCGTGCAGAAATATTAACGGATATTGAAGAGCATCATATGAACGGTGTGTCTCTGCAATGCGTTGTAGTCCTTTTCTTCTTCGTTGTACAATTATGTCACGGCTTGTATTTTCATTGTCCACAATTACGATGGCGACTTCATCTATCTGAGGTGCATTAAATCTACGTTCGTGTTCTCCACGTGGTCTTTTATCGCCTCGAATTACAATTTTATAGTCATCAGAAATCATGCGGTCTAGTATTGTTTTGAATATGTAAATCAGTTGATTGTATTTGTGTAAGATCCTCTGTACATCTTGGATTATTTCGCGTTTCAATCCAATAAAATTTGTACATCGTTGATCAATTTCGTTTTCTTCATTTCCGATGAAATATACTTGCAGAAATTTATAGTCATCGTTAGGCATTGGTAGTAACGATCCAATTTTGTGATAAATTTGCCCTTGAATTGAAAATACATATTCAAATTTGTCTCTATTAGTGTCAGTCGAAGTAACACCGAAAGAAGTCATTTGAAAGCAGGAGTTGTATGATCTTATATTTTGAAGAAAGTGTTTTGATTCTGGTGTTTCCCCGGTCATGTAATGTAGAAATTCCTGTGGAGGTGCTTCCAGTGGTGGTAATCGAATTTTTCCATTCATGCAACAGAGACCTGGTGTTTCTTTACTGAATTTTTTCGCGTGGCAAAATTGGCAAATGTTATTCATTTTTCCGATCACAACATATTTATGATCGTAATATTTCTTCGTCGGTTCGTAGTGGAATGCTTCCTTTGTTAGATTATCTTTTAAAATGCTCGATTCTTCAATACTTTTATTTTCTTTTCTTTCTTCGCTTTTTCCGCTTCTCAGGGTGCTCATTCTGGTTCGTTGATTTTGTAAACGTGCTTCGCGCTCTTCTTCCGTTTCATTTCTTCGATTTTCTTTTTGTTTCCGCCGTTTCGCTGCAGGACTGGCAAGATCTCCACCTCTTTTACGTCTAGGCATTGTATTCTGTAAAATATAAATTAAATGAACATTTTATAGACAAATATATTGTTACGTAAACGTGGAGCACGTTGAGACAAAGAAAAAAAAAATTTAATCTTCAAGCGGTCGCGCGATATTTTGTTTACGGCCAAAGTATATAGAAGGCATCGATCCAACGCCGCGCGACTACTTGAAAGTTAAGGAAATTACAATTAAAAGAAAAAAAAAACCATTAGAATTAATTAAATACACTATTAAAAATACTCACATTTGATATTTCACAATAAAGGCTCACAGATAACTTTTTTCTTCTTCGCTTCGAAATCGAGAATTAATTAAACACACTATTAAAAATACTCACACGTGATACTTCAAAATAAAGGCTCACACACAGATAATTTCTTTCTTTTTCGTTTCGAAATCGCTTGTTTCGCTGTTCAAATCAAACTAACTCTGGCGGGTGACACCGGGCTCTTATATATTCAGAAAGCTAGGCTCTAGGATATTCGAGAAAGTTGGCGCTAGGATATTCGAGAAAGTTTGGGAATAATCGTTCGTTTAAGTCCATATTGTGTACAATGAATGAAATTCAACTATTCGACAACAGATGGCGCCACTTTGGACAATGAATGAAGTTTAACTATTCGACAACAGATGGCGCCACTACACTTACTTTCCGAGTTGAAGGGTTGGAAAAGCCCTTATATCTTTAAAGACACACCCTTTAGGTTAAAACGGGAACTTTCTTGTTTGAGGGGGAATAAAGGGCTATCACACTATATAAGTCCCTTTATCGTGCTGGGACTCCTTTTTAAGTTTTATCGGCACGCACATTTTCTCAACTTAGTTTTATTATATATAATGATTTGTATTATTGCTTTTAAAATAAATTAAGCACACATAGCGGAATTCAGCTCTGAATTCGGCTATTCATAGACCTTAAGCAGCCGGAAATAATTCCAGGAAATTCAGTTTTCCCATACAAAAAATCAGATACCATAAACGAATTTCCGGTTGATTTTGTCTATGAATAGCTGAATTCCGAATATTTAAATAAAGTAAAAAAAAACAATCAGATACAATAGGAACATAATTTAATCTCCTTACGTAATGATAATGACGTAATATGTGAATGTGAATAGATTATGCTACGCTATCTTGGCCCTGAAAAAAAGCGGCAAATAAAAAAATCTGCGTGTTGCAACACCGTGTATAAATAAGATGAAATACTTGTTAACACATTCACTGCCAAGAACCCGCCTCGTGGGCGCTCGTAAACTTTGCTCAGATGCCGGACAACTCGCTGTTGTTTTGTACGTAGCTATGGACGCCCGGTTTCTGAAGTAGGACGTAATTTTTCGTCTGGCAGGTAATGTGTTAAATTAATATTTTTTCTTACGACATAGCTATAATTAAAGCAATGGCGCGTAGTTATAGTGTCCGAGAGGCAACCGGCAAGAGATGGCTCGCGGTATTTGAGCTCCCGACGTGTCGCGGAACCGCCCTGTGCAACCCGAGCTGACTCAATCTGGACTTGGCTTTTCACCCTCCCCCCTCATTTTTCCGGCTTTCAACTCTCACGGATTCATAACCGGCCGGCCGGGGTGAATGGCAATTTGCATGCTCGTCGAATGGAAATTAAGGGGGGGAGGGTTGAAAAACCAAAGTTCTAGTTGGGTCAATTCAGGTTGCACAGGGCGGTTCCACAACACGTCGGGAGCTCAATTAAATTCCGCGAGCCCTAATAATTAATAATTTTCTTATTATTAGGTACTTATCAATTACTTTTTGGCAGAAACTAGCCTTACGGGCTAGCAATAGGTGCCGGTTGTACGATTGTGTATTTATTTTGTGCTTTAAAGTTTAAATTAATAAATACATAGAGACGAAGTATGTCACTTAACTAGATTAAGATAGCAGTGAGGTATTAAGTATCAAAATTATTTTGCGCTTTTCAGTGGGTTGGTACTGTAAAGGCGATTCCTTAAAAAAAAAAGAAAATTAAAGTACCTACCTATTTATTTGTTCACACGATGTTATTAATCTGAGTTATACAACGTGTTACTTGAGCAACTAAAAACCTCAGACACCCCAAACGATTTTTATTATTGCTAATTGTAATTAAATTAAATTAAAAAGTCGTTTATTTCCAGATAACCATGATCCATAATTAATCTAGAGTATTTCTTTTTCAATCAGTTAATTATTTCGAAAGATATTCGTATGTTTAGTTTTCCTTGCAATTATATTCAATTGTTAACTCTACACTCGTTGTTGTCACATCTCTACATGTGTCATGTCATGTCAACCTATCAACCTACTTTGTCAATTTGTATGACATGACATAAGATGACATACTTTGACAATGACAACCTACATGACACTATTTACAATGAAAAAAATAAATTTGTGAAAGCTGCCAGCCGTTATTAAATATTATACCTCTATCTCCTAACCTCTCGATAGAAAGGTAAACTGTAGTATTCGAAACTTTTAGACTTGACACATAAAAAATTGGAAAATTAAAGAAAAAGTATACCCATGAGAAGATATACTGCAATCGATTCCACTCTCGATTCTGAACAAACACTTTCAGGTTTTTAGTCTTGGGTGTTGATTTGAAAAAAATGTTTTTCACTGTAAATAGTGTCATGTAGGTTATCATGGTTAAAGTATGTCATTTTATGTCATGTAATACAAATTGATAGGTTGACATGACATGACACATGTAGAGATGTTACAACATCGAGTGTAGAGATAACAATTGAATAGTATTGCAAGGAAAACTAAACATACGAATATCTTTCGAAATAATTAACTGATTACGACACGAAGGATTAACGAAATAATAAACAGCAATAATAAAAATCGTTGGGGTGTTTGTGCTTTTTAGTGGCTCAAGTAACACGTTGTATTAGTATTATGGTATGGTGGCAAAATCACATCGCAATACTCCCCTTTACACCCCTTTAACGGATGATTTCTGGGATAAAAACTATCCTAAGTATGTCCTTCCCCGGGAATCAAACTATCTTCATACCAAATCTAAATCGGTTCCGTGGTTTAAGCGTGTAGAGATAACAAGACAGACAGACAGACACATTTTCGCATTATAAGGGATTTGTATGGATTCACTGTTTCGAATGTCCTTAAGGTAAATTTCACAAGCGTTTCAGCCGCCCGTTCCATTGTGTTACGAATGTATCACATAAAAATTGCTAATACTTTGTAAAAAAACTAAATTATTCGAAAATTGTCTGTTATCTGTCATATAAACACGTATTTTATGAATTACGAGCAACTTTCGTGGCATAAATTCGTAACACAATGGAACCGGCGGTGGAAATGCTTGTGAAATTTACCCAATTTTGTCCGGATCAAAACCAAGTAGTGTGTAGTTGACTGAACGCGTCTAGATAGTTAGACCTACACGCACCTAGATGTCCTAACCACACAGAACAAACTAAAAGCAAAACATCACTTTGTCTTAACACTCCAAAGCCCCCAACTCTCGAACGCTCTTAAAAAAACTCGCTCCCAATCATAGACAATTTAAAAGTCACATTTTATTCCGCAAAAGCCGACCCTCACTATAAATTTAATTGGTACAGGTCCCTAACTTTTCGATTTACATTCGAACAGCTTTTAACCAACTCGATATAGCTGAATGCATGCTTAAGAACCACTCGGGCGCAAAACTTTGGAGGGATCCCATTGGGCCAGACGCGAAAGGAGGAGCCTAAGGCCCCGCCTGGACGAGCCGCGCATGCTAAACACGCTTTTAAACCCCGTTTAAGCGGTGTTTTGGCCCAAAACCGCAAGAAAATGTATGTAACGGCGGTTAGGGGCGTTGCTAAATGAAAAGAATTTTCGCCTCGGTTGCGTTTTGAATATGGCCGACCCGACAGTGCGGCCGGGAGCGCGGGAAAGCTCGCTGCATTCTGCCGATTTTCGACTAAATAAAAATCAACAGTTAATAAATTAATTGAAAATGTAAACATTTTTTTGTTGCGTTGAAGTTTTAACTAGCAGAATGCAGGACAGTCATAAATCGTTTCTGATAAAAGATTTGCTGGGAGACGTCCTTCGGCCGGCGCCAGCAGGTCAGTAATATTATATTAAATTCTAAACCTTTGAAAACAAGATTATAACTATTTTAATAAAAAAATATTTTTTATCGACGTTTGGAAGTTAAGTTCGTTTTGAATACCGCGTGTATTTTGGATATAACCACTAAAGGAAACCAGACGCAGGTTTTGAAGTTTTAACTCGATAGCGCAATAAATATTTAGTGAACTGTTAATTAACACCAAGTAATTAATTTTTCATTATTTTTCGAGTAGCAATGTACAGCGTAATTATACACTAGTGTGACATATATAAATTGTGACCTTTAAAAGGCAAAGTAATCATGTAGGTAGCGATACATTGCGTGCTCAAATATTTAATATGAAAAAAAAGTCGTTAAATTTTAATAAAACAAATGAAAGTATGTTTATTAGGGTCTATATACTAACTACCCTTAGCGAATGTGGTTATATCAACAATACAACATGTATATGCAATAACTACAATCTAATAGGTATACCTATACATCGCTTATGTATCAATTGTATTGACTAGTGTCTTGTAACTATTAGGTATCTGATATTAATCGTTAAAATCTGCAGCACAGCGAACTGAAATTTACAGATTATTAAGTTAATATTTATGAATCAACTGTGTGTATTTTTGTGCAATTTCTGTTTTTGACCAGTCGTAGTATAAGGTAGACCAAGGTACAATGGATCGCAGAACGAAATAGTCAAGTTAAATATTTTTGTCATGTCATGGCGACCGTTAGCATGGCGTGCGGGAAGGTCAAGCAAAACGCGGGACTCTGATAGGCTTTCCGTGGCCACCCGCAATCTAAATTGATGAAAATGCTTAACTTTGCCCTGCGATACGATACGCCACGATCTACCCTACTGAATTTTTCTCAACAAAAATCTTCTAAAAACACTTTTTCAAATATTATGATAATAACAATGTAAGGCGTAAGGAGTAAGGGAAACACTGCGAATTATAACATAGTACGAGTAGGTATGGAATTTTCATACTGTTCCTCTTTCCCGGTAGGCCCGTGAAATTAAACAATCAATATTGCTAAAATCACAATGCGTGATGTAGTTCGGGATTTTTGATAAGTATGTTGTTCCCAAGTAACACAGAAAGCATTATAATTTATGAATAGTTAACTTATTTCGAACTTAAGGAACGTATAAAATCTTATATACGTTCACCGAGCAACTTGTCGCATTATATGATGCTTTGAGCTGTATAACAGTTGTATAATGGCATATCTAAATGCTTTTGTAAAGCCTTTAGCTTTAGTGCAGGAAACCACAACGCAACTGTACAGCTTTCGACTGTTTAAAAGCACTTAAGTGCTTTAGGTTCTACAATAGCATTATATAATGCATTAAGCTGTATAACGGTTGTATAATGGCTTGTATAAATGCTTTTTTAAAGCCTTTAGTTTTAGTGCAGCGAACCAAAATGCAACTGTACAGCTGAATGCTGTACAGTTGCGTTTTGGTTTGCTACACTAATGCTTCGGTGTGGTTTAGTGCCTTAGGTTCTACAATAGCATAAATCAATGCTTAATACTGTTTATGAGCATGAATATTAGCCATTATAATGCCACGTAACTCCGGTATACATCTTTCAGCTGTTTTTAGTGCTTTAGGTTCTACAATAGCATTTTATGATGCTTTACGCTGTATAACGGTTGTATAATGGCACATGTAAATGCTTTTGTTTAGCCATTAGTTTTAGTGCAGCGAACAACATGCAACTGTACAGCTGAATGCTGTACAGTTGCGTTTTGGTTTGCTACACTAATGCTTCGGTTTGGTTTAGTGCCTTAGGTTCTAGAATAGCATAAAAAAATGCGTAATGCTGTTTATGAGCATGAATATTAGCCATTATAATGCCACGTAAATTCGCTATACAGCTTTCAGCTACTTTTAATGCCTTAGGGTGTACAATAGCATTTATAAGTAGGTAATACGTTCCTAATGCAGTATAATAGCAATAATATAAACCATTATAAAGCCAAGTAATTCACTATAAGGGGCTGTTCATAAATTACGTCATTTCTAATGGGGGGGGGGTCTGGACATCGGATGATGGTAGCATGACGTAGGAGGGGGGGGGGCGGTCATTCCGAAGATCACATCATCAATGTGTAAAAAAAGGAATGAAAGTCGTGTTTCTATAAACTTTTAATGCTATAAAATATTATCTACTAAATAGTTTTTTATTTTACAATTAAGCTTAAAACGCATTTTTTTTAATGACGTCACTTTATTTGGCAGGGGGAGGGTTGGATGATTTTAGGGGGGAGGGGGTTAAAATCATCAAAAATTGATGACGTAATTTATGAACAGCCCCTATACAGCTTTTAGCGGTTTTAGTGCCTTAGGTTCTACAAAAGCATAAATAAATGCTTAATGTTGTTTAATAGCATAATTATTCACGTGTAATGCTGTAGGCATAAATAAGGCATTTTTTAAGGGTCACTGAGCTGCTATTGGACTAAGAGCTAGCCACGTCAGATATGACACAATAATGAGAGCAACAAAACCCGTCTGGTTAGATTGCTATACTATTCTTATTGCTAGATCCTGGCATCTGGCAGCTTTTAATGGGTTGAGGTCACAGTGGCAGACTAGCAAAATGTTTTAATTGGAAAATAGTAATACCAAACTAGGTAAAAATTGCCGAAGTTGTCTCAGTTATAAAGGACAGGGCCTATATTTTAAGGGGCTCCCTGGCGCCAACGACCTTAGATCTGATTCCCTTAGTTTTCTAATGATTTATATAGCTTATTATCATATTATCAGTAACGGCTTTAAACAATATAGTATCCTATATTTACTTCAATATTCATTGTCTTCGAGATATTTGACATCAAAGTCGAACCGGTTTAGGCTAAAAAAGTAGTTTTATGGTCATGAATTTTGTTTTAATTAGTTAAAAATTAAAATCTCTCTACAGTTTTTAGAGACATCAAAGAGGAACCCTAATATGTAGATTACGTATATGTAAGATTCTTTACACCATTCGAATATCGATAAAAGTGTTTTTTTAGACCATATTTTAAAAATATCATAAAAAAATAACGGCTCATTTATTTCAAGATCCGGCTATACAGAATGGAGATAAAAGATTCAAAAACCGATAGTCGTTTGCCTTATAATTCTATCTATAGTGAATATGTTGGAATATCGACTCAAAACTGGTCAAAAATCGATAAAGAAAACGTTAGACCAAAAAATATTGTGTATTATTACCATACATCGGGGTTTTCGGTGCGGGAATGTTTGACATTAGCCAAAGAGTAGGCATTAACTTAAAAAACAGAATGTACTCTAGCACGTTTCTACCTAATGAATAATTGACCGAAAAAATCATACGTATATACAATTTATATGTAATAGCTGACTATTATTTATATATATTGTAGGTACATATACCTATGATTTTTTCAAGTATTTTTTTATTAATTCATGTAATGACTGATCATTGTCAACCTCTTCAGTTAATCAAATAGTTCATAAATATCGGACGTCAATATTAATATTTGACACTTATTATACCGTGTCTTAGGTAGATCTAGTTAATAAATTTCGGATATGCAATTGCATTTTTAAAATACTAAGTATATAATAGTCAATACAAACATGCCTCTAAGAAAAAAAGCTCGTATCATAGTGTGTAAGCTATTCACAGAGATATAGTTATTCATTAGGCATAATATGATATTTTCTCAGACTAACTCTCAACCTATCTGTTTATCTCTACTCTTTCTCAAATCGTTCCCGCACCGAAAACCCCGATGTATGATTATTACGGAAACAAAAACAGTAGGTGACAAACTATGAACTATATTTTATTATACATCGTTTGGCACTACTTTCTTCCAACGTAAACTTTTGTATAATTTCTCTTAATATTGTATAGTATTTGTATAGTTTCTCATAATATTACATCAAACCCAGATCTCTAGGATTTATTTTCTTGAAATGGTTTGCATTCTTTGACCTCCACCACTTTAAAGCTGCCAGATATCCAGATCTAGAAATAAGCATAGTATACCAAACTGACTAGAGGGGTTTGGTTGCTCTCATTATTGTGTCATATCCGACGTGGCTAGCTCTCCGTCTATATAGACCAACGCCATTTTGTAAATAATTTATAACCTAAAAATAAAATCATGCGGACCTATTTATACAAGAAAAATACCTATATAATAATGAAATTACTTAATTTAAGACTGCTCAACCAACACTATTATGTTAATAATACAAAACTCGTCCTATACGAGGATTACACAATTGTTTTCTTTATTTGACGCATATCTTTTTATAATATTTTATAGCAAAACCACAATAAATCAAAGGCGCGTGAAAATTTTCAATGAAACTTATATACACATTTACAGTAAACTACATTGCGCAGTAATATTTGAAGGATATAATAACGTAAAATAGTCAAAAATTTTATAAATTTTGTTAGGATGCTAACAAATATGACGTGTCACTCATTCAGTTTTTTGTACCGTCTTCGTCCATTTTATATTGCGAGACAAAGTAGTTAAATCACAACGTTCATTGTATTATAACATTTGTTCCGTCGGTGTTAGAGACGTTTTTGCATTGATGTAAGGTTTATTTTACTACACTCGTATGCTAGTATAATGCTTTTGTATTGCGATTGGCAAGTTAATCGAGAGTACTTATGCTTCTTTACTGCGATTAGCAAGTTTTTTGGCCGTATTAATGCTTCTTTAATGCAGTTGGCAACTTAATAGAGCGTACTAATGATTCTTTAATGCGATTGGCACTTTCCATGACAACGATAATGCTAATAGCGCAGACATATTGCGCCTGTAATGCTATTAAATGACCTGTATAAGATCTCAAGCTGGGTAATTCGTGCCCATTTAAGACCTATATCAGCTCTATAAACGTTTATAATGCTACTATAACACGAACTGAAAATGCTAAAAGCATACAGATATGCTGTAAGACGGCCGTTATACTGCTTTGATGTGTTACTTGGGTTGGGACTAGTTAAGGCTATTTACATCTTTATTTGCTACAACTAGTTACTTGTGTTAGCTGAGCAATATATTTAAAAGTACAGATTTTTTTATATTTTACAAATTATAAGCTATAATAAAGTTGCTTCAGCCATTTTGAAGGCTCTTTAATTGAAACAATTTGAGTCTAAATTCGATTGTCTACCTTAAATATTTTACAAGATACAGCTACTTATACGTATGAACTAGTTTCAGAAAATAATGCAGTATGCCAAATAACACAGTAGGCAAATGAAACAGTTTGGGAAACGTACTATTCGGCGAAAAGGCAGGATCCCGGATATGGTACACAGAAATCGAATAAAAGCGGGTTTATTCTTTTGAAAATGTAGTACCAGTTTATTTGTTTTTAGTGATTGCCGGTAGATAACTTACGACAATTCTGATTAGAAATATTCAATTTAGTTCAAATACCTGCAACTGTTTCGAGGAACCAACGCAAACCTTAATAAACTATTAAGTATTTTATTTTATTAAAAGATAAAGATTTAAATGTGGAATTTAATGCTCTTTAAAACTTCAATAGCAGCCTTTATCAATATATGAACAGTTTTTGAGTATACAATATAATATAGCTGAGCTTGAAATTGAAAAAATTGTGCGCATCGAGAATAAGTTGTGAATTTTTGACCATGGATAGAGTGGCCCACGGTGAATATTTTTTTGTATTGGAGGTCCGCAAAAATTTTGGACATTCACGTCAAAATCAGGGGTCCCGTGCAATATGTTATTACTCTCTGGTTAAGGCTGCTAGGGGTTGTGTGGTATCATTTCCGTATAAAACAGACATGCCGAATTTATTTTTGATATTAAAAAAGTAAAAATCCATATTTAAAAAAAAAGTTCTCCGGAGAGAAAAAACACAAAACAAAATTTATTTTAGAACGTTATATAACTAATAAATATCATTTATTTTTAAATACAAAAAATTACATAAGGAAGTATATTTAATGCAATTTTTAAATATATACAATTTTAAAGCTTTTACTATACGAAAACTACGCGGACAGACGGACGGACAGACGGACATGGCGAAACTATTAAGATTCCAGGTGACTACGGAACCCTAAAAATAGAAAGATCTATTGTACTAATCCGAGTGCGTACCTGGACGTTTCTTAGTAAACTAACGTGCTAGGACTTACGAGAAAATAGAAACAGCCTAATAATAATATGTAAATCAAGGTTCAATCAATATTAATTAACAAGATGTAGTCATTCAAACTCTTAGTTGGCCTTGCCTGCCATCGGCACTCGTATTGGGGTGACGGAACATTGGAACCATTTTATTTTTCATCTCGGATTACTATTTCCTCGTTTTTCCGGCAGAGGGAGTGTGTCGTTTTTCGTTCTTATACTCGTACAACAAGGTTTCGACACTCTTGCTTATCATGAACCCTTAAAATCAAGGCGTTATCTCTATATATATATATACACCGTGGGCCTATATAACTAGACAGATTTTGACAGTGTATTCCTGATCATATTTAGATACTAAAATGTCCTATAAACTTTTCTGGAATACGCCTAGTTTCAGAGTTAATACCAATTTAAAAAAAAATACACTTTTTATTATAACTCATCATAAAACGCCTTTTTGATGGCGTTTTTGCCACTATTGGACGTAGTTTACACGTCCTTATTGACAGATATCAAAGTGACAAGGAAAACTTTGCAGAAACTAAATTTTTACAAAAAAAACTGTACCAATTTGTTTTAGGCGATAATTTTATTAATAACATTTGCTTTTCATGCGCAATAAACATTCAAAAAATTGAAAAAAATATCGAAAAAAAAAATTTTTTTTGGCGAAATTGACCTAAAGTCACATAATATTTTTTCCTTCTTTTGGTCTTATAAATTCGTGGTTAAGATCTGTCGGGTTATTCCAGCCCACGGTGTATAGATAACGCCATATATATATACGTACCTATAAACGGAAAAGTCCTGACGTAGTCATCATTATGGCTTGCAATTATCCAGATAACACGGATTTTCGTATAGTATTTCATACAAATTACTATTCTAAATGTCCGGTCTGCAAGCCCTATCCCTTTTTTGCTATAAAAAGCTTAAAACTTTGTAGACAGGCACTATCTTAAACTACCTACCCGAAAATTAATTTCAGCGTTTTCGAAAATTCCACCCGTTAAGTGGTTAAAATAAAAAAAAAATAAAATAAAATTTCTTTATTTCGGACAAACATGTATCCATAGAGTGTTAGTAACAAACAAACAAAAATCTTAATCTAGTGTTAGTCTTAATAATTTAACTTAATTACAATCATAAAATTTACACATAATAATTTTTACACTTCAAATTGCGCTACACTTTTTATCTGCCCAGTCCAATATTTTAGGATTGGACACTCAAACCTGTCGGCAATTTCCTTTAGAATGCTGTTGGGACTACTTCGCACACGACTTAGTAATGAGACTATATTTTTCCGAATTATAGCCTGAAAACTATCCGTGCGCGCTGCCACAAACATGCCCGATGCAGAGCACCGGCTAGGCAGTCCCATCAGCATTCTAAAGGCATTGTTGTACTGTACGCGCAAGGCGTTGTAGGCCCGTTTCGTGTACCGTACCCACAGGCTGCTCGTGTACAAGGTTTGACAGTACGATTTAAATAGCGTTATTTTTACATCACTTGAACAACGAGCAAACCTGCGGGCAACCATGTTACTCCGGACCGCCAACGCCCTGCGCTCCCTTTCGACGTCTAAGTCATCCTTTAGGTCACTCGTGAGGATGTGCCCCAGGTATTTGACCTTATCAACCACTTTTAATGGACTAGAGTTCAACACAATAGGTGGTAAAACGGGGTTGAATAAAGTTTGTATTGAGAACGATTTCTTAAGTGCATATGACATTTTAGAAATTGGTAGGTATTTGAATTGAAAATCATTTTCTCTCTCTTTTGCATGTTCTTCCCTCAAAATCTTTTAAACTATACATGCTACAAAGACACGAGACACGAATTATGAATCTTGAATATTATCAGATTAGCTTGATATCAATCATTCCGTAACTTCGCATTAGAAGTATATTTTTCACGACCATAAACTTCAAATGCGATTTTCTCAACTTGTACATTTCGACAGTTTCAGATTAAAAAAATTATACACTTATAAAGGTTATACTTATAGATCTGGTTCTTTTTTCTTTAGATAGGTAATTTTATCTAGTTTTAGGAACTATCAATAACTCTATATCTCGAAAGTTGTACCTGTTCAGAATCACAGTCACATATGGTTTAACTTGACGCTTAAAAGCGCTTCCGACAGATTTTAATCTTTTTTCAATGATTGTGAAGTACGAACTAAAAACACTTCATGTTTTGAGAAATGAATTGCGTTTCCTGATTGGTCGATTTTAACGTTGCTGTATTCTGGTTGGTTGATACTAAATACAATGTTTTTTTTAAGGAATTAAATTATTTAAACAGTATAAGCACCATAAAACTACCAAGTGTTCTGATTAAATTCGATATAATGTGGTGGATTTAATACGGTGAAGTGTTCTGATTGGGCAATCTAATATGTTTTGGAAATCATAAATATGTGTAGGTACCAACATATTTTCCCTAGATACTAATTGTACTACTTATAAGCCTTGGTAAGCATAATATGACACACATTTTGAGCATGTGAAATTTTTTTTTCCTTCTCAGTTAAGATATGACTTGTGCCATTGGCTCGAAATAATTATAGTTAAAGGAAGACCGAAATGCATAATTTTCTAAACACAACTGCTTTACTGTAATTTTTAACTTCTGTTGTAAAATAAAACAAAAGATAACGCGCCCTCATGGGGTTGGCCTTAACTGGTAATCAACAACAAAAGTGACCTTATGGCGGTTCTTCCATATTATGCCAGAAGTGTCTTGAATAAGATACCCTTTGCCCAAAAACGACAAATTATTATATTAAAAAAAAATTGGTTGTTTGTAAAGTAGGTTTACGATCGAGATGTTTACGTGATAACGTCTAACCGCTCGTGAGGATTCCGCGTGACAAGTTTCACGGAATGACTGGCAGCGCTCGAGATGAGACGGGAGATCGGTCCGTCTCTCTCTCGTTATACCTGCGATCGCGCTCGTGAGGTTTTGGTGTGACACAAGTTTCTGAACATGTCACCCGACTAAAACGATTTTAAAGACGTTATCACGTCAAAAAAACATAACAAAAACGTCCCGAGCGTTCGGATTTTGCCGCTGTTGGCGGCGAGCATGTAAAACAAAACGTATCAACTTCATTGTCACGTTCAAGAAAAACGCTCCAATGTGCAGCGTTTGTTCTGGAAGTAGGCGTCAAACGCCCGGGGAGTTTTTTCGCCAAACAGGCATAAATGCGAGCGATATCGCATGAAGCGTTTTTTATGAAACGTGCATAAGGATCCCACAGAACGTAATTAAGTATTTGTGATTTTGTAAGTGACAAAAATATATGTAAGGGTAAATTGTAAATACATTACCGTCGCTAGTTAGGACAGGTTTCCAAGCGCATTTTCACGTATTAACACGTTAAAACTTGTCATACCTAACAGATTGACGCATAAAAAATAAACAGTCTGTATTTTGAAAATGAACTTCTAGTAAGAAATTTTAATAGCTTTCACATGTTAGATAAGTTACCTCATTGTCAATAACTGTTAAGTATCTAGGTAATTTGAATTGCCTACCTACTTAGTCGAAATTGCAAAATTTTTATAAGCGCTAATTTTTTTTCTCTCCACCAATTTGTTTTCCAGTTTTCTCCAAAAAAACACCATAAAACCCATAATGTTTCAAACTTAAACATACCTACTCAAGTAGCCGAGTACTATCATCTGTAAAAATAATGGTAGGTAATTAATTTGTCAGCACCTTATAGTTATATGTGTGCCTGATACAAGCCAAAGGTCCTCAAGTCTCATCAGCATATCACGTACGTGTTCAAGTGTGCAGGGGGCCTAATAAGCCGCCAATTTGCGCGTGTGCGGTCGCCCTTACACTGGCGCATACATTAGGACCTAATTGTTGAATCTAGAATGCTAATTTTTAGTTTTCATGCATTTTTCATTAGCTACGGATCTTGTTTAGTTTTTGTTATTCCCGCGCGGTTTGTTACATGCATATGCATGGAGTAACTTTTAACCGACTTCAGGGGTTCGAAGGAGGTTCTCAATTTGTCTGGGTTTTTAATGTACTTAAGCTTAACAATTTATTAAAGACAGATTGCAAAAATATCAGTGTCAAGTCTAAGCTCGTAAAAAGTTTTATGTCGTGTGTAAATAGAGTGCACAATGTGGCTTTTTATGTTCTAGTGCATAAAGTGAAATATGTTGAGTGTGGTTTTGTAAAACGAAGTGAGTAATAATATCACACGAGTGTTTTACTGCTTAATTATGTACCTACAGTTCTGTTACATTTTTTATCATTAGCTACACTTATTTTCTCTACTCACATATTATAACTCCTCAATAATGTGTTGAGATTAATTAAAATGACCGCCATTGCACCTCCATGGCCAATTAGATTACAAATCATGACCGACTAGATTGTCAAGTACAAATACTTTAAATGCATTCAAATTTCATACATCTTTGGACCAATGTGAGACCAATGTGTGACCAATGTGTGACCAATGTGAGACCAATGTTGAATGAAAATCTGTTCGAATAGCAAATGTCAATGTCGTTATAGCGTTGAGTTGAGTTGGGTTGAGTTGGGTTGGAGCTGTGTCTGTTCAGTGTGTGTTTATTTTTCGAATCGCGGCCCCGGAATCGTTATACCAGAAGATGTTCAAAATTTGAATGTAATAGGGAAGGCAACTGTCAAGGTGACATCTCCAACATAAGTCCCTAGAAAAGCTAAATTTGTATGGCGCGAAGTAATTTTAATGTATTTTCGCGAAAATGAGTCAATGTTTTGTCTCGAATTGGTCCGAAATTGAAATCCACCGGTTTCTGAAATTAAATTGCTATAGATTAACGCCATAGGGAAGGTTTTACCTATTAAAAGCAATTGTATGGAATCTGGTACAGCGCCTTTTACAAACAGTTTTCCCCAGCCTTCCCCATTAAAGTATCGGTCATCGATATTCAAATAGTAGTTTATGTAGCTGTTACGTAATAAGGCCTAATTACGTACAGTTGCATACACTGCTTTATCTACACACATATTATAAATCCTAAATGAAGTGTTCGGAAACCATTAGAATGACCGATATTGCACCGCCATGACCAACTCGATTGTGCCGGCGGTCGCGCGGGCGCGTGCCGGCAAGCTGAGAGGAGGGCATATTACCGTAGGTAATGAATTTTCATACGTTTTAACCACACTGTCACTGATATTACGTTACTGGTTGCAGTAATTATGGTAATTACATGCGGTTTCCGAACGCGGAATAGAGGATTTATTATGATATTGGTGTAGATAAAGTAAATTTTATTATGCTCTACAGATAGGTACAGGTTTCTTAATAGCGTAGCCGTTAGCTTATCGTTTCTAAACATATTATACGGAAGTTATGATATGGGTGTAGATAAAAAATCTGTAAAAACTGAAAGTTTGGGAGCCCGACGGAACGATGCCATGCGGAGTTGCCACGCTAAATAACGGTTAATTAAAAAAAAATCAAGAAAAAACTTAAGTGGTAGGTATACATTTTTTTTTCGCCAAACTGAGGATAATGTTGGCGAATAGTGCGCTCTAAAATAAAAATAACAATTTTGTGTTATACCTACTGTGTATAATGGGTACATTATACAAACTTGTTTGAAACTGAGTTAATTTGTATAACTAATATTTACATAACTAAATGCAAGTGTGCATAAGCTACCTATAGCCTAGCACAAAAACCCCGAAATAACGCGATATATTTAATTACTTTATGGACTTCATGTAGAACTCAATACTGTATTTTGGTTATTGTCTTGATGTTATTAGATTACCTGGTTAAATATGAAATAGGAACGAAAATTTGCTATGAAACTTCTGGCTATGATATAATCTAATTACTTAATGGCATAATTTCCCATACTATTGCATAAGAACTCTAAGATTCGTTTTCTTCTAGTTCTTAGCATTCTTTGACCTCCACCACTTTACAGTTGCTAGATGTCCGGATCTAGAAACAAACATAGTATAGGTAGTAAACTAACTAATAGACTAGGTTTCGTTGCTCTCATTATTGTGTCATATCTGACGTGGCCAGCTCTCCGTTGACGAAACTGGGCACCAAATTAGAACGTTTTTAGGGTTCCGTAGTCAACTAGGAATTCATAATATAGTTTCGCCATTTCCGTCCGTCTGTCCGTGGTGACCGGTCTCAGTGACCGTTAGCACTAGAAAGCTGAAGTTTGGTATTAGTATGTGAATTAATTACGCCGACAAAACGGTAGAATAAAAACTGGAAAATATTTTTTATTAGGGTAATACTTCCCGTACACATGAAGTGGGGATGAATGTTTTTTTTGCTACAACATAACATAAATACTCTTTATTGCACACCTCAAATAATAGACACAAAGTATACACAAGTCACAAACAAAAAAGCAGAGGCAAAACAATTGGCGGTCTTATCGCTAAAGAGCTCGTGTGAGGTATCGTTGGATAGGTCTTTGAAAAAGAATAGAGGTCTCCTATAACATTTTTTGATAAAAATAGTAGTTTCGTAAATAATAACTATGAAATTTCAAAAAAAGGCGTCTCCCTCCTAACTTTTGAACCGTGGGTCCACAAAAATTTTAAATTCCATGAAAGTGAGGCCTGATAAGTAATTTCAATAAAAACCATATTCAATATTATCGGTTGAGCCGTTTTTGAGTTATAACTCAAAAATGCATAGTGAAAGGACGTAAGTGCCGTATAGTAAAATTACACTATCTTTTAGTAAGCGACCTTTTAAATGGATGTATTGTAACAGGCCGGCAACTGCGGAACCCCTGAACACTGAGCATAGCCCGACATGCTTTTGGCCGGTTTTTTCGGGAACGGGGCGTTATTAGACGCTCGACGAAATGCTGCACCCTCCGACGGACGCTCGCCTGACGCCAAGGCTGACTAGTGGCCACCCGAAGTGTCCAAGTACATTTTAACTCGCGCCACGCACTCCTTACAAAATAAGTGTGAAAACTAGGAAAACTACAAACTAACAAGATGCTTGAGTGTCCACTTGACCGACCCGAAACGTCGAGTAGTCCCACAAGATCCGCGGCGCTTACGATTCTCTGCCATTGCCTTCGTTAGAGCGGTGCCCAAAATGGCCGAATGGACTAAGAGCTGGCCACGTCAGATATGATATGACACAATAATGAGAGCAATAAATCCCGTCTAGTTAGATTGCTTACTATCCTTATTGCTAGATCCGGGCATCTGGCAGCTTTTAATGGGTGGAGGTCAGAATGGCAGACTATCAATTTTTTTTGGATTGGGAAATAGTAATACCAAAATAGGTAAAAACTGCCGAAGTTAAATATCTCAGTTACAAAGGATAGGGCATATATATTAGAATATTAAAACAAAAAACATTGGGTATTATTACGGAATTATACGTCGTATAATAACGTTACACGTTAGTAACGTACGTGGAAGTAATGCCAAACTACTTTCCCCTAACCGAAACTTTTGGCTATGATAAAATCAAATTATTTATATAATTTCCCAGCCAAAAGCCAGAACTCTAGGATTGGTTTTTCTTGAAGTGGTTTTGTATTTTTTGACCTCCACTACTTTACAGCTGCCAGATACTACAGATCTATAAATAAGCATAGTATAGTAAACTGACTAGAGGGGTTTCGTTGCTCTCATTATTGTGTCATATCGGACGTGGCTAGCTCTCCGTCTAGAAGGGATATGTTAGGTGTCTTCGAAAAATGTAAGTGTTATAACTTATAATAACTGGTATTACTGTTGAAAAAAAATGTGTCCGTTGTCCTAATTGTTGCTCTAGGGAATGTACCTTTAGTCAGCAGTAAACGGGTGAGGTTCTCAAAATAATCTGGACACAACTTTATTGTCAAGGGGTTAAGAGCGATTTTGAATATCTCCCGCTTGGCAAACATTTATTCACAAAACACAGAGTGGAAAAACTTAAAATACATAGTTACGAGTATACACATTCATCACACTTCACACACACAAAACACACCCGGGAAACTACGTGTATACCGATAGGCGCATATTCTCAATTTTTTTCATATTTTTTGGACTTGCGGTTCAAAAGTTACATGGGGGGGGGGGGGGGGGGGGACACACTATTTTTCTGACTTTAGAAGCTATTATTTCTGAACGTATTCACTTAATCACAAAATGTTTAAAGAAACCTCAACGTTATTTTTAAAGACCTAAAAATTATTTTACTAATTTAATTACATGTATGGAGCGCCTCCCCTAAAAAATTTTTTTCTGCAATTTAACTACATAACTAAGTAGCGGCATACAAAATACGAGTACACCTTATGTGTATTTTTTTTCTTATTTTTTGGACTTATGGTTCAAAAGTTACATGGGGGGGACACTATTTTTCCGACTTAAGAAGTTATTATTTCTGAAAGTATTCACTTAATCACAAAATGTTTAAAGAAACCTCAAAGTTATTTTTAAAGACCTTAAAAATATTTTCCAAATTTAATTCCATGTATGGAGCCGCCTCCCCTAAATTTTTTTTTCCACAATTTAACTATATAACTAAGTAGCGGCATACAATTTTTTTTTTTTTTTTAATACTACGACGGTGGCAAACAAGCATACGGCCCGCCTGATGGTAAGCAGCTACCGTAACCTATGGACGCCTGCATCTCCAAAGGAGTCACATGCGCGTTGCCGACCCTTTACAAAAAGGAGGATTCACTGTGTTGACGGCTAAAGGAACAAGAAGGTCCCTCATCGTCAACACGATACAAAATACACCTTATGTGTATTTTGTTTCTTATTTTTTGGACTTACGGCTATAAAGTTACATGGGGGGGGACACTATTTTTCCGACTTTAGAAGCTATTATTTCTGAAAGTACTTAATCACAAAATGTTTAAAGAAACCACTAACTTATTTTTAAAGACCTATCGATTGATGTGCAACATGTTGATATTTGGTAAAAAAAAATTTTGAATTTAGTTACATGTAGGTATGCTCCGCCCCCGCAAAAAGATTTTTTCTGCGATTTAACAACATAACTAAATAGATACAAAATACACCTTATGTCTAAATTTTATTAAGATACGTCTTATAGTTTCCTAGTAAAATGGCTGTGACATACGGACCGACGGACGGACGGACAGACGGACATGACGAAACTATAAGGGTTCCGTTTTTGCTATTTTGGCTACGGAACCCTAAAAAAGACACTGTCCTCACTAAATTAGGACCACTATAGTTATAATGTTTTAAAAAAAACCACTGCAGAGTAAAACTAGTTAAAGGCGTTAAAGGCAACAATTATTAATCTTTTAATAAAACTACTGTAGTTTTTACTTAAATTTGTTACTAATTATTTTAATGATGCTTGAAAATAAAATTGTCGTCAAAAAAGGAGAATGACCCAATAGGCATGGTGAATTTTTTTCATGTATGGTAACAATCGATTCGTTTTGTTGTGAGGGTCTAATGTCTATATGCGGTCAATTGCGTTAAAGCAACACACAAGTCAGAAATTAGACTTAAAGTCTGAGATTTGCATTTGTTTCTCGAAATGCTCCTAACAAAATGACGTGCAAAAGTGACGTCACGATCACATAGTCGCCCTGTTTAAAGTATGGAAAAATTATGAAATTGCTATTTTTACAGTGAAATGTTGCGTTTATGTATATGGTTACCATACTATTTATTTAACAGTAAAATGTAAAAAATCGAATGGTATCATTGTTTTTTTTTAAATTTCGTTCTTTTTAAAAATTGAAAAATTTTAAAATTTTGAAGCATGATATCTTTGAACCATTTCAATAGATTTTTTAAATTTTCACTTATTTGGATATATTGGTAATTCTGCATCCTATCAACTAAATTTTATTGCATAATTCAACATGTGTTATTATCAGCCCTATTGACCCATTACGGAAAGAGTCTCTAAACAGAGCCTATAAAATCTTGTTCAATAACGCAGAGAGGCATTCACCATACAAGTAGAGTATAATCTTGCTGTATAATGCCAAAGTAAATCTTGCATAAGTCATGAAACCTCGGCAAACGAGCTCACAAAGGGGTCGTTACATCGAGTGTTTAGTTGTAAGTGGCTGATTGCAGTGATTGCCAACCCTGTGGCGCGCCTTAACGAACGGGAGCGACTGTGCTGTCTTGATACTTTACAATTGTCACTAATAGAGTACGACTATCAAAATTTTGCCAAACCTGTGGCGAATTTTATGTACGTGATGACTGTGCCACCTTGACACTCAAGTTATTTAGTATTAGCTTGTTATTAAATCAAATAAAAACATTGAAAAAATAATCAACCCAGCAGGACTTGGACCTGCATCGATACGCCTTTTTTCTTGTTTTTTTTTTTCAATGTTTTCAATGTTTGTATTTGATTTAATAACAAACTATTGTATGAGTGGAATACCCCACTTTAAAAAAAACATGCAAAAATAATTAGTTAATATGATTTGACTACATGAGATACACTCCGACGCACCTAAATTAAATGGTTGCGCTCCCATACTAAATAAGTACTGGATTGCGATTTATCTTATACATACAATCCAATTTATAATTGAGGTAATCTGTGATCCAGAAAGATCAATTCATGCCGTGACTATCAGAAAACAATTATGGGGGCCGTTTCCGGTAATTTGTGGTTATAATATAGGTAAATGCAGAAACGTAGAGCCACTTCAAAATCCAGACTATTCGTGCTAAGGTTCAAACATTATGATAAATTGAAATTCTGCTGCCAAGATCAAGACAGTTCGTATGACGCGTCAAACACGGAACATTCTATTAGAATACCTACAATAGATTCCATTTGTTTATGGTAAATACATGGTACACGGCAGTATACATCGCAAAACTCGCTTAAGAGACACGACACTACACTGCCGACACTTCATTTTGTATAGAAAGCGTTACGTAATTCTCGAAGGTCACGTGATGTTCTGTATACAAAGTGAAGTGGGAAGTTTCGTGTAGGACGCGAAACGATACATCGTGAACCATCCTTTCGGCGGAAAAGCGTATTATGCAGGACTGTTCTGAGGGGATTGAAGTTGCAGGGACTGATATAAAAGGGTGTATTATGCCAGAAATCGTATTAAACGTGAACGTATTTAGCGGATTCTTCTGTATAAAACTATAACTATTATAAATTTAAAATTTAGGAATCCCTCGAAACGGCGGAACCGATATTAGTTAAACATGTCTCAGATCACTGGCTTAAAACCAGCTTAGAAAAGAAAGTATTTAAATCGGTTGCACCTTTTCAGTGCTACGGTACGCTATTGCACAGACAAATGTTTTGTACATTTAACATTTATAGCTAATCGCTATCGTAACAAACAGTGCCTACACCAATTCACGGGAATGGTTGCCGAGCGGACCCCAGGTTCAAATTTAGCTGTGGCATAAAACCGGGCTGGCAGATGCTAGATGCGGCAAGCTGAAGACAAGGCGCTCATTAGGGGAGGCCTATGTCCAACAGTGGACTAGTATAGGCTGATGATGATGATAAAACCGGGACAGACGGTAAGAGGATGATGATGAGCCCCACTACAAGGATCAAGACCGTTCATGCAGCGACGCTTCAACACGGGGGTCGCGACACAATGACGTGACGCCGGGGGTCATCCTATTAATTTGTGATTACTTTGAAAGGATAATATTTTGAACTCCGTTTGGTGTAGCTAGAGCAGTTTTAGCGGAAACTTATCTTCAACTCTAACGGCTTTAACGGCCTCCTAGCCTAGTTGGTAGTGACCCTGCCTACGAAGCAGGAGGTCCCGGGTTCGAATCCTGGACGGGGCATTTGTTTGTGTGTTTATCACAGATATTTGTTCCTGAGTTATGGATGTTTTCTATGTATTTAAGTATTTATCCATATTTATCTATTATATATATCGTCGTCTAGTACCCATAACACAAGCCTTATTGAGCTTACTGTAGGCCTAGGTCGATTTGTGTAAGATTGTCCTATAATATTTATTTATTTAACTCTATGGTCATTTCGAGTGGATTCCTGGGGCCGTACAGAAGGCGCGAAATTGTGGAACGTCCTTCTTGCTTAGTTCTCCAGTAGGCACTTTTTAGCCCTCATGTCTGCTCCTTAGATATTGAGATCCGGGATAAAAATAATCCCACATACCTTTCCACGCTACAATCTATTTCAAATCCATTTAAACATTTTCGCGTACGCAAAGGAGGAACAAACATACAATAGGAACAAATATATACATAGGTATGAAAAATGAAAATGTTTGTATGTGTGTATGCGTGTGTATATAAGTATTTATACATAATTGTATTCAAGGGATTTCAGCCAGTATGTTACTGATATTTTGCATTTATACAGAGGTAGATGATAAATGGAAAGTATGTTAATTATGGTATTGTACAAGTGAGCAGATTGTGCAGTAAATTGTCTTTTGGCAAATATAAATTGGCAAAAGGTATAATCTTGTGCATTTTATAATATTAGTTAGATCTTCCGGCTCATCAAAGCTAACCCATTATGTGCTCACAACTAACAATCATATTCACATTTGTATACCTACTCATCAACCTCACAGAAATCGCTCTCAAATGAAAACAACTCGATCCATTCACGAATTATTACATCCCATTGATCCCACTGTCGATTCACAATCATTTGCTGTAAAACGTCATAACCGCCACGGTTTTAGGAGCAACTTTAAACGTTTTTTAAATCAAAATGGCCGACGCGTGTCAGTCGCGTGCGCATTCGAGGGTGGCCCGCTGCGACTTGTTAAAACCACTATCGTTATTATGCAGCTGATTCAAAGAAAAATAGACCTTATGTTGATGAATGAAGGAATTGGAAGGCGGTTATGTAAAGTGGTGGAGCTGTGTAGGCATAAGTCAGTAGTAATTACTGTACTATTGACGTGTTGTAAGGATTTGAAGTTTCTGGCTTTGTTTATGAGTGATTGGGAAATTATTAAGAGACACATTGGTTTTAAGGATTTTTACTGTAACATTGGTAGCGAACAAGCTAAAGCATATTAAGAGGCTGACAACACCCGATGACCTTCAAATTGACTTTACTTAAACAGTGTTTTAGCTGTTACTCCTTGTTTCGAGGAAGTAAAAAAATATATGTTATTATTCGTTATATGTATTTGAAAGAACTTCGTTGATTCCGATACACGATTGGACGAAATCAGCTCGATAGAAAATAATTCCAAAGTTGCATCTTAAAATTTGCTTTAAACAGTCGTATGTCTTTAGTTTCTTGACTTATACATCTGTAACTAAAGACAACATTCCACCGCACTAATTCTTAAAACTTCGTTGTTTTATATTTCTCAATAAATGCGTAGTTTTTTTTAAATTCATCATTTTGCAAAATTTGCAATGAGCTCCCATACTAATCGTAACACAGTGTTTCTCTTTCAATCGCGCTGAAAAAGATAGGGAGGGAATTTAGCTGTTGTCAGCCCCTTAAGCATACGGCTTATCTGATGGAAAGCGGCCATATAGGTATGGACGCCTGGAAAGGTGCTTTATTATACGCGTTGTCGACCCTTAAAAAGATTCACTGTGTTGACGGCTGAAGGAATAAGAAGGATTCCCGTCACAGTGCATCTTTATAGAGGTCTGGCTCTGGCTATGAGGAGGAGGGTTTAGTGAGCCCTTAGGTTAAACGATAGCTGCCTGGCCTGGGCGGATGGCAATTTGTTCTCGGTGTCTGTATGTGATTAAGAACAAGGATGCTACTTTTCAAGCGGTTGCCTGACAATTTTTATTTTTATTTTTTTCTTCGCTCTCGTACAAGGACCAGTCTCCAGTCCAAGTTGGGTCAGTTCGGCTCCTCATCACTTCAGGAGCTTAAATACCGCGAGCCATCCGGTTGCCTCGCGGTCACTGAAACTACGCGTCATTGCTCTGATGAATAAGACACTTTATAAAAATAATCTACCCGGAGTACTAATTGTACGCAAACGTCGCGGGTGGAAGTTACTAATGAAGTAGAACTCTTCACCGCGATCATGACCCGGTTTTTTTTATTTTTTTATAAGTTTATTGCAGACAACAATGATCCATAGTTAGTATATTAAGAACAAAACAAAATTAACTTATTACTATGTTAGACAATTCTAAAATTTTAACTTTAATACTAAATATATTATAGGTATGTATGTACAGTTATTTGACACACCGATACACCGGGACATGCAGTGAGGCCCAGTATATAAAAAAAAGGGGCTGTCAAGCCTCCTGCCTATTTCGGCCAGCAAGCTGTTGGTACTGCCTCTCAGCCGGTACATCTGGGAAGCTATCCGTTTTCGCATTATGGCGTAGAAGTCATCCATACGTGCCTCCGCAAACATCCCAGAGGCACTTTGTACTCTGTTTAATCCCGTTACATTGAATGTCTCATTTCACTCGAAGTAAAGAAAAGGAGAGGCTTGTTATAGTGCAACCTCTTTCGTTACCAACTATTCAAGCTTCCGTACTACTCGTAATGAGTTAAAAAATCCGCGTCCAAAGACCTTGCAACCAAATAAAAGTCTACAGACTTGTATTCTATGATGTGTGCAACTTAGAGAATTCAACCCGGATGGAGTAGCCATGTTTGTCATTTCCGATACTAAAAATTTTGCCGATTTTTGCGGGGGAGGGGAACGACAAATGTATGGCTATTCGTACGCAACGTACAAATAGCTACGTCAGATAAACGTCGGCCCATACATGAGTATGACCACTGGTCATATGTTTTCGGCAGAGGGGAACGCCTGTCAATGGATGACTCCAGTTGGTTGAATCCTCAAAGGTGTGCAAACTTCCAGGTAATCATGGCACGACCATATGGACTAAGAGCTGGCCACGTCAGATATGACACAATAATGAGAGGATTTAAATCTGTCTAGTTAGATTGTTCTGCCATCCTTATTGCTAGATCCGAGAATCTGGCAGCTTTTAATGGGTGAGGATCAGAGTGACCGACCAACGAAGTTTTTCAGTTGGAAAAAAGTAATATCAAAATGCGTAAAAACTGCCGCAGTAGTATTTTCCTTATAGGACAAGGCCTACATTAGAAAAAAAACATTGTGTATTATTGCGGAAACAAAAGCAATAGACGACTAACTATAAATTGCATTACACATAATTTGGCACTACTTTCTCTCGACAGAAACTTTTGGCTATGATATACGAGTATAATCTAATTAATTACATAATTTCCCATAATATTGCATCAAACCCAGAACACAAGGATTTTTTTTCTTCAAGTTATTTGCATTCTTTGACCTCCACCACTTTCCAGTTGCCAGCTGTCTGGATCTAGAAATAAGCATAGTATAGCATAGCAAACTAACTAGAGGGGTTTCGTTGCTCTCATTAATGTGTCATATCTGACGTGGCCAGCTCTCCGTCTATTATTGTTAAGACAATATTAAACAACTCGCCCACTGAATAACTTGTACTGCTAACTGTATTTTTTGACGATTTGGTAGTTTTGGTTATGAATGGCAGATATTGATAAATTATAATGATAATCTTTTCGTGTCGAGGTTCCCTTAAGTTTCATACTTGAGATGCCCAGTAGGCGGCAGTGTGGCGGTTTTCTCCTTCCTGTAACATTGTATCTATAAGACGTACAGAATAAATCCAAATATATAAAAAAATGTCTTTATAATAAAAATAGTATATAATTCTAGTAGGCATTTTTGTCATAAAGTGAACTGTTCAAGCCTATACGATATTTTAATAATAAGTTGACAGTTATATGAAGTTTAAAAAAATAAAAATATTTTCAAGCACTTTCTTTAAAAACATTTTTTTTTTGTATGAAAGCACATATGTTTTTTGTCAAATCTAAATTCATTTTATACCCGAATTGATCGATAGCTATACCTGACAACGCCTAGTAGTATTTTATGATGAGTGAACATTGATTTTGTGTGTGAGACTTACTACTTTCACCTTCCACCCCCTCTATAAGCGCTCTTTTGAATATCTTTTAAAATAATCATTAGAAGATGAATAAACTGTGACTTCATTTCCTAATCCCGAAGCACAAAACTTTGAAGCTAATAAATCAAATTCTTATGATTTAAAAAAATATACACTTTTTCACCCCTTGTATCTTTATAAATCTGTAAGCCTTACAGATGTATTGTGTATGGAAATATTGTAGCCAATTTTATCTTCTTCATACGTTCCATATATAGACATTTTAGGCATACTGATACCCGTTTAAGCGCCAAGGTTCAAAAACGGACTTTTGGCACCTTTAAACCAAGATGGCGGCCGTGCCCCCCCCCCCTCCTCTAAAGGTCTCAAATCTAGTGTTTTAATTACCACCATATAGCCTACCAATAACCATTAAAACATTTTCTACTCCACCTTTTGTAATGCAATGTATGGAGATGATTCCCAATGATTGGATTATGTATTCTAAATTAAAATGAGGCACCCTCTTGTTCCTTTAGCCGTCAACACAGTGAATCCTCCCTGTAAAGGGTCGGCAACGCGCAAGTGACACCTCTGGAGTTGCCGTCCATAGGCTACGGTAGCTGCTTACCATCTGGCGGGCCGTATGCTTGTTTGCCACCGTCGTGGTATTAAAAAAAACCGGCCAAGTGCGTGTCGGACCACGCATAATGGAGGGTTCCGTACCTACCTTCGATGGAATAAGAACCAAACTAATACCAAAAGGTCGTATCTGATGCCTATGGAAGAAGTTTTTTGGAGATACTTAACTCAAAAATGGCTAAACCGATAATGTTCAAAACAATTTTGGTAGAAAGTATGTAATAAGGCGCATTTCTCTTTTTTTTTTCATATTTTTGGACTTGCGGTTCAAAAGTTACAGGGCGGGGGACACAATTTTTCTGACTTTTGAAGCGATTATTTCTGAAAATATTCACTTAATCACAAAATGTTTAAATAAACCTCAACGTTATTTTTAAAGACCTAGGTATCGATTGATATACCTACCACATGTTGATATATGAAAAAACATTTTTTTCTAATTTAATTACATGTATGGAGCCTTCCCTAAAAATATTTTTTCTGCAATTTAACTACATAACTAAGTAGCGGCATACAAAATACAGCTTATATGTAAATTTTATTAAGACACGTCTTATAGTTTCCGAGTAAAATGGCTGTGACATACGGACGGACGGACGGACATGACGAAACTATAAGGGTTCCGTTTTTGCCACTTTGGCCCTAAAAATGGTATAAAGTGTTCCTCAGTGTCCACCTCAGAATAATAACTAAGTACTGATTGTGCCCAAAAAAGCTAGCTCACGTCTAAACGTGCCTCTACGAGTACACTGCAAGGATTTACCCGCGTCAAGAGTCCCTCCACACCCGCAATCTCGAGCACTCCGTAATGACGTCTTGTATTTAATCCGGCTCCCTAAACATGTATAACGATCCGCCCTTAGCTTCAACTTCTAAAAGTACCCACCCCCGCACTCTTCTGTTTTTATTTTACTTTATGGGTGAAAAGTTTAGGAAAGGCGTTTTTACCCGGACGGGGCCGGTATTTTCATTTGTGAAACTGTATGTTTTCGCTTATAAATGAATTATTTATTATATATTTGGTTGCGGTTTTTGGTAAACCATATGTGATACACCACATATGTGATTCAGGTATTTAGATGGTGTGGTTATAAATACGTCATATTATTATTTAAAAAAATAGACACTGTTTTTGTAATTTATTTTTTATTTATTTTTATTTATTTATTTGTAATTTATTTTTTGGAAAATGTTTGATCATGGTGAAAGGTGCTCACAGTGTATGTTGATAGTATATAAAAGGCCGCCAAAAGGTCTCCTTTAATTTAGACTATCACAAATATAATGTTAAGTACAGTTGACTAGAATAATCAGTAGCAATGATATTATAGCTAAGCGAGCCGGCTGTTCCAAATAAGTTATTAAGAAAGTTCAAGTCAATATTGTTTTGAACGCAATATATTTTTTTTCATCTCTCATGTTCGGAAAGTTTTATTTTCCTGGGTAGATAGTCGGGTGGAAAATTGCTTTTTCATCCCTAGGGTGGAAAGTAATTAGCTGTGTTAATTGTGGATAGAGCTGGTGCCCACCCGGATGCCCTGCTCCCCGACCACCGGCAAAACATTAAATTAGTCTTTTTCAAATTGTTCAAATTTTACTTAACATTTTTATAGATTATTCTTTATATACCTGTTTTATAAAATGTGCGTGTGGTATTGTACTTTCCTCACAGTCGAAATGAAAAGCAGAGTGTTTAACTCGGGTGAAATTACCCATTTCACCCTCAAACTATTAAATATCTCGGGTGAATTGGGTCACTTTCAACCCTTGGTTAACAATCTACTATTTCATCTCTCCTGTTCGGAAAGTTTTATTTTCCTGGGTGGAAAATTGCTTTTTATCCCTAGGGTGGAAAGTATTTTTTATTTAATTGTTACGATTAGATAAGATTATAATTGTGGATTGTGCCCGCCACCCCGGATGACTTCCTCCCCGGCCACCGACAAAACATTGAATTTGTCTTTTTCTAATTGTTTAAGTTTTACTTTAAATTTTTATAGATTATCTTTATATAGATACCTGTTTTGTGAAAGGATTGCGTAGTATTTTCGAAATGAAAAGCAGAGTATTTAACTCGGGTAAAATTCCCTATTTCATCAGGCGGGCTGCATACTTGTTTGCTACGCTACTGAGGCGGCGCGAGGGCTCCTAGTTGACGGTGGAACCTTAAAAAGTGTCATTCCTTTTTGAATATTTGAATATATAAGCGGAGGCCTCTTTTTGTGAACGACGCTCTTAACTGGTTTGAATATTGGCGATGTTCGCACGTTGTTTCAACGAAACGAGATTTAGATAACAGCTGTTTTAAATATTAAGTTCACAATTATAGAAAGAAGAAAGAAAGAAGAAGAAAGTTTTTATTAAATCAAGTACAAACATTGAGAAAATTGAAAAAAATTGCAACCCAACAGGACTTGAACCTGCATCGATACGCCTTGCCGGGGCTCGATCGCTTTACCAATTAAGCTATGGGTCAAGTTACTAAGTTGACGAAATTTTCAATGCCTTCAATCATCTTTTTGCATTTATTTTGATCTACTTCGGCTTTACAGCTGCCGTAAGCCGTAAATATTCTATGAGTGGAATGGCCCACTTTAAAAACACGCAAAAATAATTTCGAGTCATGAAATCTCTCTGCCTGTCGGTATCGGGTTATTAAAGACTCTCGTTAACAATTTCGGTCATACTTAAAAGATAAAAAGATAAAAGATATTTATTCTTCAATTTAGGCACATTACAATGCAATTATGAATGTCAGAGAAAAAAAAACTACCACCGGTTCTAACCTCTGACCCGAGAAGTATTATGACCGGCATGAAACTCGGCGGGACTTATTTTTAAAGATATGCCTTTCAATGCCTTCAATCATCTTTATGCATTTATTTTGATCTACTTCGGCTTTACAGCAGCCGTAAGCCGTAAATATTCTATGAGTGGAATGCCCCACTTTAAAAACATGCAAAAATAATTTCGAGTCATGAAATCTCTTTGCCTGTCGGTATCGGGTTATTAAACACTCTCGTTAACAATGTCGGTCATACTTAAAAGATAAAAAGATAAAAGATATTTATTCTTCAATTTAGGCACATTACAATGCAATTATGAATGTCAGAGAAAAAAAAACTACCACCGGTTCTAACCTCTGACCCGAGAAGTATTATGACCGGCATGAAACTCGGCGGGACTTATTTTTAAAGATATGCCTTTCAATGCCTTCAATCATCTTTATGCATTTATTTTGATCTACTTCGGCTTTACAGCAGCCGTAAGCCGTAAATATTCTATGAGTGGAATGCCCCACTTTAAAAACATGCAAAAATAATTTCGAGTCATGAAATCTCTTTGCCTGTCGGTATCGGGTTATTAAACACTCTCGTTAACAATGTCGGTCATACTTAAAAGATAAAAACTTAAAAGATATTTATTCTTCAATTTAGGCACATTACAATGCACTTATGAACGTCAGAGAAAAAAAAACTACTACCGGTTCTAACCCTACACCTCTGACCCGAGAAGTATTATGACCGGCAAGAAACTCGGCGGGACTTATTTTTAAACGGTTTTATTTAGCTTGACCCCGTTTATTTATTTATTTATTTATTTGTTTGTATATTTATACGCATTAAATCTTGCAATCGATTTTTCGACCATTTCTACTTAACAGATTTCGATGAAATTTGGTATGCGTATCAGGTCTCCGTGACAATAACTTTTAATAATATTTTCAACCTTCGATCTTCAAATCCTGATGCTGCAGACACACTGCTTACCTTAACCGAGAGTCGTACACATCTGCTATTTTAACTATATTATTGTTGCTAGTAAATAAATCTTTAGTGACTTAATATTGACCATCAACTCTTCAGTTCTGATGCTGCATAGTTACTGTCAGCCATAACTGACAGGGTGGAGAATGTGTCAATTTTATAATAGTGCTCTAGATTTAGGTAGAAATATTTACGTTTCAAATTGACCTCCAACTCCTCGGTCGTGATGATGCAAGGTTACAGCCTGCCATAACTGACAGGGTGGAGAATGTATCAATTCAATAGTAGTGCTCTAGTTGTAGGTAGAGGCATTTACATTTCATATTGATCTCTAACTCCTCAGTTCTGATGCTGCATGGTTACTGCCTTCCGTAACCGACCGGTTCCAGAATGTGTCAATTTAAAAATAGTGCATTAATTTTAGCTAGAGACATTTACGTTACGTTTAATTTCCAACTCCTCAGTCGTAATGCTGCTAGGCTACTGACTGCCATAAAGGACCAGTTGGAGAATGTATGCATTTAAAAATAGTGTTCTAGTTATAGGTATAGGCGTTTACGTGTTTTATTGATCTCCAACTCCTGAGTCGTGACCGCTAGGACACTTAATTATTGGGTTTTGTTCGGTCCATGTCATATTGCTGCTGAAGCAATTCTCGTTGTGATGCTCCAATCGTATGCAATACGCGGTACTCGGCCTTTTAGCTTCGCATAGATTGCTGAGGCAATTCTCGCCGTGACGTACTCGGCCTTTTAGCTTCGCATAGATTGCGGCTCACCCTCGGGCCTTCGGCCCTCGGGCTCGCTAAGACACTTGACTGTTGAGTTTTATCAAGTCCATGTCATGCTGCTGCTGAAGCAATTCTCACCGTGACGTACTCGGCCTTTTAGCTTCGCATATATTGCGGCTCACCCTCGGGCTCGCTAAGGCGCTTGCCCATTGAGATTTGTCCAGTCCATGTCATGCTGCTGCTGAAGCAATTCTCGCCGTGACGTACTCGGCCTTTTAGCTTCGCATAGATTGCGGCTCACCCTCGGGCCTTCGGCCCTCGGGCTCGCTAAGGCACTTGCCCATTGCGATTTGTCCAGTCCATGTCATGCTGCTGCTGAAGCAATTCTCGCCGTGACGTACTTGGCCTTTTAGCTTCGCATAGATTGCGGCTCACCCTCGGGCCTTCGGCCCTCGGACTCGCTAAGACACTTGCCCATTGAGATTTGTCCAGTCCATGTCATACTGCTGTTGAACCAATTCTCGCCGTGACGTACTCGGCCTTTTAGTTTCGCATAGATTGCGGATCACCCTCGGGCCTTCGGCCCTCGGGCTCGCTAAGACACTTGTCCATTGAGATTTGTCCAGTCCATGTCATGCTGCTGTTAAAGCAATTCTCGCTGTGACGTACTCGGCCTTTTAGCTTCGCATAGATTGCGGCTCACCCTCGGGCCTTTGGCCCTCGGGCTCGCTAAGACACTTGGACATTGAGTTTTATAAAGTCCATATCATACTGCTGCTGAAGCAATTCTCGTTGTGATGTTCCGATCGTATGCAATACGCGGTACTCGGCCTTTTAGCTTCGCATATATTGCGGCTCACCCTCGGGCCTTCGGCCCTCGGGCTCGCTAAGACACTAGGCTGTTGAGTTTTATCAAGTCCATGTCATGCTGCTGCTGAAGCAATTCTCACCGTGACGTGCTCGGCCTTTTAGCTTCACATATATTGCGGCTCACCCTCGGGCCTTCAGCCCTCGGGCTCGCTAAGGCGCTTGCCCATTGAGATTTGTCCAGTCCATGTCATGCTGCTGTTAAAGCAATTCTCGCTGTGACGTACTCGGCCTTTTAGCTTCGCATAGATTGCGGCTCACCCTCGGGCCTTTGGCCCTCGGGCTCGCTAAGACACTTGGACATTGAGTTTTATAAAGTCCATATCATACTGCTGCTGAAGCAATTCTCGTTGTGATGTTCCGATCGTATGCAATACGCGGTACTCGGCCTTTTAGCTTCGCATATATTGCGGCTCACCCTCGGGCCTTCGGCCCTCGGGCTCGCTAAGACACTAGGCTGTTGAGTTTTATCAAGTCCATGTCATGCTGCTGCTGAAGCAATTCTCACCGTGACGTACTCGGCCTTTTAGCTTCACATATATTGCGGCTCACCCTCGGGCTCGCTAAGGCGCTTGCCCATTGAGATTTGTCCAGTCCATGTCATGCTGCTGCTGAAGCAATTCTCGCCGTGACGTACTCGACCTTTTAGCTTCGCATAGATTGCGGCTCACCCTCGGGCCTTCGGCCCTCGCGCTCGCTAAGACGCTTGGCCATTGAGTTTTATCAAGTCCATGTCATGCTGCTCCTAAAGCAATTCTCGCTGTGACGTACTCAGCCTTTTAGCTTCGCATAATTAAAAAAAATAAAAGAATGTCCTTTACGTAAATTAAGCTATTTCAAGGATTTAGTTCCCCTCCAGGACCCATAGATTTTTCCCACACTGTATACATACTCGTATATGTACCCTATAATATACGTAGGTACCCAACTACCCAACTTAATGTAGGTACCCACTACTTATACTTTAAACACACGAAAGGTCACATACAATTAATATAATACTACTTGAGATGTCATCACATATAGTTTTCCCACCACATACTACGGTCAATAGGGCTGGTTACAAGTTCAAAAAATTAACTAAAAACTTAAAAATAAATTAACGTAAAAAAGTTTTAAGTTAAACGGTTTTATTTCAATCAAATGTTGTACCAAAAACTAGAAAATAAAAATTTATACGAATTTTAGTCCCACATACATTGCTTCCTGGAGAGTAATCATGTAAGACGGATAACAGAATAGGCATCTCGAGTCGGATGCTAAAGGCCCTATTTGTCTTTTTGGAAGCTTTTATCAGACTAAAATAAAAACGTGGGGTTTGATATGCTTTCCTATCTGAACTGTGTCCTCTAAATGTTACATGACTTTGCAGTAGTTTCTGGTTTGGGCCATGCATCTTTGTCCGTCATATAGTCCTCGACCCCTCTTACTTCCCTTAATGCACAATGTACAGAAAGAAAAGCCTCCCTTTGCATACAAACTTTGTATGCAGCGTGGCGTGGGCCTTTTTCTCTGCAACTGACCGTACTAGTTAGACCATGCTGCTAACTTATTAATTATGTAACAAAATAAAATATTTTTATTCCCTCTTTCAAAGCCTTACGAGTATATATAATGTATACATACATTACATTACTATACATTATATATGCTCGGCGGGTAACTTGAGCCTCGCATTATGATTCTTATGGTTCGATACAAAAGAATAAATAATTATTTTCTTTATTCAACCTGTCCCTTTTCTCCTTGCAAGGTCGTTATATACTTTTGAAATTGGTCGTCTCCATCATATTATATATTGGTCGTTGTAAAGGGCATAAGGATTTGATATATCATGTTGCTTGCATTCACCAGCCTCTTCCTCTGATAGTGGTATGAATGAGTCCTTTTGTTAATGGCAACATACTCCGAAATGGGTGTTATGCTGATCATATTCTTTCTTTAGCTGCTGAGGTACATGTATCAGTCTGTAGATTTCAAAGTTGTCACGGCTGGCTAGTGGAATCCTGATTTATTTTAATATGTCGTCTTATTTATGCATTTACACATGTAAAAACCTAGATTAATTTTGATCAGCCATCTCATTCCAACACATGAAGAGTGAGGAGTATTTTCTATACTATACAGTTGGCAAATTTGGTAGTACGCCATCCCTTTCTAAAGTGCTCGAAAAACAGGGAGCGCTCATAAAAGAAATCTTTATAAAGACCATTACTCAGTCAGTACACAGCCGCGCCGTGCTACACTTTTACACAAATTAAAAGACACCATAGAGGATATTCGCGTGCAAAACACCATTCAGAGCAGCCCGCGGGCTTAATTAGTGCTGTGTCTATGGTCGTTCCTTTTTAAATTCCCGCCTTTGTGCTCAAGTGTCGCCTCTTTGTTGTGGGTACCGGGCCTTTGTGAGAGATGGCGCTGTAGTCAATTTTGTGAATGAGCGCGGGTACATTTGAGTTTAGAAATAATGATGGATAAACAACGATTTCAGGGGATTTGCAGAACGACGGCTTGAATTAATTGAGTTTTTTAGTTCTGATATATTTCTATGCGGTGTAGAATGATTTCAGCTTTTTGTGGTATTAGGTATTAGGCGTTTTTAGAAATCGTGAATAGTGTTGTTCAAAATTCAGATTCAGAAAAAAAATCGGTTATTCCTAATAGGAATCGTGAGTAGGTACTGTTGATTCCACTGGGACTCAAAAAGTACCTAGGTATAACAATATTTTAGAATCCACTAAAGGGGCGCCAACATGGCTCCCGACGGTCCAAGGTCACCTTGACCTTGGTTGGTGCTTTATACAATTTTGCTGGAAACAACTGTCTACACGGTCCTTTCAGACCAAGGTCGCTCTGTCGGGAGTCGGAGGGCTTGTTGGCGCTCGTCTAGCAGACGCTTTACCCTACTTTTTCATTGGTATTTAATTAGTGGCGTAATAAATTGGCGGAGAACACGTTATCACACCGAAGTAACTCAAACGAGCAATGAAATAAAAATATAAATAAACTCTCCAAATAAATGCCGGCTCAAGTGAAGTGAATTTATTGACGAACGTATTGGCTGTCACCGTTAAAAATCTGCCGTTAATAACCGTCCGCCATTTCTGCCGCTGTATGAATCACTTTCCAGGTCTAGACCTGAAAACTATGTATGAAATCCCATTACAGTCCTGTTGAGTTGCTGCACACGAAACAGGATACTTCCAAGCCTTAATAGGAACGAGAAAAGAACGTTACTATTTATTTTGCATGTTTGAGAATGATATTTTGTGTGGTCACTGGCTGCACTTGTCTTACTAATTACTCTATCTAGAATTTTTACCTTAGAACTGCATTTTTCAAACAATAACTAAGAAGTTATAGCTTTATAAATATCTATAGCTATATAACAATCATAAATACATACATACTCACACACACGCACACACACACAGACACACACTCAAACACATACACACCTTTATCTCATGTATCTCTTTATCTCAAATATGTTTAACTAGATAGGTATAGTTTTTAAGGAAATATTCACTTGCGATTAAGAAATGCATCTGTATTGTTTGCATATAGTTACTACTTGTTTACGTTAAAGTTTACTTGTAACTACATATTTAGGTGCCGGCATGCTAAATATCATTCAATCTACCCTCAGTTGATATCACTTAATTGTCTCATGAACTCATGATTGTACGATTCCAATATTACTGTATTTTAGACAGCTGTAACTGACTGATAGTGATAACATAATTTTATACAACATGCATACGGGTGACGAATCTTACTTCACCGTGATACAGTTTCAACTAGTACGGGGAGTAAAGGACTAATTCTTCTCATGATGTATAACTTGCAACTAAATTAGTTAATACAATTAATCAGAATGATGTACTAACCTATTTATAATATAACTGTTAGTTGTTATAGAAAAAAATAATTTATTTATAGATAAGCGAAAATATTCGAGTTACTTTTGGCCCATACTTGTGAGCTTTTGGACTATACTTGGGTGATTTTGGACTATACTTGGGTGATTTTGGACTATACTTGGGTGATTTTGGACTATACTTGGGTAATTTTGGACTATACTTGGGTGATTTTACGGTAACCTTATAATTTTCTTCCAAGATGTCGCCACTATGGAGGAGCAAGACCCCAGTCAAGCCTCAGAGGGAGAAGACGACATCTCCGTCGGGGACAACCGCAGCGACACCTCGTCCAAGTACGACAAGGCGGACAAGGACACGGCGCGGTCCACTCCAGACTATCGGACGGAGCTCAAGGAGGACGAGTTCGAGAGGTGTGAGCGGCTGAAGTTGTATAATGGGGAGCTGTTTCATATGTACAGGTAGGAATGTCTACTTACTTTCTTCTTGCGTTACAATTGACAACCTCTTTTTTACCTTTAAATCCTTCCTCAGTGGGTCTCTACGGCGTTTGAAAACATAAATAAGAGAGTTTATTTGAATATTGCAATAACACACAATATCAAAACAGCATAGTATAACAATAACACAAATAATTATTTGAGAAAATTAAAAAAAAAATAACAACATCAGATGAGGTAGTTAGAATGGTTGTGTGCGTTGCAGCAAAACAAAAGGGTTCACAGCTCAGCCATACGCTTCACTCTTTCGAGCTAAACACTGATATTCTGCTGAAACCCACGTTAGTTTCAAAGTGAAAAGTATATGTTCTAAATTTTAAGCCGTATCTTCAACGGTTTTGACTGTGCTATGGCTTTCTGTCTAGGCGGCGCGATTGTTTCCTGTGGATTTTAAATCTGGCCTACAAAATATTACATTTTGAAAAGTTTTCAAAGTGCCCGATGATGCAATTTAATTGTTCTTCTTACAGCACTGCTGGTGCTGAGTAGTGTCCCAAAGGATTATAATGCTTCTCCCTCTATAAGCGCTGTCGTCTGTTTAATATGTGATGTTGCCATAATCTTCACATTTTAATAACCCAAATTCAAATAACCTTCTTAATCTAATTACGTCTAACGAACACCTTTGTTTTTGACTCTCGCAGGCCGGAGCCTAGCAAGGAGGACGAGGGTTTCGTGATCTCGGACAGCATTTACGGGAGGTCCATGGATCTGTCCAAGAGCTCGTTTCAAAACCAGCTGTTGGCGGGGTTTGCGTCCGTCATGGCGGGCGGCTCGCAGAGAGAAACACAGGAGGCCACAGGTATGCCTCTCTCAATTATGGGTCGCAACGAGAGACGTAGAAAACGTTAAAATAACGAGCACAAAAAATACTTTCAGATTTATTTTATAGCCTAGAAATGATTCTGTTTTGTTTATTAATAATTGAATTCTTGTCACTTTGGTTGTTTGAGATACTATAGGCAAGCTCAAGTCTGCGCGACCGAACTTCAACTCAGTCCTGCATTTTGCTATTTAAGTGTACATATTTACAACAGTGCATCGCGTTATTAGCGTCTTTATTATATTTAAGTGCTCCAGTGAGTGATAGTTAAGTGACTGAGGCCGTGTTCACACCAACCGTGCTAGCTACGTGTAGTCGTCCCACAGCCTACCATCGCCACTCGCCCAACTGCTGACACGCGGCGCTATCTACATCTTCTACACTGGCAAACTCGGTGAGCCCGTTCCTGTACTGACCATCGTTAACATACAGACCCCCACACATTATAATCTAACTTGCCCATGTGACATACGAGTAACTGATTCCCAGAACGTAAACTTTATAACGCATGCTCGCACAAGTCCGGTTAATTTTTTCACAATAGCAAACACGCTATTATTCGTCCACATAATTATAGCTCAAATAAGAGCAATGAAGTAAATAAATAAACAAAACCTCCCAAGTTTTGTGTACTATTTCTAGTAAACTGAATTTAGCTTGGCTACAAGGGAAATAAGGGAAACTCCGTGGATGACTGGACGTGTATAATATATACACGCGCGCACGGTCATACCAACGCCCAAAACTTAACTCAGAGCAACGAAATTCTGTTATCAAAAAATAAACGTGCGCAAGTTTGAAGTGCAAATATCATATCTAAAACCACCCCATAATTTAACTAATTAAAATAAACATAAACTATTAGCTAGTTGAAGGGTCTGAAGACATTAGATGAGAGCATTTCCACGCAAGCATTGTTATGGCAACTCCTTCGCAGTTCGCAGAAAACAATAAGCTGCCGTCCAAAGGGTTACATGCGGAGGAGTTATAATCGCCACATGCACAAGCTCTAAAACGAGCCGCCGAAGGCAGGGATCCATATAGAACAGTTACAATATAATGACTAACAAAACAAAAACAAATACTGACAAAAGCTGCAAACTTAAAGAGAAATATAATGTGCAATTAACACAACCATCGAGACTTTCTCCAGGAAAGAGGGACAAAAAAAAAACGTTTTTTGTCATGTTCGACGGACGCGCATCCGAAATCCCCAAACACGTGCGGTTGCTAGCCGCCTGGAAAGACAATAGTCATCATAAATTCGGTTTTTAAATGACAGAGATCCTATGACCAGAACGAAAAAAACGTTACCTAAGCGATGTGAATTATTCAAGCAAGCTAACATTCCTATTCCACAAACTAAAGATATGAAATTGAACAACGTACTACACAGCCAACAGAAATACGCGATGCATGATAAAATGTGTAAAATACCTTCTGCCTATATTAAAAAAGTTTATTACTCATAATAAGTTTAAGTTTTAAGTTATGGTTTTTTTATGTTTCCATGAATTAAAGTGCAACCGTTAAGTGTGCAGCAATGTGAATGTTAAGTACATTACATACACAAAAATCCATATTGGAATCAGTGGAGTGTTATTGGCGTTTTTGTGCGAGTAATCAGTGTAGTGTGACTATAAAAAATAATTATATTCGTACTAAAAGATTTAGATTAAATTAGCGGCAATTCTTTCAAGCGATGTTTACTTGTTCAAATTTTTATGGTCACATAATATCAAGTGAGTGTGATTCGTGTTTTATAATGAAGTTATATATTTTGTGTGTGTGTCTTGTGTAATACATCGAAGTTGTACTATTGTGTGTTTACTGCTTAATGTTAAACAGTACAATATGTATTTGGAAGTAATTCACATGTGGCTCACTACAGACTTGCGCCACACTATGCGACTACATTAACACCATACTACCAACCAACCTAACCACGCATACAGACACTAATAAATAAAGCAACGTTTTACTTATGGAACTCTACTCCCTTCGATTTGTCCAATCGCAGGAAAATTGAGCACCATTTCTACAGGCTACAAAGAAACAGTCAGCTGAATGTGCTCCGGCAAGCATTCGACAAGCAGCAATTAAGACAAGATGCGACAAGGCCACTCCAAACGCCAAAATCCGGACTTAGTTGAGTAAAATATATAATCGAGTAGCGTACAATGAGGTAAATATTAATGAATAAAATAGTTATCGCACTTCCTAAGGCATACGGTCTGAAATCCTGGGTTCTCACAAGCACCAACAGACCACAGCTAAGGAAATATGAACGACATACCATATCCTAAAAAAAATTATAAACGCAACGTATCTAATGAACCGTCTAAAAAAATACTTGAGATTCTGGAAGATGATAACGGATTAGGTACAAGTCCAAAAACTATGCTATATACTCATTGACTGAAGACCTATACGCACTTGCTTACAACTCCACATGAAGAGCAAGTGAAAGAGTGAGACCTATCTTTTACTCATGGATTGGCTACTCGAACCAGAGAATACGAGTAACTTGACCACAACCAGAAAATAACTACTGCTAACCTAGTCCAACTGCTAGACTACAGATCATAATGATGCAATGAACGCAACTTATTCATACGCAGTCACCATCCCTTCGTATATATTGGTACACACAGTATTTATCCATCTTCCTCACGCTGGGCACGATGCAAGTATTCGGTCTGGTTCTACCTCCTGTCATTCCTATTATCCTTGACTGCACAAACCCGACAGTCCCATCCTGTATTTATTGGCCCACCGGTTTCTCGGGCAGGAGGGCCAGCTGAGCATACCAGGGCGGCAGACGACGGGAAGAGCACGCGAGGAAGCCCGGATACACGCCCTATCTCGGAGTGGGTACGTTCGGACAGAGGTCGTTAATCCGCCGTACTCTACACCTTTGACCGACGGCCTGAACCGTACTAGCACGTGTATTTGAGCTATCTCGGCAAACCTACTCGTCCCTCCCTCCCTTGTATGACCAGCGCCTCTGCGTCCTTGCAGCAGAACTGCTGGCTGGTGGTGTCACATGACGGTGACGGTGACGGTGACGGATCTTGTCACTTTGGTTGTTTGAAAATGTCAGGTTGGCTCTTTATCACGTGGTTTACGGGAGCTCATAAGAACGTCCTCATCCCTCCCTTGCTGGTGTGCGACTAGAGAAACCCTTCTGTAATTATTATATATTGTACGAGTATCATAGTCCCGGGGTTTGTTTATTTCATAAATTGATAGCCCAAGAGTGCTAACTGGAGGGCCTATTGCAACGTTTCTGTCGAAGCCACGATCCTCGGCAGTGAGGGACCGACTTAAGGAAGGAAGGAAGAGTGCCAACTAAAATAGCTTTGCAGCTCAACCGGCGACCGACAGCGCGAACAGTGACGCGTTAATAATAAACAAATGAATAACCATGCATGCTGCATGCTTAGCTGTAAGAAATCTAGGTGTAGGATTGTATAATATTTGCAAGCCCAATAGCAGGCTGAATACACTGTACCTAAAATGTATTAAAGATCCACCTGACTGTATTCGAGCAAATAAATTATTTGATTCGATTTGATTTGATTTGAATGAAAGCGTATGGGAATGTCTTCAGTGAATACTACTCAACGCTGTTCGTGAACGCTCACTACTGAGGCCGTGAACTAATACATAGCTTTTGTATTGTCAGAGAGGCAGCGAGGTGCCAGCTCGTCGCGCAAGCCGCGCCGGCGCCGCACTGCCTTCACACATGCACAGCTCGCGTACCTGGAGCGCAAGTTCCGCTGCCAGAAGTACCTGAGTGTCGCCGACCGCGGAGACGTTGCTGACGCGCTCAGCCTGAGCGAGACGCAGGTCAAGACCTGGTACCAGAACCGACGGTCAGTTCACTGTTTCTGTTCGCCCTTTTGCCTTTCCTCTTCCCTATTACTTCTTCTGCTTAATATTTCCTGATTCCCTTTAATCTTCGTTTCTCATTTTTATTACCGTTTTTCCGGTCTCATTCCTTATCCCAGGGATAATGGAAGAGGGAACAAAACCATTTCCCTTCTCCCTTTTCCCTGTTACCCTTCCCTTTTCCCATACTCTTTTCTCTTTTGTCATATTTCTCTTCTTTCTGCATCTATCTTCCTTACACTGACTTTAACAAAAAAAGACTAATTGTTCTTCAAAATAATATAAGACATTTCATGTTCTAGAACGAAATGGAAGCGTCAGAACCAGCTCCGGCTGGAGCAGCTGCGCGCGCAGGCGGCCAGCGGCGGCGAGCGAGACGTCCACTCGCTCCCTCTCGCTTGCGCGCTGCTACCGCCCTACCCCGCCTACATGCACTGCCACATGTGAAGATAGAAAGCTACTATAAATTCATGTTAGCCTGGTAGCTGGCTTCAGAACGCAATTAAAGTAGGATGGGACAAGAAGAACTTCGGGGCAAGAATGAATAGTAAAAGTGTAGGTACATCAGTCCCACGTAAAATGAAGTCGTCTCAAAGACCAATAACAAAAATATAGCCCTGTTTCCACTAGTTTTGAGTATAAAGTTTCTCTTACTTTACACCATCTAAATTTGCACATGCCGGCCTTTCAAAACTACTGTATATATTTTATAATAAATAGCAGGACATGAGTATTATTGGGGAATGTATAAATATAATCAAGAATTATGAATATATTGTATCCCCTTTTCATTTTCCCTGAGTGCATTTAAGGGTAGGTAATTATTTCCTACTCAAAAATGACAAGTTTCACGGAATGACTGGCAGCGCTCGAGATGAGACGGGAGATCGGTCCGTCTCTCTCTCGTTATACCTGCGATCGCGCTCGTGAGGTTTTGGTGTGACACAAGTTTCTGAACATGTCACCCGACTAAAACGATTTTAAAGACGTTATCACGTCAAAAAATCTAGAAGCCTATATTCTGAGCAAGGAGTAAAGTAGTGTAAGGTGGGGGAACATCTTCAGTTGTGATTTGCACCAATAAATCCATTATAATTACTATATTATGTCGGTATTCTTGATAATTGGTTTCAATCTCCCGACGGCGGTCCAAGTCTACCAGACTCCCCCATGATCACATGCTTCATTATGTTTAACGAATATAAAATAGTATGTTAAATTAAATGTATCTCGCCAAATTAACATAAAAACTAGATTAGCTAAATTAGACATTTTTATGTTTATAACAAGTAAGAAAACTGTTGACACTATTGAAATAAAGGATATTATACAGATTTTTAAGCTTCAACTACATAAGACTTACCGAGTAGAATTCAGTTATATAATAATATGTTAAGATAATATTCGTTGTGGTAACTTAGACAATGAGGAAAGAGGAACTTTTTGTACGGAAATTCTCCCCACGAAAGGGACACGGTGTATGCACGTATTTCGGATGACAAGCTATTTGTATGTTAGTTTGTAGATATAATCGAATTGTCCTATTTATATTCAAAATACCTTTGCCAATTCATTTTGTATTTCCAGATTTTTAAATATGCAATACTTATCCGAAGTGACCCCGTAATCGCAGTTGCCCCAATGCAATGCACTATGATTTCGTCAGGCGACAACCAGAACTTACTAATTGCAAAGAAAAATATTAAACTAAAATCAACCTTGTTCTGTTACTAATACGGTTAATTATAGTTATGAACTTGTGGTAGTAATTAGTGAGTTTTCACTACTTTGCACTTAAGTAGGTATATAAAATTTAGGAAATTTATTTTCACTTTGCTGTGCAATAATTGCTTAATAGTCTAGTTATGTAGGTACCTGACTTTTGTATATTATATAATTAAGTATTTATTGTATTTATTTAATTTAAAAGGATGTGTCATTCAGAGAAGTTGATAAGCTACTATTTAAGAGAAAGATAAGACGAAACATAATTTAAAACTCAACTAAAACAGTTCGCTATACAAGGAGACAATTTTTCATTGTCCTGGAGTGTATTTCTGTCAGTATTTTGGTAAAGGTACCACTAACTCAGCACTTGGCGACCGCCTTGCGCTTTAATTGCCCGAATACAGTACTGAACCTGTACTAACCAGTTGACTTTACCATGATACGGTCACGGACTTTAATTGATGAACCAGGGTTCACTTCACACTGGACAATTCATAGAATAAGTATTAAACAATAGAAAGTAGCTTGAACCGTGCCTGTACCGGCTCAGGCAACTGTACCAAAATAATGTCACATTTATTTGTCTAATGGCCTGTTTCACAATCTTCAGTTAAAGCATATCTGCCAGATAAATGTTTGCAGTCCTTTTCTTTTATATGACTGGAGAAAAGGATAGCAATAATTTTAACTGGCAGATAAGTTTATATGGAGATTGTGAAACAGGCCCTAAATAGGTAAACTCAACTGTCATAATTGTCACACAGTTATTTTTTTGTCACTTCGTAATATCCTCAACTTTGTGACATCTTTGTGAAATCCCATCCCAACTTTAGAGTGTACATAAAACGAATGTAGAGAATATTATCTTAGTTTTAGTGTTTTAGATACTGTAAGTAGATCTCATTGTAAAGTTGAAATACTAGTAATAGATATAGAAATTTTGAAATAAAATTGTTTTTCTAACTTGTGTTTTTCCTAAATATATCCAGATTCAAAGTAATATTTCAGCTTTGGCGAATGATACAGCAATCGTCATGAGTGTCATGACATAAAAAAACTAATCGATATTTTTAACAACTTTCTATACACAATTAAGTTTATGACACATCTTATCATGAGCTAGTTATCATCTTATTTTGCTAACTCTACTTTGGACCTCTAAAGTACCTGCTCCTATTGAACTTGTCAAAACTAATCATAAGTATAAGGGTCAAACAGAAACTCCCTTGAACAAAAATAGAAATAGTTTATTTGTAAACACATACACATAAAAGAAATAAAAGGAAATAAGACAAAACGAGAAAATGCCACGAAATGGCCTCATTTCGGCATGATGCTGGCGGTTGTCAGCGGTGATCTTCCGATGAGAGCATCAGGTGAAAACAATTCACGAAAGGTAACACAAAAAAAAGATAAAAACTAAAAGCAAAGAAAGAGAATTAAAATAAACATTAAAGATTATAGATACCTACATAAACTTATATATAATAATTTTAAACAAAAAAGAACCGACTTCACTTAGCATCCACCTTTCAAACAGCAAATGCTCGAGCTGCTGTAAAAAATACTCAACTCACTATAGGTATGCCTATAATAGTTGAAGAGTTTCCTCGATTTTTCCAGGATCCCATCATCAGATCCTGACCTGGTTACAATCGGACCAACTGTGAAGCAAGGTGTGTGTGGACCAAGTGTGTGTGTGTGTGTGATTTTCCAAATCGGTCCAGCTGTCTTCGATTAATCGGTGAACATACATAAAAAAAATTCAAAAACAAAGATCCCGACGAATTGATAACCTCCTCCTTCGATATCTTGAAGTCGGTTGAAAATACAATCAAGTAGGACTATCCTGCGGCAGAACTGCAGGGCGTGCCCCTCGTCATGCCAGCCTTAATGACATCACCCGTCGGACCTTAACCAGCGCGGGAGCGCCGGCCGTTTTAGAACCTACCGGCCTCGTCCGCGAAGACGGCAAGAGACCCGACGGTAAGACCCTTGTGCCGTTGAGGATGGGACGGCCGCTGGTATGGGACGCGGCGTATGTTGATATTCTGGCGCTAGGACCAGAACAGTTATTCCAATTTGGTTGTGTTTTTAGGCAAGGTACAGTCGACGGCAAGGTACAAAGAGATGTGTGTAGTAATGAGGTCCAAAGTGGATACATCTCTTGGTAGTCGACTGTACACCAGCAATGGTTCTCAGATAGGTTTTAATTCAAGAGATTGCGGTGTAATAATTTTGCCGAAGATTTTAAAATTTTAGCCTAGTATTTTTGGTTGATTTATTAATGACTAGCTTTTGCCCGCGGCTTCGCTCGCGTTAAATTCGGGGTAACAAACCATACAAACTTCCACCCCCATTTTAGGGAAGTGGGGGGGTTAGAAAGAGACAAAAATTAGCCTATGTCACTCTCCATCCCTTCAACTATCTCCACATAAAAAATCACGTCAATTCGTCGCGCCGTTTTGCCGTGAAAGACGGACAAACAAACAAACACACACATACACTTTCCCATTTATAGTATTAGTATGGATTTTTCCCTAAATTTGTTTGTTACGCAAGCTGTCATAATAATCCAATCAAATCCACCCCCACTCCGTCCCCGCCCCTACGCGTTAAGGGTGATTTTACAATAACCACTAATGGCTTTGATCAAGGAGCTGAATGTTACAGATCATGATAATTATCACTTAACTAATCTATTCATAACAAGTCTCTAGAGCTCCCCCTTGCAAATAGCACAGACATGTGTATTTTAATAGACATCGCATGTGCCGCAGGAAACCAAGAAATTCTTGGTTAGTTTATTAAACTAGCCAAGAATGAGTTTTAATTTAAACTTTAAAATTGGGTCGATTTACCGCACCATCCTCAAATCCACGAAATTTAGTAAATAATCACAAATGGTATTGTTTACTACAATGTGGTAAATTATACATAAATGGTTTTATTTCTACTCTGACTACAAGCTCCGTCAGATTGATCGAAATCAATTACAAAACTTTATAATTAAGTAATATATAAAGTGGAGGAAAAAACAAAAAAAAATAGTGTAACCTATCGCATTGTAAGTTAAAGTAAAGCCTGACCACTTTCCATTTGGTCTTGAGAAAGTGTCGCAACAAACAGCTTACATAAGACGGTTTTCACAATGCTGCGGTTACCGCATGCGGCGCCGCTGCGCAAGCGAAATAGCGCTCGGAATGTGTTCACCGGAGCGGGATGGGGCGCTAATGTGAGATCCGCCTTATTTGTTGGGTGATCTACTTATACATATATGTCTGTGTAATATCCCAGTGAGCCTTATTTGTAGACGCAGCACGTGAAGTAAAGTAGTTTGAATTGAAGTAATCAAATTAATATTTTAGTTTGAATTAAGGTCCATTCACACAAGAGGCGTGTGCTCGGACGGAACCGGACCACTGCCATCAAGCTCTTGGTATTATAATCTTAAGTGCCCAATCATTTAGGTAGAAGACACAGTTCAGGTAAGAAAGTATATCAAACTTGTGTGTAATTCATTTTCAAAAATAGTCAGATTTGGACTCATAATCTTATTTTTTCTTTGGTATTTTTCTTAAACTATAACCTATTGTTGGTTAATCTAACCTTGGTTTGATATGTTTTCTTATAGAACAACGCATTTGTATGTATTTTTTGTTTTGATGTACTGTTGTTTTGAAAAAATAAGTCCCGCCGAGTTTCTTGCCGGTTATAATTCTTCTTGGGTTCTAGTTTTTTTCTCTCTTTTACTTTGATAAACTACTTATCTGACGTGTAAAAGTGCCCTTGTGGCCTACTTACTGAATAAATGTTAAGTTTGAGTTGAATCGTGTCTTGAAATTAATATAGGGACAAGGGGTGAAGGGATAACCGTCAGAGGAATATCACAACTGTTTCTGGGGACCATCAGGGCCATGTTTTTATTGAGGACGCCGCTCATTCCATATTCCAGGTAACCAAAAGATTAGGAAGTTAAAACACACCACGCATTCCTCAGGCCGAAAAACGACGTGCTGAGAGATAAGATAAGACGACTTCAGGTCTTAGGTCAAATTTTAAGTCAATGTGATCACTGTAAGGTCAAAAACATACAAATATTTGACCCAAACAGGGCAAGATAAATAAAGCCTTATAAAAATAAAAATAAACATATTTGTCGGTAGCGTTTTTTATGAAAGCTCCCAATTGAACTGTTTTTAGGGTTTGGCAAAAACGGAACCCTTATAGATTTTTCGTGTCCGTCCTCCGTCCGTATGTCACAGCCATTTTACACGGAAACTATAAGACGAATCTTAATAAAATTTTATCATAAGGTGTGTTTTGTATGCCGCTACTTAGTTTTGTAGTAAAATTGTTTTTAACTAATTGACATTTTATTAACCAAATATCAACATGTTGCATATCAGTCGATAGGTCTTTAATAATAACATGGAGGTTTATTTAAACATTTTTTGATTTAGGGAATATTTTCAGAAATAATCACCTTGAAAGGTTAAAAAAATTTAACCCCTGTAACTTTTGAACCGTAGATCCAAAAAATATAAAAAACTAGTAGATGTATTTTCTATCAATTCAATTTATTGAACATTATTGGTTAAAGCATTATCGAGTAATCTCCAAAAAAACCTCATCTATAGGGTGTTACAATGAACGTAATACAAAACATGTTTTCCAAACTCGTCTTCCTTATGCTAAAATACTATGTTAGGTAGCGTGTTGTTAAACTAATTAATAATCATTAGTATCATTGTTTTCATAAATCCTGTTATTTTGGTCACAACATGGTTACCCTACCTAGGTTGTTAAGAGAAAATAGTTCGAACCTAGTGTAGTAGTATAAACTCACCTTTTTGTTTATCTACTTTATCTAGGCTGATATTTTATGAATAAAATGCATTCTGACGTGTTACTTGTCATAATAAGCAAAAATTGTTGTTATCCGTGATACTGATAATTGCCAATTTGAGATTTATTCTAAAAAATATTAAAGTAGGCAATAATGCCTCCCGCTTATCCATTTACAAACATTCAGCGGACAGCGATAATAGAATTTTATTTCACATCGCAGACTACGGTTCGTACGCAAGCATTGTTTAATGAACGATTCCCGGAATCCCCAATCCCCACACGGCAATTGATCAACTCATGTGTCCAAAACCTGAGAGACTATGGGCAGTTTACCGTCCCAGTTCATGCCCAAGGTAGAGACCGGCAACCAAGATACGGAGAAGCATTTAAAACCCAAGTAATGAGGTATTTTGTCCGCCACCCTTTAGCCAGCACAAGAGAAGCAGCGGCACGATTTGGTACAACTCATGTTTTAATTTGGAGACTGTTAAATGCAGAAGGATACCCCCGTTTCATTTTCAACGGGTGCAAGACATCGTCTTAGCTGATTAATCTGATTATCCCAGGAGAGTATTTTTTTGTCGGCGGTTAAAATCTACATCTTAACATTTTATGGTCTGACAAAACTACCTTTACCAGAGTAGGTTTATTTAATGTACACAACGAACACTGGTGGAGTGACATAAATCCTCATGTGACACGGAAAGACTCATTTCAAACTCGTTTCTCACTTAATGTTTGGGCGGGAATACTCAATAATGATGTCATACCCAAGTAACACAGGAAGCATTATAAGTATTATAACATATGAATAGTTAACTTATTTCGAACTTAAAGACCGTATAAACTCTTATATACGTTCACCGAGCAATTTGTCGCATTATATGATGCTTTGAGCTGTATAACGGTTATATAATGGCATATCTAAATGCTTTTGTAAAGCCTTTAGATTTAGTGCAGCAAACCACAACGCAAATGTCCAGCTTTCAGCTGTTTAAAAGCACTTAATTGCTTTAGGTTCTACAATAGCATTATATAATGCTTTAAGCTGTATAACGGTTGTATAATGGCATATGTAAATGCTTATTTAAAGCCTTTAGTATTAGTGCAGCGAACCAAAATGCAACTGTACAGCGGAATGTTATACAGTTGCGTTTTGGTTTGCTACACTAATGCTTCGGTGTGGTTTAGTGCCTTAGGTTCTACAATAGCATAAATAAATGCTTAATGCTGTTTATGAGCATGAATACGCCATTATAATGCCACGTAAATCCGGTATCCTGCTTTCAGCTGTTTTTAGTGCTTTAGGTTCTACAATAGCATTGTATGATGCTTTACGCTGTATAACGGTTGTATAATGGCATATGTAAATGCTTTTGTTTAGCCATTAGTTTTAGTGCAGTGAACCAAAATGCAACTGTACAGCATTCAGCTTTACAGTTGCGTTTTGGTTTGCTACACTAATGCTTCGGTGTGGTTTAGTGCCTTAGGTTCTACAATGGCATAAATAAATGCTTAATGCTGTTTAAGAGCATGAATATTAACCATTATAATGCCACGTAAATTCTCTATACAGCTTTTAGCTATTATTAATGCCTTAGGGTGTACAATAGCATTTATAAGTAGATAATACATTCCTAATGCTGTATAATAGCAATAATATAAACCATTATAAAGCCAAGTAATTCACTATAAGGGGCTGTTCATAAATTACGTAATTTCAAATTGGGGGGGGGGGTCTGGACATCGGATGATGGTAGCATGACGTAGGAGGGGGGGGGCGTCATTCCGAAGAACACATCATCTCTCGCATCTTTAAAAAGTGCTTCAATGTGTAAAAAAGGAATGAAAGTCGTGTTTCTATAAACTTTTAATGCTATAAAATATTATCTACTAAATGGTTTTTTATTTTACAATTAAGCTACAAACGCATTTTTTTTAAATGACGTCACTTTATTGGGCAGGGGAGGGTTGGATTATTTTAGGGGGGGGGGGTAAAAAATATCTTAAATTGATGACGTAATTTATGAACAGCCCCTATACAGCTTTTAGCTGTTTTAGTGCCTTAGGTTCTACAATGGCATAAATAAATGCTTAATGTTGTTTAATAGCATAATTATTCACGTGTAATGCTGTAGGCATTAATAACCTTTTTTTAAGTGTCATTGAGCTGCTATTGGACTAAGAGCTAGACACGTCAGATATGACACAATAATGAGAGCAACAAAACCCGTCTGGTTAGATTGCTATACTATTCTCATTGCTAGATCCTGGCATCTGGCAGTTTTTAATGGGTGGAGGTCACAGTGACAGACTAGCAAAATGTTTTAATTGGAAAATAGTAATACCAAACTAGGTAAAAACTGCCGAAGTTGTCTCAGTTATAAAAGACAAGGCCTATATTTTAAGGAGCTCCCTGGAGCCAACGACCTTAGATCTGATTCCCTTAGTTTTCTAATGATTTATATAGCTTATCATATTATCAGTAACGGCTTTAAACAAGTAAATATAGTATCCTATATTTACTTCAATATTCATTGTCTTCGAGATATTTGACATCAAAGTCGAACCGGTTTAGGCTAAAAAAGTGGTTTTATGGTCATAAATTTTGTGTCAATTAGATAAAAATTAAAATCTCTCCACAGTTTTTAGAGACATCAAAGAGGAACACTAATATGTAGATTACGTATATGTAACATTCTATACACCATTCGAATATCGATAAAAGTGTTTTTTTAGACCATATTTTAAAAATATCATAAAAAAATAACGGCTCATTTATTTCAAGATCCGGCTCTACAGAATGGAGATAAAAGATTCAAGAACCGATAGTCGTTTGCCTTATGATTCTATCTGTAGTGAATATGTTGGAATATCGACTCAAAACTGGTCAAAAATCGATAAAAACGTTAGACCAAAAAATATTGTGTATTATTACGGAAACAAAAACAGTAGGCGACAAACTATGAACACATTGTTTGTCACTACTTTCCCCCAACATAAACTTTTGTATAATTTCTCTTAATATTGTATAGTATTTGTATAGTTTCTCATAATATTGCATCAAACCCAGATCTCTAGGATTTGTTTTCTTGAAATGGTTTGCATTCTTTGACCTCCACTACTTTAAAGCTGCCAGATGTCCAGATCTAGAAATAAGTATACCAAACTGACTAGAGGGGTTTGGTTGCTCTCATTATTGTGTCATCTGACGTGGCTAGCTCTCCGTCTATATAGACCAACGCCATTTTGTAAATAATTTATAACCTAAAAATAAAATCATGCGGACCTATTTATACAAGGAAAATACCTATATAATAATGAAATAACTTAATTTAAGACTGCTCAACCAACACTATTATGTTAGTAATGTAAAACTCGTTCTATACGAGGATTACACAATTGTTTTGTTTATTTGACGCATATATTTTTATAATATTTTATAGCAAAACCACAATAAATCAAAGGCGCGTGAAAAATTTCAATGAAACTTATATACACATTTACAGTAAACTACATTGCGCAGTAATATTTGAAGGATATAATAACGTAAAAGAGTCAAAACTTTTATAAATTTTGTTACGATGCAAACACTAGCTTACACACTATGATACGAGCTTTTTTTTCTTAGAGGCATGTTTGTATTGACTATTATATACTTAGTATTTTAAAAATGCAATTGCATATCCGAAATTTATTAACTAGATCTACCTAAGACAAAGACACGGTATAATAAGTGTCAAATATTAATCTTGACGTCCGATATTTATGAACTATTTGATTAACTGAAGAGGTTGACAATGATCAGTCATTACATGAATGAATAAAAAAATACTTGAAAAAATCATAGGTATATGTACCTACAATATATATACATAATAGTCGGCTATTACATATAAATTCTATATACGTATGATTTTTTCGATCAATTATTCATTAGGTAGAAACGTGCTAGAGTACATTCTGTTTTTTAAGTTAATGCCTACTCTTTGGCTAATGTCAAACATTCCGCACCGAAAACCCCGATGTATGGTAATAATACACAATATGTTTTGGTCTAACGTTTTTTTTTTATGGATTTTTGACCAGTTTTGAGTCGATATTCCAACATATTCACTATAGATAGAATTATAAGGCAAACGACTATCGGTTTTTGAATCTTTTATCTCCATTCTGTAGAGCCAGATCTTGAAATAAATGAGCCGTTATTTTTTTATCATATTTTTAAAATATGGTCTAAAAAAACACTTTTATCGATATTCGAATGGTGTAAAGAATCTTACATATACGTAATCTACATATAAGGGATCCTCTTTGATGTCTCTAAAAACAATAGAGAGATTTTAATTTTTAACTAATGAAAACAAAATTTATGACCATAAAACCACTTTTTTAGCCTAAACCGGTTCGACTTTGATGTCAAATATCTCGAAGACAATGAATATTGAAGTAAATATAGGATACTATATTGTTTAAAGTCGTTACTGATAATATGATAAGCTATATAAATCATTAGAAAACTAAGGGAATTAGATCTAAGGTCGTTGGCGCCAGGGAGCCCCTTAAAATATAGGCCCTGTCCTTTATAACTGAGACAACTTCGGCAATTTTACCTAGTTTTGTATTACGATTTTTCAATTAAAACATTTTGCTAGTCTGTCACTGTGACCTCCACCCATTAAAAGCTGCCAGATGCCAGGATCTAGCAACAAGAATAGTATAGCAATCTAACCAGACGGGTTTTGTTGCTCTCATTATTGTGTCATATCTGACGTGGCTAGCTCTTAGTCCAATAGCAGCTCAGTGACCCTTTACAAATGCCTTATTCATGCCTACAGCATTACACGTGAATAATTATGCTATTAAACAACATTAAGCATTTATTTATGCTATTGTAGAACCTAAGGCACTAAAACCGCTAAAAGCTGTATAGGGGCTGTTCATAAATTACGTCATCAATTTTTGATGATTTTTACCCCCCCCCCCCCCCCCCCTAAAATCATCCAACCCTCCCCCTGCCAAATAAAGTGACGTCATTAAAAAAAATGCGTTTTAAGCTTAATTGTAAAATAAAAAACTATTCAGTAGATAATATTGTATAGCATTAAAAGCTTATAGAAACACGACTTTCATTCCTTTTTTACACATTTATGATGCGATCTTTGGAATGACCGCCCCCCCCCCCTCCTACGTCTTGCTACCATCATCCGATGTCCAGACTCCCCCCCCCCATTAGAAATAACGTAATTTATGAACAGCCCCTTATAGTGAATTACTTGGCTTTATAATGGTTTATATAATTGCTATTATACAGCATTAGGAATGTATTACCTACTTATAAATGCTATTGTACACCCTAAGGCATTAATAATAGCTAAAAGCTGTATAGCGAATTTACGTGGCATTATAATGGTTAATATTCATGCTCTTAAACAGCATTATGCATGCTTTTGTAAAGCCTTTAGCTTTAGTGCAGCAAACCACAACGCAACTGTACAGCTTTCGACTGTTTAAAAGCACTTAAGTGCTTTAGGTTCTACAATAGCATTATATAATGCTTTAAGCTGTATAACGGTTGTATAATGGCATGTATAAATGCTTTTTTAAAGCCTTTAGTTTTAGTGCAGCGAACCAAAATGCAACTGTACAGCTGAATGCTGTACAGTTGCGTTTTGGCTTGCTACACTAATGCTTCGGTGTGGTTTAGTGCCTTAGGTTCTACAATAGCATAAATAAATGCTTAATGCTGTTTATGAGCATGAATATTAGCCATTATAATGCCACGTAAATCCGGTATACAGCTTTCAGCTGTTTTTAGTGCTTTAGGTTCTACAATAGTATTTTATGATGCTTTACGCTGTATAACGGTTGTATAATGGCATATGTAAATGCTTTTGTTTAGCCATTAGTTTTAGTGCAGCGAACAACATGCAACTGTACAGCTGAATGCTATACAGTTGCGTTTTGGTTTGCTAGACTAATGCTTCGGTTTAGTTTAGTGCCTTAGGTTCTACAATAGCATAAATAAATGCTTAATGCTGTTTGAGAGCATGAATATTAGCCAATAGCATTTATAAGTAGGTAATACGTTCCTAATGCAGTATAGTAGCAATAATATAAACCATTATAAGGCCAAGTAATTCACTATAAGGGGCTGTTCATAAATTACGTCATTTCAAATGGGGGGGGGGGGTCTGGACATCGGATCACGTGACATGACGTAGGAGGGGGGCGGGGCGGTCATTCCGAAGATCACATCATCAATGTGTAAGAAAAGGAATGAAAGTCGTGTTTCTATAAACTTTTAATGCTATAAAATATTATCTACTAAATAGTTTTTTATTTTACAATTAAGCTTAAAACGCATTTTTTTTTAATGACGTCACTTTATTTGGCAGCTTTACTGTCAAAAATTGATGACGTTATTTATGAACAGCCCCTATACAGCTTTTAGCGGTTTTAGTGCCTTAGGTTCTACAATAGCATAAATAAATGCTTAATGTTGTTTAATAGCATAATTATTCACGTGTAATGCTGTAGGCATAAATAAGGCATTTTTTAAGGGTCACTGAGCTGCTATTGGACTAAGAGCTAGCCACGTCAGATATGACACAATAATGAGAGCAACAAAACCCGTCTGGTTAGATTGCTATACTATTCTTATTGCTAGATCCTGGCATCTGGCAGCTTTTAATGGGTGGAGGTCACAGTGACAGACTAGCAAAATGTTTTAATTGGAAAATAGTAATACCAAACTAGGTAAAAATTGCCGAAGTTGTCTCAGTTATAAAGGTCAGGGCCTATATTTTAAGGGGCTCCCTGGCGCCAACGACCTTAAATCTGATTCCCTTAGTTTTCTAATTATTTATATAGCTTATCATTTTATCAGTAACGGCTTTAAACAATATAGTATCCTATATTTACTTCAATATTCATTGTCTTCGAGATATTTGACATCAAAGTCGAACCGGTTTAGGCTAAAAAAGTAATTAGTTAAAAATTAAAATCTCTCTACAGTTTTTAGAGACATCAAAGAGGAACCCTAATATGTAGATTACGTATATGTAAGATTCTTTACACCATTCAAATATCGATAAAAGTGTTTTTTTAGACCATATTTTAAAAATATCATAAAAAAATAACGGCTCATTTATTTCAAGATCCGGCTCTACAGAATGGAGATAAAAGATTCAAAAACCGATAGTCGTTTGCCTTATAATTCTATCTATAGTGAATATGTTGGAATATCGACTCAAAACTGGTCAAAAATCGATAAAAAAAAAACGTTAGACCAAAAAATATTGTGTATTATTACCATACATCGGGGTTTTCGGTGCGGGAATGTTTGACATTAGCCAAAGAGTAGGCATTAACTTAAAAAACAGAATGTACTCTAGCACGTTTCTACCTAATGAATAATTGATCGAAAAAATCATAGGTATATACAATTTATATGAAATAGCTGACTATTATGTATATATATTGTAGGTACATATACCTATGATTTTTTCAAGTATTTTTTTATTAATTCATGTAATGACTGATCATTGTCAACCTTTTCAGTTAATCAAATAGTTCATAAATATCGGACGTCAAGATTAATATTTGACACTTACTATACCGTGTCTTTGTCTTAGGTAGATCTAGTTAATAAATTTCGGATATGCAATTGCATTTTTAAAATACTAAGTATATAATAGTCAATACAAACATGCCTCTAAGAAAAAAAGCTCGTACCATAGTGTGTAAGCTATTCACAGAGAGGTAGTTATTCATTAAGCATAATATGATATTTTCTCAGACTAACTCTCAACATATCTGTTTATCTCTACTCTTTTTCAAATCGTTCCCGCACCGAAAACCCCGATGTATGATTATTACGGAAACAAAAACAGTAGGCGAAAACTATGAACTATATTTTATTATACATCGTTTGGCACTACTTTCTCCCAACATAAACTTTTGTATAATTTCTCTTAATATTGTATAGTATTTGTATAGTTTCTCATAATATTGCATCAAACCCAGATCTCTAGGATTTATTTTCTTGGAATGGTTTGCATTCTTTGACCTCCACTACTTTAAAGCTGCCAGATGTCCAGATCTAGAAATAAGCATAATATACCAAACTGACTAGAGGGGTTTGGTTGCTCTCATTATTGTCATATCCGACGTGGACGTGGCTAGCTCTCCGTCTATATAGACCAACGCCATTTTTTAAATAATTAATAACCTAAAAATAAAATCATGCGGACCTATTTATACAAGGAAAATAACTATATAATAAAGAAATTACTTAATTTAAGACTGCTCAACTAACACTATTATGTTAATAATGCAAAACTCGTTCTATACGAGGATTACACAATTGTTTTGTTTATTTGACGCATATCTTTTTATAATATTTTATAGCAAAACCACAATAAATCAAAGGCGCGTGAAAATTTTCAATGAAACTTATATACACATTTACAGTAAACTACATTGCGCAGTCATATTTGAAGGATATAATAACGTAAAAGTGTCAAAAACTTTTATAAATTTTGTTAGGATGCAAACAAATATGACGTGTCACTCATTCAGTTTTTTTGTACCGTCTTCGTCCATTTTATATTGCGAGACAAAGTAGTTAAATCACAACGTTCATTGTATTATAACATTTGTTCCGTCGGTATTAGAGACGTTTTTGCATTGACGTAAGGTTTATTTTACTACACTCTTATGCTAGTATAATGCGTTTGTATTGCGATTGGCAAGTTTATCGAGAGTACTTATGCTTGTTTACTGCGATTAGCAAGTTTTTTGGCCGTATTACGGCTTCTTTAATGCAGTCGGCAACTTAATAGAGCGTACTAATGCTTCTTTGAGGCGATTGGCACTTTCCATGACAACGATAATGCTAATAGCGCAGACATAATGCGCCTGCAATGCTATTAAATGACCTGTATAGGATCTCAAGCTGGGTAATTTGTGCCCATTTAAGACCTATATCAGCACTATAAACGTTTATAATGCTACTAGAAAACGAACTCAAAATGCTAAAAGCATACAGATATGCTGTAAGACGGCCGTTATACTGCTTTGATGTGTTACTTGGGTAGGATAAGAAGAAATCTACGACGACGTGCGGAGGTATGTGTTCAAAATGCCGGTGGGCATTTTGAACACTTGTTAAAATACGTTTGAACTTAGGTTTTGTAAGTTCATAATAAATTATTTTAAACAGATATTGTTTATTATTATGTGTGAAAGTATGAAAAAAAATACTAATCAGTGGAGTGCCTTATCATTTATTTTATTGGTTGCGATTGATAACAGACACCTTGATAACTGATACGATACCCAATTGACGTATAGCAAGACATGCCATGACGTCACAATGAGTGACCACAGTTCAAGAATTTGGTTTATTTATTTTGTTAGATAATTAGCAAAAGTTAATTACGAAAATTTTTAAGAACTGAATAAGTGCATTATATTTTTCGTCGTTAATTGACCAGAAATCACTTATTTTGTATTACGTTCATTGTAACACCCTAGTCGTAGGCAGATACGACTTTTCATTCATTATTTTTTATTATCACGTTGAAGGTACGAAACCCTCCATTATGCGTGGTCTGACACTGACTGGCCCGGTTTTTTTAATCATATTTTTTCAACCAATTTACACAAGAATTTTTTTTTATACCACGACGGTGGCAAGCAAGCATACGGCCCGCCTGATGGTAAGCAGCTACCGTAACCTATGGACGCCTGCAACTCCAAAGGAGTCACATGCGCGTTGCCGACCCTTTACAAAAAAGGAGGATTCACTGTGTTGACGGCTAAAGGAACATGAAGGTCCCTCATCGTCAACACACTGGGTCCTCTTTGAGCTCTTTGGCAACCTTACTCACCAGCAGGAACACAACACTATGAGTAGGGTCTAGTGCTATTTGGCTGTGGTTTTCTGTAAGGTCGGGCTCTGCTCCAGATTTGAGCGAGATGACATTCGCTGAACGTGCCCTACCACACTTAGCGAGATGCCATTCGCAGTACCCATACCTCTCTTTTTGGCTTAGTTTAAGGACATACCCAAGTCCGGACGTATTTAAGGACATACCCCGGGTCCAGAAATATGTAATACATCTTAAAAATGTACTATTTTAGGAATTATAATCCTGATACTTTTTCTATCTTAATATTATTAAAAACTGTATTTATATTATTATAGCTGATTACGATTTTAGAAATCATTCCGTTTCTGAAGCGACCCCAGTCCTTGAATTGATGGAATTGATACCTTTTGTTCGTCGAAAACGTAAGATTAAAATTTAAGAGAACAAGAGCTAAGGGCGGGCAATTTTCGCCGGCATTTCAATCAGTGTGGCATTAACATTCGGAGGGCATTATGTAGATTTGGCGGCACTTCGCTCTCGGCTGCCGGCAGCCGCTGGCGGCGTGGCCCGCCCCCAATGAGAGCTTCAAGCGCTACACGTTGCTTGCGAACTGAGTGGACGCTGAGCGGCGGGGTTCGTGTTACAAATTAATGTAAACGTATGCGAGTGGCCTCAGTGAAAGCTGCTCCCATATAAACGCTGGTCGTCAGGCCGTACACAAGGATTTAATTTTTTCTGTAGTCATAAGTGTCATAACTCAACATCGGGAGGGTAGCACACAATGTTAGGAAAAATGTTGTAATACAGCCGGCCGAAGTCAGCGATCACCGTAGTTTATGGATGCATGCATCTGATATGTTACATGCGCGTCGCTGACCCTTTAAAAACACACCTTATGAGGGTTCCGTATCTTATAAGAAAAAACAGAACTATTATAGGATCACTCGTGTCTGTCCGTCTTTAAGAGCCAATATGCTCTGAAACTACCTACTTGCCCATTTGAGTTGAACTTTCATACAAAATAAAGTATTGAAGTTTACATAAAGACGGACATTGATTAATTGATAATAATATGGTACTTTTTTGCTTTACATCTAATCAGAGATGGCTGATTTTTTAATACGTTAATAGTGATGAAAAACGTATTGTCACGCATTTGCAACCTCGAAATCGACCCAAGTCATTTTAAAATTCTCGAAAAACACTGAAATTTTTGATTTGTTTTCGTTTCTAACATTTTTTCTCAGAAAGGGAATGAATTAAGACAAACAAACTACAGACACTTTAAAGTAGACTATATTTGCAATATAATGATCCTTATATGGTTTAAATAGACTTCATGGTTCTGAAATCCGTTTATTATGACTTCGCACATAATGACCGACCGCTTAATATGACGTGATTGCGGTATAATGTTTGGCTTTCATAGAAAATTATTTATGATTAAACCGTACAAACTTATATATAACTGACTCTGCTTATATTGGCATATCGGTTATTATGACCTATTTTTAAGATATTATGAGAACTATGTCTAGTGACACCTTCCCTCATTTTTGTTAGTTTCGTGACCGTTTTCACTCCTCCTGTGACGAAGTTGGGTAGGTTGACGCGTGATTACATTTTGTTATTATCTATATATATATAAATGCCTTAGTCCTGGCTGACTGACTGACTGATCCACGCAGAGCCGAAACTATTGAAGTTGAAAATTTTAGTTCTGGTTACATTTGTAATCTGTAACCGTGCAAAGTTTGTATTAGGGAAATGTTTTTTTTGGAGCTAGAAACTTTTAATTTTATTACCCTTTCAAATAAAATAAAAGTGATTTTAGCGTTTTGGATAATTCCACCCCTGAGGGTGTCGAAAAGGGGTTCAAAGTTTGTATGGCGGGGGAAATTTATTTTTTTGAGCTAGAGGCTTTTAACTTTGTGGGAAGATAACTTATTACTATACAACAAAAGTACTTTCAGCGTTATGGAAAATTCTACCACTGTGGGGGTTAAACAGGGGTGCGAAGGTGCTATCATGCATACGCGGACGAAGTCGCGGGGCGGAAAGCTAGTTATTATTAAACGGATAGTCAGTGACTTTTTAAAATCACTATAGGACGATTAAAATTGTTTCGTTCCTGAGACTATGTTTTACATACATGACGCCCGCTTATTTTGACCTGTTGTGCACTTCCGTTCGATGTCATTTAATTATAAGGATTCTATTGTATTTAAAGTTGCACGTATTTTCAAATATGTGTATGGGACGATTTGTATATGAAATTAAATTAAACCTAGGTTAGATCCCCAAAAAGAAAAAAAAAAATTTTAAGAACCGTTAGTAAACATAAATATCTGCTTTGCCTGAATGTTCACTAGAAGAGAGTGCTCTAGCAGCACTAATCCCACCTGTTGTGCGACTGTCTTTTTCTATTGCATAATAAAGATTAAGCAAATGTTTTTTTTTATTATCATTATAAATGTTTATAAAGCGCTGTAATAAAGCGCTTTACGCGGCGGGGGGACACCGGGGCGACATTACCCGCCAATCTGCGGCCCTAACCAGCTTGTTGCCGTTTAATAATGGCCGTAATTGCGCTGTTTTGATCGCGGCTCCCCAATTGCCCCTGATTAGTACCCCCCCGATGTGAAGTTACAAATGTTTGTGTAACGTACAGTCGCCCGCAGAAGCGGAGGCGGCGAGGTATTCGAAATTATCCTGTCACGCTCTTGCTGTTTGACAATAATGGTGTCCCGCTCATTATGTAAACCTTACCCGCAAAGATATATTCGACGCTGACTGTACTTTAAATTTTGTCATCATCCTCCTAGCGTTTCTCCCGGGTATTGCCACGGCTCAATTAAAGCTGGAGTTTGCTTGGAAATATAATTGGCGTAAGTACTAGTTTTTATGAAAGCGACTGAGTCTTGACCTTCCAACCCGGAGAGGAAACTAGGCATTATCAGGCGCGGATACAGGGAGGGGGGCAACAGGGGCAATTGCCCTCCCTGACAAGCACGCCTCGTACACTACGGGGACCATAGGTGCGGACCGCAAGATTTTTTGGTAAAGAAATAAATAATATATCATTATGGCCAATTTCCCGTCGAACATGTATAAAAGAAAGGTAGTTCAAGAACAAGGGCAATACTGAATTAGTGACAGGGAAAAGTTTTCGCAAATACTAGACAATTGCATAACAGGGTTCCGGAAAATAATCGAAAATATCGAAAAAACTAATATCAAAAGGTCGTATCTCTCTATGAAAGAAGTGTTTTGGAGATAACTCCAAAACGCCTTATCCGCTTATGTTATATTTAGTTAGAGACATATCGATTGATGTGCAACATGGAACCGTATTCTTAATTTAAAATACATAAACAATATATTAAAAACACAATCTATCTCAAACATAACTTCAACACACCACAATCAACCAATATTGAAGTTGTATTGGAGTTGCATCGGAATAACTTTCAAGTAAATTCTGACGTTTCTGATTCATACGTTTAGGCGTTAGGTAGGCGGAACCGCGAGATCTGCTTCGTTATATATGTGATTCAAAGATAAGCCTCATGGCACATGTTCATAAAAGTGGTACTATTCCGAAAAAACCGGCCAAGTGCGAGTCGGACTCGCGCACCGAGGGTTCCGTACAAACCTGTAGGTATATAGGTGTAGTAACTTTAAAATTATTAAAAATATTTTATATTATGATGTAACTAAAAATTTACGGTTTTCGCAATTTTCCCTTTATCTGTGCTATAAGACGTTGCTTCGTACCAAATTTCAAGATTCTGAGTTCACGGGAAGTACCCTGTAGGTTTTGATTCCCTTGCGAGTTTCGAAAATTTGCGGCATAAACGGCTGTATCTTTTGATTGCGTTGATGTTTGATTTTTTCACAGTAGACCTGAGTATTTTATATAAATTTCAGCTTGATACCTCCACGCGTTCCTGAGGAAAAAGGGTCTTGACAGACGGACGGACGGACGGACAACAAAGTGATCCTACAAGGGTTCCGTTTTTTCCTTTCGAGGTACGGAACCCTAAAAATGGTAAAAAAAATGAATTTGCCGAAAGCACAAAAAAGTACCACTTGCGGTGTAAAAAATGGGTGGTATTTACCTACGTCATTTGATACAAATATGACACTTGTAGCAACAAATAGCAATTTGTATGTAGGTACAGAAAAACCCAGTCTACCAGTTCCTGCATGGCCAGAAGTGACGTAAATTGCTTTAATTTGGTGTCAAACTCGTTACTTTTTACTTTTAAACCAGTCTGCCGTTAGAATATGGCATGTAATTGGTAAAAGATTTAAGTATTTTTTACAGTAGCTCAGGCATTTGCTCGTGGACAGGTGGAGAAGGCTAAAGGCCCAAAGGCGGTCGGTTTATTTTTTGTTATTGTTTATTTGAAGTGAATGAATTAGGTGAAGTACTGGATATGGGCGTCGGCAAGCCCCGTCCAGTGCGTAATGAGTTGGCACTCCAGGTCGTACCTCCTCACCTCGCTCAGCTCCAGCTCTATCACTTCCACCTGGAAAAAGTTTATGTCAGATTATTACTGCTTTACATTATTCTTGCACCATTTAAATGACCGAGGAAGACCAAGACGTGCGTTTCTAGATCAAGCCAAAGAAAAAGCTAACGTCATGACGTACCAAGACCTAGAAGAATTAGCGGAAAACAGGAATGACCGGCGATTACTCCACCGGTGATGCACGTCGCTCCCGAGACGCTCTCGTTCGACCCCGGACCGCACCATCTGCCAGGGGAGTACCTACTTGCGACAGTGGAACCAGACAGTATTTTTACTTACGGACCACCTCCTCGACTTCTGGCTTACCATCAGGCGGGCCGTCTGTTTCCCTTAATTGACAATTACAAGAGAGTCATAAAGTCGTGTTTTTATTTACTTGCTAACACTACACTGCAGATGGGCTCAAGTCGAAAATGAAATTGGTAGAGCTGTTACTTAAAAGTTAGAGATAACGACCTCATCATCATCAACGTTAAAATGATAGGCACACCAGAGTCAGCTTGGTAAATAAATAAAGCGCTAATCAATGATATTTACTATGGATGGCTTATATTTACTATTCATAAACGTCTTTGATGGTTTACCGTTGAATAACCGACCCACGTTTCATCGAATATCACTTCATAGACAACATTTCAATTATTTTAATTTCATCGACAATTCACTCCGTCGAAAAAACGATACAAGGTAATTCAAAGCAAGGATTTTCAATTAGAAGATGAGTCGTTTCGTATGTGGATTATATCGCGAAAGTATGTTACGTAATTTGTCAGTTCATATTGATTTAAGTCATGTTTCGTATAGTTACAAAAAGAACCCGAGCAGTGACTAAACGCAATCCGCGCAGCCTGCGCGCATTATACGAGTAAGTGGGTGGGTGGGTAAGGGGTTTTATTTTGTAGGGGGTCATAGTTCTAACTAACCTAACCTACTTTCTGGTAGCCGTTTAATTTTGTAGGGGGTCATAGTTCTAACTTAACCTAACCTACTTTCTGGTAGCCGTTTAATTTTGTAGGGGGTCATAGTTCTAACTTAGCCTAACCTACTTTCTGGTAGCCGTTTACTTTTGTAGCGGGTCATAGTTCTAACCTAACCTACTTTCTGGTAGCCGTTTTATTTTGTAGGGGGTCATAATTCTAACCTAACCTACTTTCTGGTAGCCGTTTTATTTTGTAGGGGGTCATAGTTCTAACCTAACCTACTTTCTGGTAGCCGTTTTATTTTGTAGGGGGTCATAGTTCTAACCTAACCTAACCTACTTTCTGGTAGCCGTTTTATTTTGAAGGGGATCATAGTTCTAAAATAAATAAAACGTACAACATACCTCTATAAAATTGTATTGTACTAATACGTCGAACAAGTAAAAGGCGATGTCTCGTTCTGCCACTTAAAATACTTATGAATTGACTAATCGATCGACTAATATTCGTTGAATAGATAAATTAAGGAATAAGAATAATTTAAATAAATTGTCTATGAAATAAAATAGCACCAAGTAATAATCCTTGAACTGAAATTTCGATGAATCGTTGTCGATGAAATGATATTCGATGAAAAGGGTGTCGGCGAAACAAGGGTATCCCGTCTCTGGTACGTAATTAGTAGTTTATGTAACTGTTACGTAATAAGGGTCCTTAAAGTACGAGTGTGGTTTTATTATTTTCATAATAAGATCACACGAGTGTTTTAAGGCCTAATTACGTACAGTTGCATACACTGCTTTATCTACACACATATTATAAATCCTAAATGATGTGTTCGGAAACCAGTAGAATGACCACCATTGCACCGCCACCAACTCGATTGTGTCGGCGGTCGCGCGGGCGCGTGCCGGCGGTCGGGGAAAGGGCGGATCTTGGTAACGTTACCGTGGGTAATGAATTTTCATACGTTTTTACCATACTGTCAGAGATGTTACGTTACTGGTTGCAATAATGGTGGTAATTACATGCGGTTTCCGAACGCGGAATAGAGGATTTATGATATTGGTGTAGATAAATTAACTAATGTTCGTTTCTCCTTATCTGTCACTTTGGCAGTTGTGTTTGTTAGAAACAGACAAAACATACATTAACTAATTTTAGCCTGTGAGACGTTTATGAAGAAAGGGGATAACAAAATAAGCACAAAAAATACTTCCAGTGTTATTTCATAACCTAGCAACGTACGATTCGGTTATGTTTATCTATTTTGATAATCTTTACATCTTTTATTTATTTTTTATACTACGACGGTGGCAAACAAGCATATATCATAGGCGCTTATACCGTTATGTCATCTTGGTCGGATGTTCACATCCGACGTTACGGAATTCGAGTCGATTTGCATAAAGTTTATATAATAAACTAGCTTTTGCCTGTGACTTCGTCTGCGCGGGATTAACATTCGCCATAAGGAAATAATGAAACGCCTTAGTAAAATCTCATAGCCCGTATAAAAACAGCACGCATGCTATTTTACGTCTACAGTGAGCATCAATTCAATACAAACTTTCGCTCCCCATTTTACCCCTTAAAGGATTATTTCTGGGATAAAAACTACCCCAACCCCGCCCCGGGACTTAAAATTAGTTCATACCAAATTTCATCGCAATCGGTTCAGCGGTTTAAGCGCCAAGAGGTAACAGACAGACAGATGCACTTTCGCATTTATACCTATAATATTAGTATGGACACAAATTATATGGATACAATTATAGTGCTGGAGCCCGCCTAACTGGAAATTTATCAAAATCCTAACCAATTTTCTTCCATATAGCGTTGTAGAGCCCATCTCGGAGATCATGAAAACGTAAGTCTTAAAGGTCTTCAATGGCCATAAGTATGTATAGCGTCAAGTTGAAAATACAATTTTTTGGCCTAAATTTCTCAACGAGCCTACCGCTCCAAATTTTGACACATGATTAAGCCCACGTCAAATAACCTACATACCAATTTTAAGACCATTCTGGTGGGCACATAGGGTTTTAGGACCAGTTGAAGTTGCAATTTTTTTGTCTAAATTTATCAACGAGCCTACCGCGCCAAATTTTGACAGTAGTTAAAGGACCCATTCAACACACCAAATCCCAATTTTAAGACCATTCTGGTGGGCACATAAGATTTTAAGACCATTTTAAGAAATAGTCGACTTCATAGAAAAAATAGCAAATGACTATAAATTCCTTAAAAAAAAATTTTGCTAGCACAAACACAACTGCATATTCATATATAAGTGTCTTGTAATTAAAAATGCCCTAAAAGTATTTCGCAATAAGTCGAAAATTGGAGAAATTCGTCATAGCAGTACTTTAGTCACGGGGGTCTTAAATCACTAAAATTATTGTTTAGTTTAAACTTAATGTCACATAATATGATTTGAAAAGCCAGACATAAAGCCTATAAACATTTTGTACCAGTCGCTCATAAGTCTAAACTGATAAGCGTCAAGTTAGGTGCACTGAGAATATATTACTAACTGAAAAATTACGTAAATTTATTTTAAATCCTACCGTTCTACATTTTGACAAACGGCTTAGCCCACATCAAATAACCTACATACCAATTTTAAAACCAATCCGGTGAGCCCATAAGATTTTAAGACCAGTTGAAGTTGCAATTTTTTGGTCTAAATTTATCAACGAGTCTACCGCTCCAAATTTTGACAGTAGTTAAAGGACCCATTCAACACACCAAATCCCAATTTTAAGACCATTCTGGTAGGCACATAAGATTTTAAGACCATTTTAAGAAATAGTCGACTTCATAGAAAAAATAGCAAATGACTAAAAATTCCTTAAAAAAAAATTTTGCTAGCACAAACACAACTGCATATTCATATATAAGTGTCTTGTAATTAAAAATGCCCTAAAAGTATTTCGCAATAAGTCGAAAATTGGAGAAATTCGTCATAGCAGTACTTTAGTCACGGGGGTCTTAAATCACTAAAATTATTGTTTAGTTTAAACTTAATGTCACATAATATGATTTGAAAAGCCAGACATAAAGCCTATAAACATTTTGTACCAGTCGCTCATAAGTCTAAACTGATAAGCGTCAAGTTAGGTGCACTGAGAATATATTACTAACTGAAAAATTACGTAAATTTATTTTAAATCCTACCATTCCAAATTTTGACAAACGACTTAGCCCACATCAAATAACCTACATACTAATTTTAAAACCAATCTGGTGGGCGCATAAGATTTTAAGACCAGTTGAAGTTGCAATTTTTTGGCCTTAATTTTGACAGTAGTTAAAGGACCCATTCAACACACTAACTCCCAATTTTAAGACCATTCTGGTGGGCACATAAGATTTTAAGACCATTTTAAGAAATAGTCGACTTCATAGAAAAAATAGCAAATTACTATAAATTCCTTAAAAATAAATATTTTGCTGGCAGAAACATAACTGCCTATTCAAATATTCAATAGTTTTAAGACCAGTTGAAGTTGCAATTTTTTGGCCTAAATTTATCAACGAGCCTACCGCTCCAAATTTTGACAGTAGTTAAAAGACCCCTTCGACAAACCAAATCCTTATTTTAAGACCATTCTGGTGGGCACATAAGATTTTAAGACCATTTTAATAAATAGTCGATTTCATACAAAAAATTGCAAAATACTGTTAATTCGTTAAAAAAATATTTAGCTGGCACAAGCACAACTGCATATTCATATTTAAGTGTCTTGTAATTTAAAATGCCGTAAAAGTGTTCCGCAATAAGTCAAAAATTGGAGAAATTCGTCATAGCAGTACTTTAGTCACGGGGGTCTTAAATCACTTAAATTATTATTCATTTTAAAATTAATGGCTTAAAGTTTGATTTTAAAAGCCAGACGTAATGCCTATAGGCATTTTCTACCAGTCGCTCATAACTCTAAACTGATAAGCGTCAAGTTAGGTGCACTGAGAATATATTACTCACTGAAAAAATGACGTGAATTTATTTTATATCCTACCGTTCCAAATTTTGGCAAACGGTGTAGCCCACTCCAAATAACCTACATACCCATTTTAAGACCAATCCGGTGGGCGCATAAGATTTCAAGACCAGTTGAAGTTGCTATTTTTTGGTCTTCATTTCTCACCGAGCCTACCGCTCCAAATATTGACACTAGTTAAAGGACCCATTCAACAAACCAAATCCCAATTTTGAGACCATTTTAGTGGGCGTATAGGATTTTAAGACAATTTTAATAAAGAGTCGATTTCATACAAAAAATAGCAAATTACTATAATTTCGTTCAAAAAATATACTTAATTGGCAGAAACACAAATGCATATTCATATTTAAGTGTCTTATGATTCGAAATGCCGTAAAAGTATTCCGAAATAAGTCGATAATTGGGGAAATTCGTCATAGCAGGAATTTAGTCGCGGGGGTTTAAATCACTAAAATATTTTTTTTTTTAAACTTAATGGCACAAAACATGATTTAAAATGCTGGACGTAATTCCTATACCTATTTTTTACCAGTCCCTCATACATAACCCTAAACTAACAAGCGTCATATCAAGTTAGGCGCACTGAGAATATTAACTGCGAGCCCACCGTTGTTAAATTTAGGCAAAAAATTGCAACTTCAACTGGTCTTAAAATCTTATGGGCCCACCGGATTGGTTTTAAAATTGGTATGTAGGTTATTTGATGTGGGCTAAGCCGTTTGTCAAAATGTAGAACGGTAGGATTTAAAATAAATTTACGTAATTTTTCAGTTATTAATATATTCTCAGTGCACCTAACTTGACGCTTATCAGTTTCGACTTATGGAAAACCTTTATAGGCATTACGTCTGGCTTTTCAAGTCATATTTTGTGACTTTAAGTTTAAAACAAATAATAATTTTAGTGATTTAAGACCCCCGTGACTAAAGTACTGCTATGACGAATTTCTCCAATTTTCGACTTATTGCGGAATACTTTTAGGGCATTTTTAATTACAAGACACTTATATATGAATATGCAGTTATTTTCGTGCCAGCAAAATTTTTCTTTAAGGAATTTATAGTAATTTGCTATTTTTTTTATGAAGTCGACTATTTCTTAAAGAATTGCAACTTAACTGGTCTTAAAATCTTATGCGCCCACCAGATTGGTTTTAAAATTGGTATGTAGGTTATTTGATGTGGGCTAAGTCGTTTGTCAAAATTTGGAACGGTAGGACTTAAAATAAATTTACGTAATTTTTCAGTTAGTAATATATTCTCAGTGCACCTAACTTGACGCTTATCAGTTTAGACTTATGAGCGACTGGTACAAAATGTTTATAGGCTTTATGTCTGGCTTTTCAAATCATATTATGTGACATTAAGTTTAAACTAAACAATAATTTTAGTGATTAAAGACCCCCGTGACTAAAGTACTGCTATGACGAATTTCTCCAATTTTCGACTTATTGCGGAATACTTTTAGGGCATTTTTAATTACAAGACACTTATATATGAATATGCAGTTGTGTTTGTGCCAGCAAAATTTTTTTTTAAGGAATTTATAGTCATTTGCTATTTTTTCCATGAAGTCGACTATTTCTTAAAATGGTCTTAAAATCTTATGTGCCTACCAGAATGGTCTTAAAATTGGGATTTGGTGTGTTGAATGGGTTCTTTAACTACTGTCAAAATTTGGAGCGGTAGACTCGTTGATAAATTTAGACCAAAAATTTGCAACTTCAACTGGTCTTAAAATCTTATGGGCCCACCGGATTGGTTTTAAAATTGGTATGTAGGTTATTTGATGTGGGCTAAGCCGTTTGTCAAAATGTAGAACGGTAGGATTTAAAATAAATTTACGTAATTTTTCAGTTAGTAATATATTCTCAGTGCACCTAACTTGACGCTTATCAGTTTCGACTTATGAGCGACTGGTAGAAAACGTTTATAGGCATTACGTCTGGCTTTTCAAATCATATTTTGTGACTTTAAGTTTAAAACAAATAATAATTTTAGTGATTTAAGACCCCCGTGACTAAAGTACTGCTATGACGTATTTCTCAAATTTTCGACTTATTGCGGAATATTTTTAGGGCATTTTTAATTACAAGACACTTATTTATGAATATGCAGTTGTTTTTGTGCCAGCAAAATTTTTTTTTAAGGAATTTATAGTAATTTGCTATTTTTTTTATGAAGTCGACTATTTCTTAAAATCTTATGTGCCCACCAGAATGGTCTTAAAATTGGGATTTGGTGTGTTGAATGGGTCCTTTAACTACTGTCAAAATTTGGAGCGGTAGGCTCGTTGATAAATTTAGACCAAAGAATTGCAACTTCAACTGGTCTTAAAATCTTATGCGCCCACCAGATTGGTTTTAAAATTGGTATGTAGGTTATTTGATGTGGGCTAAGTCGTTTGTCAAAATTTGGAACGGTAGGACTTAAAATAAATTTACGTAATTTTTCAGTTAGTAATATATTCTCAGTGCACCTAACTTGACGCTTATCAGTTTAGACTTATGAGCGACTGGTACAAAATGTTTATAGGCTTTATGTCTGGCTTTTCAAATCATATTATGTGACATTAAGTTTAAACTAAACAATAATTTTAGTGATTAAAGACCCCCGTGACTAAAGTACTGCTATGACGAATTTCTCTAATTTTCGACTTTTTGCGGAATACTTTTAGGGCATTTTTAATTACAAGACACTTATATATGAATATCCAGTTGTGTTTGTGCCAGCAAAATATTTTTTTTAAGGAATTTAGAGTAATTTGCTATTTTTTCTATGAAGTCAACTATTTCTTAAAATGGTCTTAAAATCTTATGTGCCCACCAGAATGGTCTTAAAATTGGGATTTGGTGTGTTGAATGGGTCCTTTAACTACTGTCAAAATTTGGAGCGGTAGGCTTGTTGATAAATTTAGGCCAAAAAATTGCAACTTCAACTGGTCTTAAAATCTTATGTGCCCACCAGAATTGTCTTAAAATTGGTATGTAGGTTATATGACGTGGGCTTAATCATTTGTCATAATTTGGAGCGGTAGGCTCGTTGATAAATTTAGGCCAAAAAATTGTATTTTCAACTTGACGCCATACATACTTATGGCCATTTAAGACCTTTAAGACTTATGTTTTAATGATCTCCGAGATGGGCTCTACAATGCTATATGGAAAAAAATTGGTTAGGATTTTGATAAATTTCCAGTTAGGCGGGCTCCAGCACTATTATGTTCACCTTGTCCGGGCACGTTGTGTTGTCGAATACCAACTCTTCGTCGTAGTAGTCAAGCGCTGGGAATTGATATTCCGATTCTCTATCTCTCCTTCTTGTGTCAGTAATTGCTTCTTCTACTCTATTTAAGTTCGTTTTAAAGTTATCTGAATTCGAATTAGTTACATTTTCATTATTAGCTTCAATGTTCTTTTCAACAGTTTCATATTTGGTTGTTAAAGTCATTTTATTCTCTGCAACTTCTGTTTTTAAACAATTAGCGATTTTAATATCTTCGTCACTAACGTGTAAAGGATCGGCAGGTACGTATTCAATCTTTCCGTCATGGTTTCTTATGCTCTTCTTCACTGCTTCTACCTTCTGTGGGTCAAGATTGGCCAGACAATCTTCTGTGTTTTCATCTTCTTGGTGGCGACTTTTTAATTTTGTGACTTCGAAGTCTTTCACATCAATTTTCCCTTGGACTGTAGTAGATTTCTTAGTTTCGTCTTTATATTCTGGTGTTACTTTTAAATTGGATTCACCTGTTTCCCTTACTGTCGTTGTTTTAGCTGTTGTCATTTCTTCATTAGTTATTTGTGCGAATAAACATATTGTTAGAAATAAATAATTAGATATTAAGTTCATGTTAATATTATACCTGCTCGAGTATATTTGCGTGGAGGAGGAGTGATTGGTTTGAAATTTAATTAAATCTCTGAATGTTATTGTTACGCTCGGCCACGACTGAAATGTATACAACGTGTAACTGAAATAAGCGTAGACTCGGAGGGTGTTATTCTAATATTATTTAATACATAACTTTAACTGTAACGTAATACATTACTTTTTTTAAACATTAATATCTGTCTTTTAATATGAATATGCTATGCAAAAAAAATGTAAAATAGATGATGAGACGAAAATAGTAGTTTATGTAACTATTACGTAATAAGGGTCCTTAAAACATGAGTGTGGTTTTATGAAATGAGCCGCAGGCGAATTTCATAATAAGATCACACGAGTGTTTTAAGGCCTAATTACGTACAGTTGCATACACTGCTTTATCTACACTCATATTATATATATTAAATTAAGTGTTCGGAAACCATAGAATGACCGCCATTTTACCGTCATGGCCAACTCGATTGTGCCGGCGCTCGCGCGGGACCAATCGAGTTGGCCATGGCGGTAACATTATGTTATCAAATTCGATGTTCCAAATTTGAAACTCATTGCTTAACAATATTTGAGCATGCAACGTTAAAATTACGTTACTGCCGCAGATAAGAAACTTATCATAGTTAAATCGTTTGTTGTAATGCTTGTCATTGTCTACGGTTTTTGAACGCATTTTAGAGTACTTACAGTATGAGTGTAGATAAAAAAACAATTTATAAAGGACGGTTCATTACTATACTCTTTACTGGTCTCACTAACGAATGGGAGGGGAAAAGCGCTGAAAACCTGCCGGTTAGACGTCCGACTTACAATCCGGAGGTCTCGGGTTCAAATCCCGGCTCGTACCACTCGGTTTTTTGGAACTGATGTACGAAATATCAATTGATATTTACTTACCAGTCACTTTTTGGTGTAGCAAATCAAAAAATAGTGACGATATCGGAACTAATCCCGATATGCGCTAGTTTCCCATCTGGTTTGGAAGGTCAGAAGGCGGTCACTTTCGTTAAAACTAGTGCCTACACCAATTGATGGGATTAGGTTGCCAAGCGCATTCCAGACATAACTGAGCCGTGGCAAAAGCCGGGACAAAACGCTAGAAGGATGATACCGAACAAATGGAAGGGGCTATTTTATTCAAATTTCTAATCAAGTTTTAACACAGTAAAAAAGGTAAAAATAATAAAATTCAGTTACACAAGGCGAACTTTATGCTAAAAGTCAACTTACAGGCCATGTGAACATATGATTTGGTGTATATCACAAACTAATTTAATTGCATATTTTGTAGCACACTTCGGTATTGAAGGTTTTACTCGATGAAGACATGAACCAAACCATAACATAACATTCAAATAAATGCCGATTATTAAGAAAATTGTGTGAAAAATGTATAGTCGCATGGTAAATCAAATATTTAGAGCCATATTTAGTTTACTTCATATATGTGTTTACATAATATCTAACATTTAGCCAGCTTTTAATTCTGCTACTTATAACTTTCATAAATCTGTAATGATGATTAAAGTACGAGTTCCTCCTCTGCATATTTGTCGGATGAATTATTTCAGAATAAATAAATCGAATAATTGTTCGAATTACGAGTTACGAGTGCATATAAGAAACTCACCAAGTGACACTATTTTCATGAAAAAATTAAAAACGTTGACTGAATTTGCCTGTTTCAATGTAAATTATTTTATGGTTCCATAGAGGATCCATAGAAAATGTTAATTTAGTACCTATCTACCAAATACCTATTCGTTTTTTATAACAATTATACCACATTAATTTTTTTATTTCATTAAGATTAAGATTTATAATGAATATATAAAACTTATAAATAAAAAATTTGGCCGAGGTCCGCACCGCTGTCTCTGGGTAGGGTGCCCAGAAGGCTGGCCGCATTGCCCCGCTGGATAGCAATGCTTATCCGCTGGGCGAAATAGTGACCAGCCCTCTGGTCACCAGACGCCTCTATACCTATTCTAAATGTATGTCTAATTGTAACTTTATATTTTATCTTGACATGTATATCGACATTTTAATACCTAAATAATAACAACATTGTATGTATCAAATTAATTATAGTATTTAAGGAAAGTACCCTTAAAAATGTATACCTACTCAGGACCTGTACAATTTTAATTTTACCAATAAAATATCTGTATCTGTTATTAGCATAATGCCCAAATCGGCTTTTAAAAATAATAAGATTTGTTAGCAATTTATTAAACCTCACTCCATTACAGCTCCATCTATGAAGGTTTATACAACTCGACCCTTTGCAGTGGATGAGAGGAAACTTAAACTCAAGTACTTTGGAAAGCCTTCTACGGATGGCGCTGTATGGGAAAATTACAGCCCTAGCGACAGACGAGCGAACATTTCGTTCATGTAGATTTCAATAGATGGCATGGCAAGTAAATCTAGAATATGAATCGTGTGAAAAGCATAGCACCAAACAGCATTTTTTTTTTGTGGTGCCGACAGCAGACATATTGTTACATATTATATGAATCATTTTATAAATTGTTTTACAAATATTTAAAAGCGGGTGAGATGTTCGACACCATCGTGCTATCTTCACAATAAAGTCGTGTCAAGCTCATTATGACCACCTTGCCCGCTTAGCTATTTCTGCTACTGACTGTACTGCTGACTCACGGACGGCAGCGACACGCAGTTTTTGATATATCTACAGTGCAGTGTTTAATAATAAAAAAACTAAATATTATAATAATTTATTACACAGTGGACAACGAACTACAAATGTGTGTGATTAAAAAATAATGGACGAAGGCACCGAACATATATGTATTACGTCCCGTCCCTCCCGTGACCACGAGTGCACGATAGTGCGCGAAACGTAGGGATAGAAAGTTAAATATACATACAGCCTTGGTCAGAAGTGTTGAGCACCCTTCCGATTTTCATACAAAACTCGAAAGTTTAGATCGGCGTTTCTATCTTTTTTGAAGTTATTTTATCAATTAATTCAAACTGAACACGCATGTTTTGTTGAAGTGAGTAGTAACTGCATAGAATATTTGCAATTCATCGCACCGACCTAAATTCGCATTTTTGGGACCTCCACTTTTCATATTTTATAGGTACCTTGAAAGTGTTATTAAGTGAAGTTTTCTAGATATATCAATAAAATATAACATTTTACGTCATCGTTCATTGTTATGATAGGGAATTCATACTTAACATTAGTGTCCGACCGAAATTTCGGTTTCGGTTTCGGTTTCGGCCAGTTTCGGCCAAAAAATCAAGTTTTGGCCCGAGTTTCGGTTTCGGCCAAAAACGGCCGAACCCTTCGGCCGCACCGAAACTTACAACATCGTACCTTCGGGTCGCACTCGGCTAACGTCGGGCGCGCTCGGCACAGCTGGCAATATGGCGTCGCTCGCCTGACTCCGCCGGCAACTACCTAAATCTGTGCGCTTTGCTCGTGTAGACGTGTCAATACGTGTTGTGTTTGTTCCGCGAATAATGGTAAGTAGTTTGATCAAGTATTTTAGTTTGTTTTTGTTGTGAATTCGTCATGTCATAGTTAATATTTAACGCTTTATTTTTATAGTTTGCTAACCTATTGACGAATATATTTAATTTTAAAGGTGTAAGTGCCAAGGTTAAGTACCTGCTTCATTAAAGTTTAAAATTCATCTTAGTTGCGTGTACTATTAATGTAATAACGATTGTAGGTACCTGCCTATGCAATAAAATGAAAGGTGAATAGTTATTAATTTAAATTTAATATTGACGTGTAATGTTAATGTAATGTTGCGAGTAATGTAATGGTGTGAGTAGGTATTTTGACGATTTACGAGTAACGTACGCTTAGGGTTAGTGTTGGGCTTCTGGGTTTGGTTGTACACATAATTAATAGTAAACGCGATTAATCCGGTAAAATAAATTGTTTTAATTAATGAATAATTTTATTGTTTTAAGTAAAAAATGTCACAAAAGGAAAGACATCCGATTTGGCAATTTTTTGAGAAATCTACAGCTGTGTTACAAATAATGTATTTTTTTCACTTTATAGGGTAGTTAAATTTTCAAACAGAACCTCTGTAACTGTGCTGAAATTTCATTGTGATAAATCTTTGAAAGTAGAAACCTGTAATTATAGGTCGGCGAGATATTAATTTTAGAAAAAAACGGGCTTACTAACATTTTTTCGACTTTTTAAGGACTTTTTTTTTTTGTGAAAGGTTCGGTTTCGGTTTCGGTTTCGGCCGAAACTACAATGAAACCGAACCTTCGGTTTCGGTTTCGGTTTCGGCAAAATAACATGTTTCGGTCGGTCACTACTTAACATCAAAATTGTAAACAAAAAAGAGCTATGCTCAACACTTCTGGCCAAGGCTGTATAGTACACTTACGCGATAGATTCCGTTTATGTTATTATGTTAATAATTCTTTTGTTACCATACCTAAAACGGGAGTTTAACTGTTAGTTTTGTATGTGGCGTTATGTTAAAAAACATTTTAAAAACCTTAACTAAAATGAAAATATAATAAATAAATAAAATATTTTTAAAACAACCTATTGTAATGATTTAAAAGCTTGAGGCACTGTCTGATATAGAAGTTACTGTTTTTCAGTGCCACAAGCTTTAAAATCTTTATTAGAATTTGAGATTATTTATAAGATATTTACGTTCCTCGAACTCATCTATCTACGAACATCCTATGTTACGATGATGAGTCACGAACAGAAAGCTTATTCTGAACCTTACAATATACCTACTATTAAGGCTTGCAATTATTTGAATAATAGGAATATTTCGTATAATTTCCATACAAATTACTATTTGAAATATTCGGATTGCAAGCCCTACCTACTATACACATATATGACTCTTCTTCTTCTTATTTGTCGTTCCCTCATGGCTGAGGATCGTGACCAATTGACCATGTACGATGTCCCTCCATACAACGCGGTCAAGGGCCAAGTGACTAATGCCACTAAAATATAAATTATTTTTTTACTTTTTAGTTCACTTTTTGTACATTAGGTTGTTTAAAAAAAAATTATTTATTATATTAAAAAAATATTTTTTTACTCATTATATTTAAACAATATTTTTTTGCTTATTATATTTTCATTTATAGTTAAGTTTTTGAAATAAAAGCATGTTTTTTAAAAATATTTTTTTACTTCCTATTTTATTTTTTATTTTTGTCTTAAATTTTGGATGTTTCATTTATTATAACATTCACATACATACAGGGACCGGAAAACCCCTTCGTTTGATTAATCGATTCGATACGGTAACCCTATCAAAGTCTTACCCTGATGTTATGGTTACCCTATCATTGGGTACCCTATCGATATGGAAATCATTTTGAATAGGCTTAACCCTATTCAATGTGGTTTCCGAGTACAATGGGGTAAATATTTACCGCTTACCGTTTAACAGGGCTACCCTTTTCCTGTCTCTTTTCCGCGCAGGCAGGCGGTTCTATCTTTCTCATTTGAAATGGAACGGGAGAGGCGGCGGCGGAACAAATTGAGTGAATATAAGATTTGCTGTTGTGTATTCAGGAATAGTCACACTCACAGTATATTCCTCTGCTCGCGTACACAACTTTAAATTAAATTTAAAGATTTGACACAAACCAATACCTCTATTGTAGCGTTTGTTCCGGCTTTTGCCACGGCTCAGTTGAGCCTGAGGTACGCTTGGCAATCTAATCCCAAGAATTGGCGTAGGGACTTTCCTTTTCAGCTAATTAGGGGATGTAGATTTCGAAAATTAAGTCTGTTTTATAATCCAAGAATACGGCTATATATTTTTTATGAAAATTCGTCATGGTAGTTATTTCCCTAATCGGTTAATTAGGGGGTGTTTTCTATTTGTACTGTAAATTGGTTCATATACCTAAGTAAATACTTAATACAAATTGTAACATGAGTACAAAAGACCACGATGCTGCTTAGCTTACCATAAGGCGAATTTGCTACCGCCGTACTATTGAATTTATTGAATTTAAACTTTGGTGAGACATACTAACACTGTGCTGGTATTTAGTCTATTTTGTTTTGTTGTTTGTTTTGTTATTTAGTATAGTCACCGTCGCAGTATTAAAAAAACCGGCCAAGTGCGTATCGGACCACGTATAATGGAGGGTTCCGTAGCTTCAATGGAATAAGAACCGAACTATTGTCAAACGGTCGTATCTGATACCTATGGAAGAAGTTTTTTGGAGATAACTCAAAAATGGTTGAACCTACAGTGGTTCCTTTTTTACAATTTTTGTACAAACTCTAAAAATATTCCACCTACCTATCTGAAACTTTGCTGCCTCCGTAATTAAAATGATACCTGCAGTTGATACACTCAATTGGTTAATTAGGTGTAAACGAATAGCTGGCAACAAATATTTAAAACAAGCCTACTTTCAATAATAGATGCAGAGGCATTATTTTTGATGCCAACCCATTATTTACAGTTCCCTGTAAATTTTTTGGTCAGCTGTATAAGTTTTTTTGCTACCGTTTTTCAATAATAATGATACCTAATGTTTGAGGCTTATTTAATTTTATTGTCCGTTAAATATTATAACGCAACCAATTTATATTATTATATGCCTTAGAAAAGCTACCGGTTCAATATTTAGACGAAAAATTATAAGCCCTAGATAAATTAGGGATGTCACAAGCTTATTCGTACACTGATTTACACAAATCACTAGAATGTGATTTCTTAGTGTTTACATGTTCATGAATTTTATCGGCACACTTGTAATCTATAACCGCAGGCCGTTTTTTTTAAACTTTGTAGTTTTATTGTTTTCTGTTGCCGCGATGATTATAAATAATATATTTTACAATAATATTCTTCAGTTCCGTGTTATTGTAAATATCGTGACGCAGATTCATGCGTCACTTACGTACTTGTTAGAACTTGACAGCTATGGTGACAGGCGATAAAAGGTTGGCTAGATAAATTAGGGATTTCACAAGCTATAGTCATTCGTATACTTATTAACACAAATTATTGGGAATACAGTAAAACAATGGTTTTCATAAAATAAAGAAATGAGTTTTATTTATAACTTTCACATCACAGTAAACTCTCCCATCACCATAGATTCGTACAGACTACATAGTAAAATATTGGTGCAACAGTGCTGCCACCATAACAATTTGGTTTAAGTAAACTAGATTACATTGCATACTACCAACACGCCCCCTCAATGCCATCATCCCTACATTTTACAAAAGAAATAAATTAACTTTAACTTACTGGTCTCACAGACCACAGTTATTTATAAACTTAGATAACAAATTTTTGCTTAATGCCTTAGTAAACATATCAGCTGTCTGATTCTCTGCTTTTATGCAGTTAAGTACCCATTGCATATGCAGTTAAGTGCCCATGCATTAAGTACCCATGAAACTCTGCGATTTAATTATTTTTGATCTTTAATAAAAAAAAATGTAATTTAATAACACAACTCATGAGGTTGCCATGTCATATTGTTAACTTGGTCAATCACAGGATGAAAATGTTTAATAATTGTATGGGCACACTCGTAATCTAAAGCGAGTGTGTCCTTGTTAGGCACCGATATTCCGACCGGCAGCGGCAGGCCATTCCTGCTGAGCCTGTCTTCAGCGTGGTTCCCGCAAGACCACGTCACTACACCGATCACTCGATGGTTTTTGTCTAAGACCACATGCCCCAGCCCGAGCATGTAGCGGTGGCATTTCGTATTGTTCTGAAAATGCTCATCGATGGAGCACGAGTGGGCACATGGCACCTCGTAATCGTTTGAGTTGCTCTCCGCCGGAAGTATCTTGTTACATAGCGTGGTGCTCGCACGCATTCCTTCTAGTTTGTATAAGTGCACAGAATCTGGGTTGTCGTGCTGAAATAAAGAATAACAGAATGTTTAAGATTTATTTATTGACCGAGCGTTAGCGAACGTTTCCGTTTCAGCTTGGGCCGAAATGCTTTCGTATGTCGGGATGTTCTCCTCTACAGGTCGCATTTCTTAATGGATTCCCGTAAGATTTTGTGAGTGGATTCTCAAAATTTTTCAGACGTGGACGTTTTTTTGAAATTTTACAAAATGGTGGAAACGGCAGAAAGGGCTTAAGCGCCATTCAGATCCATGACGCTTAAGACCATTTTCAATTTGCTAAGACTTAATTTAATAAACTTAAGCGCCATGATGATCTATTAGTAAGGGAGCCCATGACACTGAACCTAGTTCGATAAGTCTCCTACATGAGATATATATAATTAGACGCGTCTTTAATGGGAGAACACGAAATGCCGATGCTGCATTGCAAAAAAAGTTAGTACGCTAAGTCTCCTAGATTTCCTTTGTTCCTTGTAGCAGGGGAGGGGTAGGGCTACACGATAATGCGGTGCTGCAAACCCCCGTGCGTGGCCTTGTCAGTGGCAGCAGCATCAAGAGATTGTAGATGTATGCAAAAACAAAGCGCCTGATCGTTTAAAATATATAATCATTTTAATAACGTAACATCTTTTTGCAGTTCAGGCGCTAAGTTTAGGTTTTTTTTTGTTATAAAATGATCAGGCGCTTTGTTTTTGCATACATCTACAATCTCTTGATGCTGCTGCCACTGACAAGACCACGCACGGGGGCTTGCAGCACCGCATTATCGTGTAGCCCTGCCCCTCCCCTGCTTCGAGGAACAAAGGAAATCTAGGAGACTTATCGTACTAGAAACCGGATTTTTTTAATTTTTTCAAAAAAATAATTTTAATACGCCACCACTTTTTTTGCATTCCAGCATCAGCATTTCATGTTCCCCCATTTAAGACGCGTCTAATTATATATATATCTCACCTAGGAGACTAAGGGCCTGTTTCACAATCTCCAGATAAACTTATTTGCCACTTAAAATTATTGCTATCCTTTTCCCCAGTCATATAAAAGAAAAGGACAGCAAACATTTATCTGACAGATATGCTTTAACTGGAGATTGTGAAATAGGCCATTATCGAACTAGGTTCAGTGTCATGGGCTCCCTTACTATTAAGACCGTTGTGAGTTCGCTGAGATAATGACATGTGAGTTCGCGAAAATTTTTGTCGAATACGTAGCCTAATTTGACCCAACGATTTAAGCCTTACGTGGTGCAATTGAATGACGGTTTGACTATCGGCCATTATCTACGAGTACATAAGACGTCTCAGGTTCGATCCCTCGCATATGACATTCTTTTAGTATTTATTTTAGTTTAAATTTCGTATAATAGGGCCATCTACATTAGTTGACTTAGGGCGGGTTGCACCAAACCGCCTGTTAAAGTAAGCCAAATTTTACGCTAATCGGAGGTTCTTAACGATTGGCGCAGGGTGTTCCTGTTAATTTTGAACACAGCTAATAGAGGGCACTATATTAAAAATACTGCTAACAGTGTTTTTTAATTCCTAATTTTATTTTCTCCGTTTTATAAAAAGGATGCTAAACAATTTCTAATTTTTCACACAATCTGTCAGCTAAAGGAGATGCTAATTTTTGGGCCAAGGTGTAGTACTATTAGTTATACTGTTGCCAAGGAGATATAAAATTTATGGACCGTTTTATTTATAGTTGGGTATTCCAGTTTTTCTTTATTTGGGTACTTTTTAGGTGATTTTGACTCGGAATCACGAGCTTCTTATGACTTAAAGACTGTATCGACAATTATAAATGGGCGAATCAACTATTTCTTGTATCGAATCAACTTTTTTTCCAAAAAAATGGATATTGATTTTTACTGATAATATCGTTTAATTTGGAAAATAACATTATAAAAGATTGCAAATATAAGCAGTGCATCGCTCGTATTTACGTTTTTATTGCTTTTAAGCATGAATTTGATAACAAAGTCACGAAAAACGTCTACTGGGTAACGGACACGAGTTTCGGGATTTTGAATAGGAAACAACATTTAATTAGAAGTAAATTATTTTTTTTGTGAAAATTATTCAAATTCTACACAATTACATTAGAATAAGAATGAAAATCAATCTCAATTTCGTAATATTGACGTCGATATGGTCTCCTGAGTCACAAGTGTAATTTGAGGACAATGTTTTTTACATAATTCGGTATACCCTAATATTAGGACTTAAAAATCCCAATGGTACAAGTCAGAGATAAAAGTTAAAAAAATATTTGTATTTAATATTAATCTACTTTTCTTATAACGCATTTAAAAGACGATAAACTACTACAAACGGAGAGAACAACATTATCAGCCAAGAGACAACATGTGTGACTCAAGAGACATAATTACACTTACCTCGCATAATTGGCATGAAAAATATAATTTTTAGACGTGTAGATTACTTATAAAATAACATTTTATCGTTGTATTATATAAATGCCCCAAGGTATTTACGACAGATACGAAACTCTACACTGAGCATCGCCCGACATGCTCTTGGCCGGTTTTTTTTGCATTGTTATCTCAGAAATCACCCGTTAACGATTACTAATGAAATCCCCAGCCAGGTTATACGTAGCCTATAAAAATTGTAAAATATTTTATCAGGACTACTGTCCTCTAGCGTATCCATCTATCAACTTTACTTCAACTTTAGTTCCGCCTCCAGGGTAGCGGGAGAGAAATTGGCGGTTAATTAGCCGCTTACTGACTAATACTGACACAGCCCGAATTCCGCGCGGGCGGAGCCGCGGGCACTGCTAGTGAATAATAATCGTTCAGTGTGCCTTTGCTTTATGCGGGGGCTCCGCCCCCCGAGTCCCCTTTATCCCTTCGTAAGTCGTTAATTTTAAAAATACTATTTTTTCTCCCGTCTTAAACATTCAACCTAACATTATTTTGTATGAAAAAAAATCGTTTAGTGTGTACACGTTTTCTCCCGTCTTAAATATTCAACCTTAGAATTTGGCACTAGAACACGTATATATAAATACCATTAACTGCTACAACTTTGCCTACGATGCACCTGGCTTCAAAAACATGGTTTTCTTCACCATACAGCTATTTATATCTTATTCCTGAGATAGCTGGTGAGCAAATTAGCTAGCAAATCTAAATTGTGGTGGTAGGAAATATGTAGTTGCATTTTATTTAATGTTGTTTTCTCCACTTTCTTTTGGGAAATTTTTGATGATATCGATTCAAAATCCCGAACTCTTTCGATTCCAGTAGGATACAAAATGTCTCCCTATTTTCTTATATTTTTCAATAGTTCCATTCTCTTGCCGTTATAATAAAGACTGTGTCGAAAATTATAAATACGAGTTCAATAGCATATAAATACAAATATACTCATGTTTATTAACATTTCTAACAAAAATACAAATTTTTAGACTGTAAATAATTAGTTAAACTGGTTTGCCGTTTTATGCCAATTCTCTAATTTTCTTTCTAGACGTCTATATTAGAGTTCGGACAGCGTGCTTAGCAAAATGTTGTCCTTCATACCCTAGTCTTTTTTTTATTTATTTATTGAAATTATATTTGCTACTTACAGCTAACACCATAGCGTCACAAACTCAGTATATATGTCGCAGGGAAATGATTAAAACAGAGATTTGAACAAATCTCTAAGGGATATGATCAAATTACACAGGATGTTAAAATGGAGACTCAAAATCATCATTTCCCTAGAAAAATTCAGTAATTTCACCAAATCACTGACTCTGTTTAGTGGGAAGACAAAATCGGCCAAAAAACATGACACGCTTTTTCGTTTCACTAAATTTGTTTAGGAATTTCACAAAATCCCTAACCACTACAGTAAGTTGATGAAAAGAACTCAAAAAGTCAACTAGTTTTATCATTTCGCTAAACAAGTTTAGTGAAATGATAAGTTTCAACTGGAAGATGGTATATGGTGATTTGATTAAATCTCTGAACTGGTTTAGTGAAATGACGAAAGGAAGTACCGAATACAATATTTTACTTTACAGTTAAGCGATTTTATCAAATCTCTGAATAGATAAAGTGAAACAGATATTAAATCAGAGATTTTAACAAATCTCTAAGGGATATGATCAAATCACGCAGGATGTTAAAATGGAAAATCCATATCATCATTTCCCTAGAAAAATTCAGTCATTTCACCAAATTAGAAATCTCTGTTCAGTGGAAAGACAAAATCGGCCGGTGCAATATTTGTGAACATCCAGTGCATGCAACATGTGGAAGTACTGTTGGAGACTTAGAGAATTCTAGTGAAATGAAAAAGCGTATCGCGCTTATTGGCCGATTTTGTCTTTCTATTAAGCAGAGTCAGTGATTTGGTGATAAGACTGACGCGATACGCTTTCTAATTTCACTAGAAATTGTAAAAATCCCTAACTACGACAGTAAGTTGACGAAACGAACTTAATAAGTCAGCTTGTTATATCATATCGCTAAACGAGTTTAGTGAAATAATAAAATCTCAACTGGAAGTTGGTATATAGTGATTTGATTAAATCTCTTAACTGATTTAGTGAAATGACGAAAGCAAGTACCGAATACAACATTTTACAGTAAAGCGATGTGATCAAATCTCTGACTAGATAAAGTGAAACAGATATTAAAACAAGGATTTTAACAAATCTCTAAGGGATATTATCAAATCACGCAGAATGTTGAAATGGAGAATCTATAATCATCATTTTCCTAGAAAAATTTAATCATTTCACCAAATCACTGACTCTGTTTAGCGGAAAGACATAATTGGAAGGTGCGTTATTTGTGAAAATCCAGTGCATGCTCACGGTCACTACAAGATGTTGTTAGATTAGCTAATTACGTAATATCTTAAGACAGAAGGTCCCTTAAGTAGGGACTGAATAAATTGTTTCTGATGGCATAAACAACTTTGATACCTACTTTTGACATTTTATGTAACAGCTAGCTTTCGCCCGCAGCTTCGCTGACGTTAAATTCGGGGTAATACGGTGTGTTTTAGTCACAAATAGTCCGCATACCAATTTTTAGCTTTCTACCTTGAAAATTGCGGAATGCTCCATACAAACTTCCACCCCCAATTTTAGGGAAGTGGGGGGTTAGAAAGAGACAAAAGAGCCTATGTCACTCACCATCCCTTCAACTATCTCCACTTAAAAAATCACGTCGATTAGTCGCCCCGTTTTACCGTGAAAGACGGACAAACAAACAAACAAAAAAACACACACATACACTTTCCCATTTATAAATTTTATAATATTAGTATGGATATGTATTTCACGTAATCTAGTCTATAACTTCATGTCATATCTTCAATCTTTCTACAAAAATTTTGCTGCATTTTCCCTCTCAGCTCTAATATTGCTTTCATTTTGACAAAATTGGCATTTACCGACGAAGCCTTAACCTTCAAGTCCAATCCAATCCAGTGATTTGGTGAAATTACTGAATTTTTCTAGGGAAATGATTATATGGAGTCTCCATTTTAACATCCTGCATGATTTGATCATATCCCTTAGAGATTTGTTGAAATCTTTTAATCATTTCCCTGCGACATATATACTGAGTTTGTGACGCTATGGTGTTACCTGTAAGTTGCAAATATAATAAATAAATGACTAGGGTATGAAGGACAACATTTTGCTAAGCACGCTGTCCGAACTCTAATATAGACGTCTAGAAAGAAAATTAGATAATTGACATAAAACGGCAGCTTCTTTGATATCCAACCAGTTTAACTAATTATTTACAGTCTGAATTTTTTTATTTTTGTTAGCAAAGTTAATAAACATGAGTATATTTGTATTTATATGCTATTGACCTCGTATTTATAATTTTCGACACAGTCTTTATTATGACGGCAAGAGAATGGAACTAATGAAAAATATACGAAAAAAGGGAGACATTTTGTATCCTACTGGAATCGAAAGAGTTCGTGATTTTGAATCAATATCATCAAAAAAAGTGGAGAAAACAACATTAAATAAAATGTAACTACATATTTCCTGCCACCAAAATTTAGATTTGCTACCTGATTTATCACCAGCTATCTCAAGAATAAGATATAAATAGCTGTATGGTGAAAAAAAACATGTTTTTCAATCCAGGTGCATCGTAGGCAAAGTTGTAGCAGTTAGTGGTATTTATATACACGGTGCCCGTGAGCATTGCGAGAGATTTTAACCACGCATTTCTGAGGTCAAAAGAATGAAAAAACATTATATGACTTTTGTTGTAAAATGCCAAAAAAAAATATTTTTTTTTACTTTTTTTTTCACTTTTTTGGAATGCTGTTCTACATAAAAAGTAAATGTCATTAGAAAAAAGTAACGGAAAAAGTAAATTGCTACATTTTTTATCGTAAAAACTAGTCCATGCAAAGTGTTTCTTAGGTCTTTGATATCAGTCAATAAGAGATGTCTAGACTATGCCCCATACCGGTGAGACCGCCATCAAAAAATCATTTTACACTGAGAAACAATTCAAAATGCAAATTTTTGTAAGTAGTATTTACTCTGAAACTATGGCGAATTTCGGAAAAGTTTAAAGGACATTTTGTTTTCTAAATATGATCATGAATACACTGTTAAAGTCTCTCGCAATGCTCACGGGCACCGTGTATACGTGTTCTAGTGCCAAATTCTACGGTTGAATATTTAAGACGGGAGAAAACGAGTACACACTAAACGAATTTTTTTCATACATAAAAATGTTAGGTTGAATGTTTAAGGAGGGGGAAAAAATTGTATTTTTAAAATTAACGACGTACGAAGGGATAAAGGGGGACTCAGAGGCGGAGCAAAGGCACACTGAACGATTATTATACATACCAAAAATGGTAAGGTTGAATATTTACGACGGGCGAAAAAAGGGTATTTATAAAGTTAAAGACGTAACAAGGGTAAAGGGGACCTCGGAGGGCAGAGCCCACCGCACAAAGCAAAAGCACACTGAACGATTATTATTCATACAAAAAATTATAAGGTTGAATATTTAAGACGGGAGAAAAAAGAGTATTTATAAAGTTAATGACGTAATAAGAATAAAAGGGGGGCTTGGGGGTCGGAGCCCCCTGCACTAAGAAAAAACGCTCTCAACGATTTTTTTTCATACCCAAAATTTAATGCATAGGTTCAATATTTAAGACGGAAGAAAAAAGAGTATTTATAGAGACAACCACGTGAATGGTGTGGAAGGGGGATTCGCAGGCGGAGCCCCTCGCACAAAGAAGGAACACACAGAACGATATCTATTCATACCAAACAAGTTAGGTTGAATGTTTAAGACGGGAGAAAAAAGAGTATTTATAAAGTAAAAGACGTAATAAGGGTTAAAGGAGGGCTCGGGGAGCAAAGCCCCCGCACAAAGCAAAAGCACACTGAACGAATATTATTAGCGTACGGACAGGTGGTGGCATTATTGAGCAGTGAGGGCAATGGAGTCGCCGAGGTTACATTTTATGATTGAATGACAAATGGTTAAATTATTTTATGTCTATAATACATTTCTTATTCAAGTAGTGCCAATATTTTTGGATCGAATTATTTATACGTACCAAAAATGATAAGGTTGAATATTTACGACGGGAGAAAAAAGAGTTTTTTTAAAGTAAAAGACGTAATAAGGGTTAAAGGAGGGCTCGGGGAGCAAAGTCCCCATGTAATAGGTACATAATCACCCAACAACAGCTGACTCAGCTGACTCACAGCCCACCCAAGGCGAATAGAAAATTAAATAAAAAACAACGTTCATTTTCCTAATGTAATATGATACGCTGCAACCAAATACGGAATATTATAAAAATAATTTCTATTTTCTGTGACCTCAGCCTTGATCAGTGTATTAACCTAAACCGAGAACAAAGGATTGTGTACCTATATAAAGCGATCTATTTTCCAAGATTAAACAGTGATTATCCACACGTTGAGCGTTTCACTTACCTAACTCTCGTCCCATTACCATATGGCGACCCTTCCAGTCGGGCTGCTCAAGGCAGCCCCGGTTTAAATACCAGCCAGCTCAGCCCGCTCCACGAACCAGCTCAGCAAGCTCCATGAACCAGCCTAGCCCGGACCTGCGCAGCACAGCTCAGCTCATAAATAAGCCCCGCTCGACCCTCCGAAGCCCCGCTTAGCCGAACTTAGACACCGCCGCCTCAGCAAGCTCATCAGCCATCCCAGCCGTTCAGCAATCAAGAAAGAACAAATACACGACACAATGGCTCAGCCCCGCTCCACTGCGACAACCAACAAAGGCACCAACGCACCAGTCAGCCGGCCAGAGTCAACTAAAACCATGACCATGATCACCATAACGGTAACGTTCACGGAACAGAGGACCCCAACCAGAACAGTCCGATGGACCAAAAAAAGGACACCACGCCCCAACAACCCGCACCAACGGGTAACCCAAGGCAAGCCCCACGACGACAAAAACAATGGAGAGCAAGCCAAGCCACCACCGCCACCAGCAACCAGCGGAGCAGAGCAAAGCGTCTAGATCCAGCACGTCAAGCAGAGCAGAACGTGTAGCAGCCACCAGCCGTCACAAGCCCTGCCGCACCCAAGTCACCAGCCCCGCCCCGCCGCACCCCATCGCCAGCGCCCAGCACCGATAATCGATCGCAAGTACAATTCTAAGACAGTTTAATCATAATTACTTAAATTCAGTGATAAATTTAAGCCCACAATTCTAAATGTAACTATAACAATAATTCACATTACGCGTATAGTATGACCCAAATTATAAAAATAAGTTAGAAGCATTACAAACAAACAAATATTCGAAAATTCGTTCAAAAACACCCTAAACAGACAATCGGTCAAAATAAACTCAAATTAGCCCAGTCACTAAAGAATACAGCCCAAAATAAAAACAAACAAAAAAAAATCGGACATATCCGTAGGACAAAGCGAAGTAATTTAAAAACCTTACAAAAATAGAAGACGTGTAAAGTATAATCTTATCAATACAACCAAGACAAAAAAAAACAGACCAAACCTTACTTAATTAACCAAAAAACGGCAGTAGCATTACTACCAGCCATGGACGGATCCGAGACCGTCATCGAACAGTTTATAGACATCATAGAATTATACGCGACAATGATTAAAATCAATGACTTAAAATTGCAAATAAATTTCGTAATTAAAAAACCCGTTTAATCAAAAAACGCAAAACTTAAGATATCCAGCAAACACACCAGTATCAGCGTTTTGACATAAAACTTTATCTTCTACCAGTACAATCAGCGACCGCAATCCAAAACAAACTATTCAACACAAAACAGGGAAATCGGCCAACCAAACGGCACAAGCAAAAAACTAGAAAATTTATTCAAGACGGCACAGGCTAACGGCAACAACACATATAACAAAAAAAAAAACATCATTTATTAATGTCAATTATTACCAGAAAAGTTACACGCATAAAATGCACACTTTTAAAAATATAAACATAAGACATACTTAACATAATATGTCGAAAATAAAGTAGCTACACTATACCAATAAAATAAAGAAATAAATTCAACCGTACGCACGTATTATACTCAAAACATTTAATAACGCATTATAGTACGAGGGCTGCCTTTTAACTTGTGTCGTTTGAAATAAGTATAGACAATCTAATATATTATTACCATTTATTGTTTTTCAAAGAATTCGCCGCGATATTTAATACACTTTTGCATGCGTTCAAACCAGTTTTTAAAACATTTATTCCACTCCGAAGTGGGGGTAGTCAAAATGGCCGATTTGTATGCGTCAACAGCTTCTTCGGGTGAGCTGAAACGTTGACCACGAAGACTTTGCGTTGAAATTCGGTGATGACTTGTGGCAAACAAACCGTGGTATACCAGTCGGCGGTAACCGTCTTGCGATCTTCTAGTACAATAGTGGCGACGTGACCACCCTTTGCCACAAACGAAGCAACCATTTTTTTTTAAGTGCTCCGAGAGCGTATGACTTTGGTCGGTTTTGGCTCGTCCTGGAAGACCCAGACAGTTGACTGCTGTTTGGAATCTGGATCGTAAGCATATATCCAAGACTCGTCACCACTAACCATATCATAAACATGTTTTGACTCTCCTCGGCTGAATCGCTTCAGAGTTTTGCGACACCAACTAACACGGGCTGTTTTTTGGTCGTCGCTAAGCAAATGTGGTATCCAACGAGAGATCAACTTTTTTTACAACAAGTTCTTCGTGCAGGATTTTTTGGATAGTGGTCCCTGAAATGCCCACGGATGCCTCTATTTCACGGTATGTCACATGACGATCTTCGAGTATTAGCTGCCGCACGGCTTCGATATTTTCTTGCGTCATGGCGGTTTTTGGACGACCTTCACGAAGCTTGTCACTGAGGCTAGAGTGCCCACGTTGAAATTCTAAATACCAGCGTTCTACAGTCCTAAGACACGGTGCTGCATCACCAAACACAGATGTGATCTCCTCAAAGCACTGAAGTCGCGATAATCCCCTTTTAAAGTTGTAGAAAATTATCGCACGCAAATTTTCCTTAGACATTTCCATTTTTACAACCGACTTGTCACCTTTGAATAGACGCTGTAATAAAACTATTCGACCAATTTGAAAACATTCTTTTGTTTTCGAATTCTAAATTCAAAAGGATGAAAATGCCATATGTTTTTTTTTAAATAATCGCGGGAGGTTGGCAAACGACACAACTTAAAAGGCAGCCCTCGTACACCGACAAATTAAAGGTAAAAAAAAAAAATATTTTAATAATATCTACACACATATTACTTTAGTGTTTTTATAGATCGATATAAAAAAAAAAAAAACTACATGATGATAGTATCCGCAACAAAATTTAACTATGGCAAAAATACAATTAAACAAGTTAATATATTTTACAGGCACTAAATCCTTGATACATAGTGATAGTGTTGAAATACCAATTCGTGAAGGTCCTTGGACACAATACGTTTATTGAAATAAACTAGTGTTAAAAGAACTGCCTCAAAAGTATAATAACTACATAATAAAATATCATAATGACAAAAGTAAAACACACTAAGGGTGGGTTGCACCAAACCGCCTGTTAAAGTAAGCCAAATGTTACGCTAATCGGAGGTACTTAACGATTGCTAACTTGAATAGGTTGCACCAAGTGCAAAATAACAGAATGTAAGAGTTACGAGGGATGCCACTGTATAAACGCATTTCTAACAACATTTTCATGGTAGAATATTATTTTCATATGGCAACCCAACCATAAGTGCCAAACTAAACTTGTCAAAATCGTCAATTCGTCACACGGTCACACGAAGAAAAAATCTAAAGGAAAGAAAAGAGCGCGAACTAAACTTTGCACCCTGCAGCATGAAAATCAAGAATATTCAACAATTTTAGCCATTCCTGGAGTGCGATTTTTGAATCTCACCAAGTGACTAATTCTCACCGATGTGAGTGATTTACTTTCGGAAATCACTCACATCGGTGAGAATTAGTCACTTGGTGAGATTCAAAAATCGCACTCCTTAACATGTTTATTACTCAGTCAAAAAGTGGGCGCCCTACGAGCAAACTTTTTCAAAGGATAATGCAACTTGTGTTGCGAGTGGTGTTTAAAGAGAAAGCCAGAGTAGTCGGCTGGTGTATTATATTTTATATTATAGTGAGTAAATTATCCTTCTACTTTATTACTACTTACAGAACCCTAAGCAAGTAAAGCGGTTGATGGAAGCACCAAATGGCGAGAAGGTGCCCAGTCGCAAAACAAAGGCACCACTAGTTTTGAGAACTCTCCTTTCGAAAATTCGTAAATATAGGGCGCTGAATCCCTCCAACCTGGTTAATTATGGCTAGCATTGTAACCAACGACCAAAATATTGAACTTATTATATATGTACCTACTTATTGAAAGAGTGTTCTAAAGCATCTTTGTGAAGTACCTATAGCACATAATTATGTTACATTCATAATACACAATGTTTTTTATTTCAGGTTTGAATTTACCTTTGGTTTTGAAGACAAGATGAAGTCAAGGCTTATGCAACTCAGTGCTCAACTCAAGGAACTTTTAAAGTGAAAGTGCAGTGGTTTCAAGAAATTTGTAGAATCTCAAAGTAAAAATAAAGAATATTTTTTTTAACATGATCAATACTTATTTCAATTTTGTCAATAAAATACATAATATATTTAGTTACCCTACTTTGTTTATATATTATTCAAACTCTGGCATAGGTTTCCTTTGTAGATAGGGGCAAGACAATGACATGCAATGATTATTTTCACCATTTTTCTAGCAACTGAAGAACAAATCAAATTATTTTAATAAATATTTTGATTTGTTTATTTTTAAGTAGACACACTACTATATAAATTATAAACTTATATAGATGTCATATAAGGAAAAAGTGACCTACGCCTCCGGTGCCCAGGGCTGGGATCGAACCAGCATCTTCAGCACAGGAGGCCTAGGTCACTTTTTCCTTTGTATATGACATCTATATAAGTTAATTTTTCTGCATTGTTATGCAGTCTCATACTTACTAAACTTGAGACTATTGAAGTATTTTAGGCCAGATCAATCTAAGATAGTATAAACCCAACCCGTGGCCAAGGTGACCCAGCTTGTTGACCGGAGAAAAAACTTCATATACTGAACCACAGATGGTTATCAACAATATGATACAGGTCAAAGTGACTATGGTCAAGTAATGTTTTATGAAACATTACTTATCAATATAAATAGATAGTATAAATTGCTGTAGTTGCTTAGTTTGGCTAGGTGAGATTGTCCCAAAGTCATAAGAGTAAATTTCAAAAATGTTTTATTATCACCTGTATCTTTGTAAAATACATGTTACAAGTCATACAAACAGCCATATATGTATGTACTGACTGTACTATTATGTTTTATTTGTAAATAGGTACCTATCCTGATTAGTAGAGATATATGACATTGATAAAAAGAGACCTATATTATTTATTACTAATGAGTTTTTAGGTACCTACTTATGTTAGAGTACAGTACATAAACTCTCATAGGATCTAACATTTTTAGCCAAAGCCCAAGGCCTTTGCTTCCTTTTTAGCCCATCATGAAACAGATACAAAATGCAAATGCATGTATTTTGTGTACAATTTGAATGAAAAAAAGCATGTTCATAATAATGTCCGATATAAAAAATACTAATGGGGAATGGAGGAAGGCATCTATCAAAGGTTTGTCAGATGGTGCCAGCATAGCTTTGTACCTATCACTAGTTTTGTTCTATGGGATTTGGCTTAAAGGGCTATAATTAATGCCAGAAAATTCCAAGTAAAACAATAATTTGCCTCAGAAGAGCAACACACATAAAGTCAAATTAGCTAAACCATGCTATTACCAAATTTTCAGTAGATAATTATTTATTTATATGGGGTTATTGTCTCTTCAGATCTGTAAAATCTGTGCTGTGAATTTATTTCACAAATGAAACTGATATACAGTGTAAACTATATAGCGGCACTCAAGGAACCGGAATTTTTTTCATGTTATTGCGAGTTTTCGTTAAACAGAGACCTACTGTGCTTGATTTAAGGCCTATATAAAATCTTTTTAATGATGTAACTTGGCAAGTTTTAATAGAAAATTATATACTTGACACATTGCAGTCCAAAGGTGTCGATTCATTGCATTGAAAAGGTATGTGGTGTGTGAAAACTTGCCAAGTAACATCATTAAAAAGTACTGAAAATAATAAATGTTATCAGGAAACTGCTAAAAAAACCGGTGTGCGTTTCTCTGACTATTATAATTTTAGGTATTTCTATGTAACGTGATACTTATTCAAAATGTACCTTAAAAACTGCTGGAAATCAAGTGTGCATTCCTATAACTATTTATGATTTCAGGTATTTTTATGGAACTTGGTACTTATTCAGATCTCACTTCTTTTATAGGCGAAGCATTCCCATAGTATCGAACTTGGCAGCTTTTCACATTTATGTTTTTGATGGGATATTTATTACTGCGAACAATATTTTATTATTTTTCATCAAATATCGCTGTATTTTTGTTTAATCAAGCATTAATCTATGAAATACGAGACATTTTTGCAAATTCTCCGCCATATTTAAACGTAGATTTGAGTTAACCAGTGCTCGACGGCTGGTTAAGGTAAACGTAACTTTCTGACTGCTAAAGTGCATGGTGCAACGGAAAAACGGACTTGACGTCTACTGTAACCATGATGAGTTCGTTAAGTATGCGTGGTGCAACCCGCCCTAAATCTGATGCAGCAAAAATCCACAAAAATCACCATTGTCAAAGTAAAAAAAAAAAAAAATTCAAAAAAAATCTCAAAGGCCAGATCAACCGCCTGCGCCAGCCAAACCAAAAGTACACTAAAACTAATAGCCACATAAACACAGTTCAATTCACAATAAACGCCACAACGCACTTATATTTTATCGACACCAGAGCCAGCCAAAGTACAATATCACGCGACACGACATTGAAAACCCAAGGTCGCATGCAAGCTGACCTACATACACGGAATAGGAGGAACGATTGCGTCATAATACACAATTACGCTACGCTTAGAGAGTGATAGCCACGCCTACCACAATAAATCGGCATTGCGAGACACCATAATAATTAAACAAGAATTTTTTTTTATTCATTATGACTGCAACATGACACGACATAGATAGGGATATTATTACGTTAAGAATAATAAGAAATATATGTAATATCTTAAATATTACAAATGACTGACTATGACTATGACTATGACTATAACTGTGACTGTGACTGTGACTATAGCGTGCAGAAAGCTAAAACAGATAAGTGTCGCAACCAACAATTAGCCTGATCACCTAAAAAAGTTGTTGTGACCCTTATACGAGCCCAAACGCAAAAGAGTTCGTCTTGTCACTTGCAAAGCGACAACTTTTTTTTAAATCTTTGATTACCGCTGCAGCGTTAATATTACAAAAATATATTTAGCATTGGTGACGATGTTGACAAACATAGTTTTTCTTTATATATTAATATTGAGCTGATATTGTACATAGCAAGAGAATTAGTCGTTCCTTTTTTCACGAATCACAAGCAAAAGAGTTCGTTTCACACTAATCGGTGCAAAATAGTTCGTCAAGTAAGCAATTAGTGCTTTTAGAATAAATTTAAAAATAAATTTGTTTGAAAATAGAATTGTTTGATATTTTAGAAATGTCACTGTGGCTATAAAAAGACAATTTTTCTCAATTTCGTATTATTTATCAAGTTTTCATTTTCAAAATGGGTCGTGGTAAACCAATTTCACAAGACGTTCGAAAAATTATTATTTCAAGCAGTCAATCAGGAAAATCTGTGCATAAAATAGCTCAAGACCTTCACCTACCGAGATCTACGATACATTCCATTATCCAGCATTATAAGAAAACTGGATGTATATCAACCTTGAAGAAAAGTGGTCGCCCACGCATTACTACACCAGCCGAAAACCGAGTTTTGAAAAAGATTATTAAGCAAAATCGACGTGCTCGGGCAGGAGAACTCACCGTGCGATGGCGAGAAATGATCAAAAAAGATGTGTCTGTCGATACATGCAAACGAGTCTTAAAAATAATGGGATATGGATTCTATACGGCGAAAGAAAAACCTTTGCTTACTGAACTTCAGAAAAAGAAGAGGCGAATATTTGCTTTAGCTCGTCGAAACTGGACCGTTGACCAGTGGCGATCCATAATATGGAGCGATGAATCGAAGTTCGAAGTGGCTGTTGGAGACGAACGGAGAAAAATTGTTCGCAATAAGAGCGAAGCCTTTCATAAAGACTGCCTAAAGAGAAAAGTCAAGTTTCCTGCCTCGCTCATGATCTGGGGGTGTATGTCAGCTCAAGGTGTGGGTCAGCTGCAGTTTATTGAGGGCACTGTAAGTACCAAGAAATCTTAAAGACGAGCTTATTGCCTTCAATTCCCAGTTTACAATATAAGAACAGGTATGTTTTCCAGCAAGATGGTGCTTCTTGCCACACTGCCAAGAGTACGAAGGCTTGGTTAAAAAAACACAATATCCCTACCCTGGAGAATTGGCCACCTAGCAGCCCAGATTTGTCTCCGATCGAGACGTTGTGGTGGAAGATGAAAAAGAAACTGCGTAAGGATCCCGCCAAGTCGAAGGAAGATTTAAGAAACAAGATAAACGCAGTGTGGGATATCCGTTGCGGAATGTGCGGCGTTAGTGGACACCATGCCACAAAGAATTGAAGCCGTCCACAAGAGTAAAGGCGACACTACCCAGTGGTAGACGAATTCTTTTGCACCGTGTTACTAGCAGACGAACAATTTTGCTTCGGTAGCTTAAGTTTATAAATGTGTTTTCTACAGCAAATAACCGTAATATGTACTGTTATCGAAATATAAATAAAAAAACACAATTTTTCTAATCTTTTACTGTGTTTATTTATTGCTTTAGTTATTTACTGAACTTGATATTTCTAGTCTATAAATCTCTCCAGTATAAAAATGTTCATAGTCGAACTCTTTTGCATTTGGGCTCGTATGCTTTAAGTTTACAAAGTAAAGGGTTTCCTTGCATTCCTCTTTACTTCACGCAATACCAGGTAGCCCATAAGAGAATTAAAAGTAAGCTGAGTACACCAGGATACAAAGCAGACGCTAACCCTTGGAACCAAACAAATTCGAGCGAGTTCTCAATTGACCAGGTCCTTGGGCGCACGGAACGTTCAAAGTCTTCCGATGCGTTAAAACACTGTCTGATAGTACATAATAATAAGATGTACTAGCGCGCAATAATAAATATTTCCCTGTATCCTTAAATCGAAAAACTAAAAATAAAATAGTATGCAATACGGTCGGCCGACCCGATGCGCTAAAATGCGCCATGTACTCATTAAAAGAAAGTCACAAGTATCACAAAGAAGCTTACATAAGGACAAAACGCAGACATTGCAAAATGGCTCATTTATTGTTCTACACTGTGTGTCGAACCAAGTACTCGGTCGTGTCCGAAACGAGCTTTCCTCGCGAGAGAACTAGGTCACATATGAAAGGCACAACAGATACAAGAAGAATACAAACAAAAAAAAAACAACCAAAGAAGGAAAGAGCTACCAAAGTGTATAAAACACACATGACAGACGATCCGTACCACGACTAATTATTATAGAAAAAGTCAAGAAAATCACGGACAAAGGTGACAGACGTGTCACATATAACTTATTACCCACCAGCGGACACAGTCATAAGAATAATGGCCAATAACGTTAAAAGTTATTACTACTGACCAGGAATAGATAACGACATTATGAAATTCATAAAAGCAAAAAACAGTCATAAATAAATCAAAGCAGACAGAGACAGCAAATTCATCTCCACAACTATGCGAGAGATTTGTAACATATTAGGTATAAAACAATTACAGTCAACCGCTTACCACCATGAAAGCCTAGGGTCCTTAGAAAATTCGCATAAAGCACTAGAATCATATTTAAGGATACAAACAGACAACCAGAATCACCAGTGGTCTGACTTTTTACAATATTGGACCTTTTCATATAACACAACAGTCCATTCGGCAACTAAATACACACCATATGAACTAGTACTCGGCAAACTATGCCGCATACCCAGTAATATTGCGAACCAAGTAGACCCAATGTATGATTTTGATTCTTATCCCGTAGAATTTAAGTATAGGTTACAAAAGTCCCAAGCAGATGCTAGAAATAATTTAAATAAGTCTAAAATATTAAGAAAAACTAATTACGATTAAAAAACTTAAACCCATAAGTTATAGAATTGGAGATTTAGTATTAATCAGAAAAGAGGACAGAAAAAAATTGAACACAATATATCAAGGACCATTTACCGTCATAGAGGATCAGGATCCAAACGTAAAAATATTAGTATCAGGAAAAGAATACACACTCCACAAAAATAGAACTAAACCATACTATAATTAAAACAATCACACAAATAAAATAAAAATTTAATAAAAATAAAGTAATAATAAAATCACTATTTAAATTGACTAATAATTGACTTGTAATTTTACACTAATTTAACTATGTTATGGACTTTTTAATAATTGAATTACTGTTTTTTATTTAAAATTATTTCTTGATAGTTGTTATATTGTTAATCAATTCGCTTTCAAACGACTTTCACATGTCTACATAGACTGAATATATTAAGGGAAGCACTGTATATAACCCATCAACATCTTATGTTACCATATGTTCTTTGTGAATAAATAATTTCATTCATTCATTCATTCATTCATTCATTCATTCATTCATTCATTCATTCATTCACAAAAAAAAAAAATTTACACAAAACACGCACACAAAAAGAAAAACCCACGCACACGAAACACTCAAAATCAGTAGGCTAAATTCCTCAAAGTCCACATCCTCAAGGGCCCGCTCCACGGCCCTGGACAGCCACTGAGCCCGCCGCCAGCGCACAATCCAAGCTCGGCCGCCCACCAACTCATAGTCAATAAATAGCAGCTCCCCGTCTGAGTCATTAAACCCATTAAACAAAAACTACTTAAAAACTACGATTTAAAAATTCAACCCCATACGCTATATATCTATCTATATATATAAACCGGAGAACCACTATAAATCAGAAAATAAGACAGAAATAAAATAAATACAGTATACTGTATATCAGTGTCTGATATATCAGAGACCATTTACCATCATAAAGAATCAAAATCCAGAACGTAAAAAAAAACAAAAAAAATAAAATAGTTTCAGACAAAGAGTACATTCTCCATACAAAAAAAAATCCACAATAAATAAAAACAAAAAAAATATATATATATATATATATATATATATATATATAAATTAAATTCAGAACAAAAACCCATAAAACAAAAAAAAAACACGCTCACACACGACACTACACTAGAACAGCAAACTAAACGTTTCCATGTCAATGATCACATCTCATTCCAAATACGGAAGTACTATCTCCACACTGAAATGATATCAAGTAACAAATAAACATCAGGTCAATAATTTACAAAACACAAACACATAGCCATACAAGGATCGAAACAAATAAACAGACCGCAGCATATAACTTAGCAACAAACTCACCGCTATTTTAAACAAAACACAACTTAGACAAAAACCAACACCTACATAACCATAAACTTTGATCATTTTCCATGTATAACCAAGGTGATTAAGTAACCATATTTAATCCTTATTCAAATTTTATCAATAGTGTGACTAAACTATAACTTAATTAAGACAAAAAATGTAATCATATTTTTAAGTGCATCAACAAAAAAATAAACCCCAGCCGTAAGATTAAAATATTTTTTTTTTTATATAAATTAGTTAAGAAACAGAATGTAAACAATACAGTTAAGCAGCCATGTTTTATTTATATAACACTTTTAATAGTGCTAAGATTTATTTTATATTCAGAATTACCATTTAAGAAACAAATTTATACTTATTAATGTAAAGACAAAAAACAGTTTAAACCTGTTTTTCTGTCTCAAAAAAACCGACGGACGTGTAATAGGTACATAATCTCCCAACAACAGATGACTCAGCTGACTCACAGCCCACCCAAGGCGAATAGAAAATTAAATAAAAAACAACGTTCATTTTCCTAATGTAATATGATACGCTGCAACCAAATACGGAATATTATAAAAATCATTTCTATTTTCTGTGACCTCGGCCTTGATCAGTGTATTAACCTAAACCGAGAACAAAGGATTGTGTACCTATATAAAGCGATCTATTTTCCAAGATTAAACAGTGATTATCCACACGTTGAGCGTTTCACTTACCTAACTCTCGTCCCATTACCATACCCGCACAAAGCAAAAGCACACTGAACGATTAGTATTAGCGTACGGACAGGTGGTGGTATTATTGAGAAGTGAGGGCAATGGAGTCGCCGAGGTTACATTTTATGATTGAATGACAAATGGTTAAATTATTTTTTGTCTATAATACATTTCTTATTCAAGTAGTGCCAATAATTTTGGATCGAATTATTTATAGGTACATACCAAAAATGATAAGATTGAATATTTAAGACGTGAGAAAAAAGAGTATTTATAAAGTCAATGACGTAAAAAGGGTTAAAGGGGGCTCGGGAGGTGGAGCCCCCCCCCCCCCTCGTCAGAAAATACACATCGAACGATTTTTTTTATACCAACAATTTAATGATAAGGTTGAATATTAAAGACGGCAGAAAAAAGAGTATTTATAAAGTTAACCACGTGATATGAGTGAAAGGGGGGAATGAACGATTTTTTCCCGAACGAAAAATGTTAAGGTTGAATATTTAAGACCGGAGAAAAAAGGGTATTAAGAAAGTTAACCACGTGACATGCGTGGAAGGGGAGTTTGAGGGGCGGAGCCCCCCGCACAAAGAAAACTTACATTAACTGATTTGTTTTCCATACCAAAATTTAATGATTAGTTTGAATATTTAAGACGGGAGGAAAACGAGTATTTATACAGTTAACCACGTGATATGCGTGGAAGGGGGGCTCGGGGGCGGATCCCACCGCATAAAGAAAGAACACACTTACCAATATCTATTCATACCAAAAATGGTTAGGTATAATGTTCAAGACGGGAGAAAAAATTTTTTTATAAAGTTAACTACGTGGTATGCGTGGAGGGCGGGCTTGGGGAGCGCACAAAAAAAACATATCAAACGATTTTTATTCATACCAAAACTGATATGGTTGAACATTTAAGACGGAAGAAAAAAGAGTATTTATAAAGGTAACTACGCGACAAGCGTGAAAGGAGGTCTCGGGGGCGAAGCCACCCGCACAAAGAAAGAACACACTAAATGGTTTCTATTCATACCAAAAATAGTTAGATTGAATGTTTAAGACGGGAGCAAAAAGGTCACAGTTTCTTAGTTAACACCGTTAAAGGACAAAGCAATTGGTTAGTTTTCGCACGTTTCTTCTCATATCCGCCTCAATGAAAATACTGCCTTATCGGGCATTCGGCCTTCCGGTTCACTTTATATGACATTGATCATTAATTTTTGTACGATCTCGGTCGTGCTATTACACCGCAGAGGCATTTTCTGCCACTGCGCTTCGGACGTTCGGCTCTCCAGCGAGCTTTTCCTTCAGCTCGGCAGATCTTATTAGTCGAAATTAGTAGCTCTTAAAACAGAAGGATGATGATACAACCCACAGAACTAGGATTAGGAGTTTTTCTGCTTATTCTGGTCCGGCCGGGCCTCCATATGTGTATGAAACGGTAATTTCTTTTCATTCAAACCCGGCCAGTCGGCAATAGCTATTTTTGTGTGATTGTTAATCAGCCAGGCAGAGTGTAATTTACGATTCTACTGTTTCACAGTAATATTTTTTTATATTATGTGATTGGTTACTGCTTAACATATTAATTTCATAATTACCTATTGTCTGTTTTTTGTCGATTCAGTTTTTGGAAATGTATCAAATTGGCATAGCCATACATCAATATATTCGTGGTCAATAGAAAAATAAAATAAGTTAAAAGAATATCGCTGCATTTCTATTTTCTACGCAAAAACAGGATTTGACACATGGCAAAATATTTTTGAAGAACCCCATTTTGTCTGAAATATAAGTAATTAACGTTTATTTATTATACTAAAATGAATTTAAGTTTATGTATAAATCGTAAGAATGAAACCATGGTTGTTCTTTAAAAGTGCGTGAATGCGAAACGATGAAGATAAATGGGTTTGCTTACATTATTTGTAATTTCTCTCTACTCCGAATTTAATCAGTTTTAGCTATGCTCGCGAAGTCTACAGCTCACAGAGCCACTAGTTTATTTGCAGAAACCAAGGGTGCCACTTCTGGGCAAAGACCTCCCCCTACCCTTCCACGTGTCGTAACTTTTGGTAAGTATTAGGACTATCGCGAGTAATGAATAATGACAGAGCCTACTGAAACGCTCGCGGGCAAAGGTACAGCTTGTGTTATATGTAATATATTCAAAAGTATTTACTGTGCTCACCTCTGGAACAAATCCTAGCATATAGTTGTCATCATTGTTCAGGTTCATTTTATCAAACCACTCGTAGCCGACACCCGAGCGCGTACTCTTGGTGACATGAATAGGTTCGTGAGCATGGGTAACACCATGATAGTTTTTTTGTGTGTCCCAATTGAAGATAACAATTAACCCAATATCATCAAACATTTGCTTCGATGGATTCTCCGGTAGGATAAACGCTCGCACGGGATAGTGTTCACTAAGTACCAATACAGATGTGTAGAGAGTTTTGGCTCTGCAAGTTAAAATAGTAGACTGTTTATCAAGGACCAAGGGAGGAATTTGTCTCTGTTTCATAATCACGTCAGATATGACAAAATAATGAGAGCAACGAAACCCCTCTCGTCAGTTTGCTATACTATGCTTATTTCATGATCTAGACACCTGTTAGCTGTAAAGTGGTAAAGGTCAAATAATGCAAACCACTTCAAGAAAACAAATCCTACAATTCTGGGTAAGATGCAATATTATGAGAAATTATATAAATAATTACATTATATCATTCACGACGCATAATGTAATTCATAGCTTGTTTCCTACTGTTTTTGTTTTCGTAATACTACGCAATGTTTTTTTTTAATATAGGCCTTGTTCTTTTAGGTCATGTTCTTTATAACTGAGACAATTTCGGCAGTTTTTATTTTGGTATTACTAGTTTCCAATTCAATAATTTTGCTAGTCTGTCACTCTGACCTCCACGCACTAAAAGCTCCCAGATGCCCAGATGTAGCAAGGATAGTATAGGAAGCTAACCAGACGAGTTTTCTTCATCGACATATAATTCTTCCAAGGTTTTGTTGCTCTTTTTATTGAGTCATCTCTTAGTCTATGGTGTTTCTGGGGCCTACGTTTGTACATTGTCAAAGCAAAATAAACATGTCGTTTGTAAATTTTGACTCCAACGTTACTGAGCCCCAAGACATGGCTAATTTTTATTGGGGTTTTAAACTTACGTGTTGATGCAGCTTGCTGCCGTCATGTAACATTTCTCTCTAACCAAGACGGCTGTGCACATAAACCTATGTTCAGTCTGCTTCTCCCGTGCGTTATTAGCGACAACGCGCCCGACATATGGATAGAATTTTTCCGTTAGTACAGAAGCTCCCTTCTGCTCCATTTTGGGCACAGGACAAAAATCTGAAACGATGGCGTCATTAAAACTTTATGTCTTACGATGACCTAGTTTTATTTATATGTAATTAAGTGGTGATTTCCATAGATTTCGAATGGCGACGAAGATGGGATAGCGTGAGTAGAGGTAGGAGAGCTACAATAACAGTTAGAGGAGAGAGAACTACCGCCGGTAGTATATACGAACGAATTGCCAACACCAGCAGAGTTACCTCCACAGCAGCCGCCAGCGGTTGGTTGAGGTAGGAGAAACAGGTGGAAGAGTTCTAAGTCCACGCAAGCCTTTTAATATCGGTTCTAACCCTACAACTCTGACCTGAGAAGAATTATGACCGGCAAAAAACTCGGTGCGAATTATTTTTCAAAACAACAGTACATGCAGGGTACACAGAAAGAACATGTCTAGTCACATAGACAACATTGTGAGTAAAAATTAATATTTGGAACGATTCAATTAACCATACTATTTTCGTAACTAGATGGTTTTTATGGGTTAAGAAGTGGATATATGTACGTTAAAATTTACATCTGTAACAGAAGTTGTTACTAATAGTTCATTGCAAGCCCTACACTTTGATATAAAAATCTCATTTTACAAAACAAAGTGACTAGACATGTTCTTTCCGTGTACCCTTCACATCAAATCTTAGAAATATATATAAATGCGTTGTTCTACTAAGGAAATATATCAAACTAAAACCTGACCAGAAAAATACATATTATCATTGTCAAGAGGACGCTATTATTCTCATTTATTTGGCAACAGTTCAGTATAGTCTAAAAGTACATTATTTTCTATGATATAATGTCATCTTGATTTGTTTACCTGTCAGTTCCGATGTTAATTTGTAAATATTTTGTAGCGAAATAGTTTCATTTCCCGAACGTTATTTTCCAGCAGTTTTTTACATATATTATTTACAATGTTTTGCTCTTGAATAATAGTAAAGTGTTGAATATTAAATAATAGAAGAATTAAATATTAAAGAGCTCAAAGAGGACCCAGTGTGTTGACGATGAGGGACCTTCTTGTTCCTTTAGTCGTCAACACAGTGAATCCTCCTTTTTGTAAAGGGTCGGCAACGCTCATGTGACTCCTTTGGAGTTGCAGGCGTCCATAGGTTACGGTAGCTGCTTACCATCAGGCGGGCCGTATGCTTGTTTGCCACCGTCGTGGTATAAAAAAAAAAATGTCAAGAAATTCCACTTCAAGTGAATAGTTTTGGGTATTTCTCATCATTAAAATTATTGCCAGTGTAAGAAATATGATTTATTGAAATTCCTGGTCAGGCTCTAGTTTAAGAGAAATATCATGTGTACGAAAAATAATGATGAGTTCGAATGACTATTTAAAAACGAAGTAATTACACACAAGTTTGATACACTTGCTTTCCTGAACTGTGACCTCTACTTAAATTTCCAAATTACAATAATGAAATCATGAACAGTTAGAAACACATTTTGAATTTAAATAATAATCATAAAAAAACAGTCAGTGCAATGATTCTAGTAGGTGTATAAAAAAATTATACTTCTTTGAAACTATATCTAAAGGTTGTCTGGAAGAAATCGCTCATTAGCGATAAGACCGCCTGTTGTTACCTCTACCTAAATTTATCTAATTGTAAAATTTGTGCTTGTAACTGTATGAGGTGTGCAATAAAGAGTATTTATTATTATTCTCTTTATTATTCTTTTTTCTTAGGCTAGGTCATTTTATAATATTTTTACAAAAGTAAAATATAAAAATACATCTAAAACATACAAAAACAATAAAAACATTATAAAAAACCTAACCTAGGGTGCCCCCGGCAACGGAGCAAGGCCCAGGCTGCCGGTGGTCAGGGCCGCAGAGAGAGGAACCTTCGGACTATGCGCGCCGTGTCCAGGATAACCGCCTTCTGAATCTGACCCTTGATCCAACCACAACCCCGTAGCGAAAGTCTCTCTAGATGTTGGTCTAGACTCTTCGCTATGAGACCGTTCGCAGAAACAACTATCGGTACAATGATCGCCGAATCAACCTCCCACATGGCGGTTACCTCGTGAGCCAAGTCTAGGTACTTGCTGGACTTGTCCTTCTCGGCCTTCACGAGGTTCTCGTCACATGGGACGGTGATGTCGACGAGCATGGCCCGGCGTTGCGGTCGATCTATTACCACGATATCAGGCTTATTGGCTACAATAGTCCTGTCCGTGATAATAGATCGATCCCAATAGAGCGTGGCACGACCATTTTCGAGAACTGGTGCAGCTGTGTACTTGTAGTACGGCACTTCGTGGTCCACAAGACCGTATAGGAGAGCAAGCTGCTGGTGTATAATCCTGGCTACGAGGTTATGTCTGTGCAAGTACTCGCCGTTAGCAAGATGAGAACAACCGGAGATGATATGCCTGAGTGACTCTCCGGGACGGCGGCATGCCCGGCAAATGTCGACCGTACCGTCCTTCAGGATATATTTCCGGTAGTTATTCGTCATGATAACTTCGTCTGCAATTGCACAGGCAAAACCTTCGGTTTCTCCAAAGAGGTCCCCGAATCGTAACCAGTTCACCGACGCGAGCAGGTCTACGTCGGGTCCCGTGAGGACCCTGTAGAACCGCCCGTGTAGCTCCTTGCTCTTCCATACCGCCCTGCGATCCTCGGTGCTTAGCACCACAGGTTTGCGCCAGTTCTCGTTTGCCAAGGAGAGCGGCGTGAGACCCTTATCTACTGCCACCACATCACGATGCATCTTACACTCGTTGTTAAGGAAATAATTCCTGAGATTGTACACCTCACGGTTGTGGAGATTTTTGGCGTTTAAAAAGCCCCGACCTCCACACTTCCGTGGGATGTACAATCTCATAACAGACGAGCGTGGGTGAAGCATACGGTGTGTGGTGAGCAATAGACGGACTCTCCGATCCAGGGCATCCAGCTCGGTCTGTGTCCACCTTAGTATGCCAAAGGAGTATGTGAGTAGGGGCATTACCCAGGCATTGAAGGCGCGCACCTTGTTGCCACCTGACAGAAGACTATTAAGTACTTTTGTCAGCCGACCGAAGAAGCGCTCCTTCAACGCCTGTTTAATACCCACGTCCTCAATGCCCAAAGACTGTGACATACCAAGGTATTTGTAGGTTTCTGATTCAGAGATAGACCTGAACGTCATTGTCTCAGAAAGCTGTAGATTTGTTGAATTTACTACTTTCCCCCGCTGTACATGCATAACCGCACATTTATCAACACCAAACTCCATCTTGATGGAACTACTGAACACTTCAGTGGTCTTCAGTAGTTCCAACAAGTCTCGGTTATTTGGTGCAAATAATTTGAGATCGTCCATGTACAGAAGGTGAGATATGACTTCACCCTCTCTCCGAAGCCGGCAACCTAGCCCCGAATCCTTCAGCAAATTGCTGAGCGGATTTAGAGCTAGGCAGAACCACAGGGGACTCAGACTGTCGCCCTGAAATATTCCTCGCTCGATCCTTATAAAGTCCTGCGGGCCAGGGGGGTCATCCCCGCCTCCTGGTTGACGAAGGACTGTGGTCCACTGCCTCATACACGCGCCAAGGAAGGATCCTAAAGCTGCATCAATTTTATACAGCTCCAAGATCCTCTTCAGCCATGAATGAGGCACCGAATCATAGGCCTTCTTGTAGTCAATCCAAGCGGCCGAGAGGGCCCCCCTGTTCCGCCGGACTCGTTGGCAAATGGTCATGTCTATGAGGAGGAGCTCTTTAGTACCACGGGACCCAACCCTACATCCATTTTGAGCGGAGACCAAAATGTTGTTTGCGACCATGTGCGCGTTTATTTTTGCTCTCAAAATGGATGTAAGAAGCTTGTAGAGCGTAGGCAAGCACGTGATGGGTCGGTAGTTCTTCGCTTCCGTGGTACTACCGGACTTATAGAGCAGGAAGGTTACACCAGTTGTTAAGGAAGGCGGGAGGGAGCCAAGTTCAAGGGCTTGTTGAAATTGTGTTGCCAGCCGCGAGTGCGAGCATCGAAACCATTTTAGCCAGAAGTTGTGCAACCCATCCGGGCCAGGACTTTTCCAGTTCTGGGCCGTACGGATTGCACAACTTACGTCGTCGGGGCTGATGGTGATAGCCCCCATTGGTTCGATGGACTCGCACCCACGTTCAACAACACTCATCCACTCGCCCTCCGTGTGTTCAACGGGCGCCGACCAGATGCTACGCCAGAAATCAGTCATGGCAGAAGCATCCGGCAGTCGCATGTCGGACACACGGGGGTCAGTTTCCTCCCACCTTCGGTATACCTTCCTTTGGTCACTTTGGAAAAGACGATTCTGCTTGAATCGGTCCACACGCTCTCTGTAACGGCGAATACGGCTTGCCCATGCATAAACTTTCTGCTTCAGAAAGTCGATGCGCTCTATGACATTGGCCATGTAGTCGCGGGGCTCGATATCCGTCCCCGCGAACGCCTGATGCACAAAGCGCATTACTCGGGGGCGGTTATTGCCCCCCCTGAAGCAGATCAGCTTTGCAATGAGAGTCCTAAATGAGTTGATACGACGCTCGATCCGCACCTGCCATGCGGGGACACCCCCGGCGGTCCTAGGTGCACGTTCAGCGTCCGGAAACTTGACTCGAGCAACACGGCACGCCGCGATGGCCCCGCAGTACATGATCGAGTGCGTATCATCTAAGTCTTTACTAGTCCGCAGAAATGGATCTAGCAAATCATTTAGGGCTCCCATTAGCGCTAGATTGCGTCTATTCATAGGCAAGCGTGGTAATCGTGGCCTAGGGATGTTTGTGGAGCGATACTGCGTAATTACCTCTTCCAAAGTCCTCCTCAGTTGCTCATTGGCTGTACTACTCACACTCTGATTCGCGATCTCCTCCTCATCGACACTGGGATCAACCCGCGGCGCCCCCGATGCCAGGTCGGGTGCGGGCATCGGATCCGGCGACGTGGCGGGCGGATCCCGCGTCGAGATGGAGGCCACGTGAGCAGAAATAGCCTCCAGGCGGAGCCGATCAAGTGTCGAGTCATCCAACCGTTTATCCCGCTGGATGACTCGGACCTGATCCGATAGTCGTTGCGCAGTCACGTTGACGGTTGGTTCAAGGAGCTGAAACAGAGGAAGTATCCGGTCACGATACGCGCACAGATTAGTTCCCCCCTCTGTAGCCCCATAATAGGCGCGCATGACGTTCTCATTAATGGATGAAGTCCATTGCATGCGACGCACTACACCACCGGCAGCGGGGGCCCTGGGCGGGGCAGGATGTCCCGCAAGCCCCAAGCGTGCCGGCAGCGGTGGCCGTCCCCGTCGCGCAGGTGGTCGTGGCGGCGGCGGCGGCGGCCCGCACTCGTCGCTCGACTCGCTGGTGTCGGGCGCAATAGCGAACTTATCGCCCGACGACGATGGCGAGGAGACTGACGGGGCGGGCGAGGATGGTGGGCGTGCGTTGGTGGTTTCCGCTTTTGTCCGACTTCTCGTTATCATGCTATATACGTGTGTCGCCTATATCAGCTTTGAGCACTAGCTGTCAACGTGCTAAATTTGTACGTTCGTGACCCGTTGTTGTATTTACACTCGAATATGTTGGTATTCCACATTTCGTGATTATTGTAGGGATCACTTAAAAGTAAATTTGACAAAGTTTAGGCAAAAAACACGTATAAAAATATATATTTTTAGCAAAATTAGATTTCAAGACGTCTGTCATTGTCAGCGGTTGTTTGTTTTTTTATTATTATTATTATTATTATTATCCCTAGAGATGTAGGTCTCCAAGTGTCTTGATCTGTACAGCCTTGGCCAGAAGTGTTGAGCACCCTTGCGATTTTCATACAAAACTCGAAACTTTAGTCCAGCGTTTCTATCTTTTTTGAAGTTATTTTATCAATAAATTCAAACTGAATAGGCATGTTTTGTTGAAGTTAGTAGTAACTGCATAGAATATTTGCAATTTGTGGCACCGACCTAAAGTCGCATTTTTGTGACCTTAAGTGTTCATGTTTTATAGGTACCTTGAAATTGTTATTAAGTGAAGTTTTCTAGATATATAAATAAAATAAAAAAAATTACGTCACCGTACATTGTTATTGGGATATAATATTTAACATCAAAACTGTAAACAAAAAACTGCTATGCTCAACACTTCTGGCCAAGGCTGTATATTCTATACTAGCTTTTGCCCAGAGCTACGTACGCGCTGTTTTTTTTTTAATTTCAGAATGTGTCGTTCAAGTCACTACTGGCATAATATCGATCAATTCGGTAAAGTATTTTTTTCGATTACGCTTAACTTTTTGATACTATTTTACATTAACTAAAAAAACTTCCATTAGTTTGTATACATATTTTGAAAGATCAATTATTTTTAAACTGCCTAGCACTTTTACTGCATAGTCTATCAGACAGGCTTTTTTTGTATAGAAAATCACACACATGGCTACTCCGGGTCGAATTCTCTAAGGGTAAACTCTATACTGTCTGGTGACAACTAAATCTCACAAATTGCTAATAAAATAAGTAAACTCAAATCAGCCTTGTTTTGTTACTAGTACGGTTCATGACGGCTATAAACTTGTGGTAGTAGGTAATTAGTGAATTTGTTTGTTAGCCGACGACGTGCGTTCCTTTGAAGGACTGTTCGAAATTTAAATCTATGTTCTCTACTATGTCATAAAAACAATAAAACGACAATAAGTATGGAGTTCTGTATTCAAATTTGTTCCTATATTCAAACTTCAAAACAATTTCCCTTGGGTGGGAAGGCTCGCTAGATATTTACACTTATAAGTTATAACCGTTGAGTAAATTTTAGATTTGTATAAACTATTTTTCTCTTATGCTTTTAATACCACTGTAAATTGACTGTACATATTGAGTCCTATAGTAACCTAATAGTTCAGTCATTATAGATTTTGACCCGTGAATTATTAGTTCTTGGACTTTTTTTTCGGGGTCCCTCGGGGGGGGGGGGGGGGGTTACTGGGAGTGTAAATTCAAAAAGTAGGCTCCTGTGTATATTCGAAAAATGTTTTTTTACAAATAAACAGTTTTTCTTGAATAATTCGGCCGTTTTTGATTTTACAGTAAAAGCGTAAGGACAAACATTGTTGAAAATTTGATTCTCTACAAGTTTGGTCCTTACAATTTTCTTCTAGGATCGATATTTTGGAAATTAAACCTAAAATACGCGACAAATTCAAAATATTATCATTATCTCCTATGTTCCACGGTTTACGGCATGAATGAAGAGAAACAAAGTTGTAGAAAATCAAATTCTAAACAATTTTGGTTCCCATATTTTTTCCCCCAAAATCAATATTTTGGAAATTAAACCTGAAAAACAGAGCTACGTACGCACTGTTTTTTTTTTTTCGCGGGAAAAAATGTGGGAACCAAAATTGTTCAGAATTTGATACTCTACAACTTTGTTTCTCTTCATTCATGCCGTAAAACGTGGAACATAGGAGATAATTATAATATTTTGAATTTGTCGCCTTTTTAGGGTTCCGTAGTCAACTAGGAACCCTTATAGTTTCGCCATGTCTGCCCGTCCGTCCGTCCGTCCGTCCGCGGATAATCTCAGTGACCGTTAGCACTAGAAAGCTGAAATTTGGTACTAATATGTATATCAATCACGCCGACAAAGTGGTAAAATAAAAAGTGGATTTTTTTTATTTATTAGTGTACCTCCCCTATACGTAAAGTGGGGAGTGATTTTTTTTTTCATTTTAACCCTAACGTGTGATATATTGTTGGATAGGTACTTAAAAATGAATAGGGGTTTGCTAAAATCATTTTTCGATAATGTAAATATTTTCGGAAATAATCGCTCCAGAAGTAAAAAAATATGCGTCCCCCCCCCTCTAACTTTTGAACCATAAGTTTTAAAAATATGAAAAAAATCTCAAAAGTAGAACTTTATAAAAACTTTCTAGGAAAATTATTTTGAACTTGATAGGATGAATAGTTTTTGAAAAAAAATTACAAAATAATTTCTGAACTAAGTTTGTAATTTAACCGTATAAGCAGGTGTTTATTGTACCTGTAATTTCTACAAAATTACAATGAAATGACGTGCTTTCAAATAAAGTAAAAACGGTGAAAATCGGTTCACGCAATAAAGAATTATTCCATAAAAATCATCTTCCATACTTTAAGCTCGCGCGCAATAGTTTACTTAATTTGCCGATAGATGTCGCTGTACGTGGAACTCTCATATCATATCCTACATGGCGGTGTTATTAACTCTTAAGTGGGGACGCTTACTGTGACGGACGGAAAACTACGGAACCCTACACTGAGCGTGGCCCGACACGCTCTTGGCCGGTTTTTTAAGTTTAATTTCCAAAATATCGATCCTAGAAGAAAAATCATTAAAACCAAATTTATAGAGAATCAAATTTCTTGAAATTTTTGTCCTCTCGGTTGTACTGTAAAATCAAAAATGGCCGAGTTATTCAAGAAAAACCGATTTTAGAATATACACAGGAGCCTGATTCAGTCTACTTTTTGAATTTACACTCCCAGTGACCCCCCGAGGGAACTACAAAAAAAAATCCAAGATCTGATTATTCACGGGTAGGGTCGGTTTTTTGGATATAATAACTGGCCTCTAAGGTCAACCCGTGGTCTGAAAACTGTTAAAGATAGGTCTAGCAAATAATTATGCCGTCATCTGCAGGGTCTGTTTAGTGGACTATTCAGTTCTCAGTTCCTAGTTAGCTATAGTTTCTAATGCGGGGACAGAGCCATAATTTTAGTATGCAAAACTGCATTTTCAAATGCGCTTTTTCTCTAACTTTTTGTTGGCTTTGTATTGGTACCCCACACTATTCTTACAAATGAAAAAAATATATATTCACTTTCCCCCTTAATCCCCCTAAACCGCCTCATAAAATTAAATTTAAGTGGTTAAAGCCTCGGGACCTTGTTACAACCGACATTTTCTATATCTATTCCAAATTTCAGCTTTCTATTACGTTAACCTGTTTCCTAGAAAGACGCGTATTACCGATTTCGGCGACCGGAGTGATCCCATAAGTGTTCCGTAAACCAAGTATTGGTACGAAACACTAAAAATTGAGCATGTAAGGAAAACAGGGTATTTTAGAGAGTGGAACTGCTGACCAATTGTTAAATCTACTTTACCTAATTAAGAAACTTCTTGGCTGAAAACTTTAGCTCTTTAAAAATAACTAAGCCATATAAAAAAAATGAATACTAGAGGCAGTAACTTCTGCCCGTCACTGTCAGGATATGATCACTGTATTCGGCATTGAACTATTACTACGTATTAATATTAACTCAAGGTATTCGGGTGCTGTTTACTTACTAGAATTGTCGAAGTTGGGTTGTTTAGGACTCTCATAAGTCTTTTTCTGCTGCAAGGGGTTCGATAAGGCCTTTAAGTCCCGCGGCTCTTCACGTGCCATTTCTTCGCCAGCTTCTAACGTTTGCTGCAGGTACGTGTAAGGACCCAGGTCCCGTGGCTTATCCCGTACTGCACCGGTGTGTTTCATTCGCCGCAGGTACGAGTAGGGACCCAGGTCCCGCGGCTTAGTGCGTACTGCACCGGCGTGTAACGTTCGCCGCAGGTACGAGGAGGGATCCAGGTACCGCGGCAAGAACTTATTTTGACGCATTTTTAGCAAAGATTTTCCAAGTCGCAGATTCATATCCGCTTGACAAAAACTTGCTAATGTTAGAATTAACCATACCCGAAACATTTTTCTAAACTTTATAGGTACTATATTATGTGGTAAAATTGGTATGCTATATTATAATGTTTGCTTTGGTAAGTATTGAAATATTGTGACATATTTACAAATAAAATTTTATACATAAAATTTTATTAAAGCAGGTAAATCGAATGTTGCGCAAGTTAATCTCTCTATTGCGAAAGTGAAATTATAAAATACACTCATAGATAATGATAACAGGTCACCGTGCAAGAAAATATCTCTACGTAGTGACCCCTTTTCACTGTGTTTTACTATTCGAGTGTAGCTACTATATCGAAATATCTAATATTGATAGTTGCACCATGTTTCATATTCTTAAAATCGTTTGCAAAAGATTTTTGGTTATTTTTTTCGTAATCGTTGGTTATATTTACCATTTCACCATAATAATATTATGAGTGGTAAGTAATGTACAGTCGCCATCAGATATATCGGAGTGGCCAAGCTGGTCACAAATATCTGAACAACGCCTCAATTATAAAGGCAGTAAAGTCCATGCTCAGATAATTGTGGTTACCTTGGCCACTCCAATATACTTTATGGCGACTGTACCTATAGGAACCGTGTGGGGGGAGGGGTCTCGGCTGTGAAAGCTCCTCAGGATATAATGAAATAGGCCCCCGTGTTTGTTCTCTTTGAATGAGACAACATTACGGATAGGAAACAGTTAGTGGAAATTCCTGGAACCAATGGAAAGAAGAAACTGTCTGAAATATGCACGGTTTCGAGAGTACTGTACCTCAGGGCTCAATTCTGGGGCCTTTATTGTTTATCCTGTATTGCAGCGATTTAACCAATGCAATGTCATTATGCACTCTAAATTTCATACATATGCTGATAATACACAAATTTATATCTCGTGTACTGGTAAAAGTGCTATTGTTCAAACTAAAAAACTTAATGATGATTTACAACGTATAGCTGACTGGTCACACTCAAACTCATTTCTGTTAAATCCTACAAAATCAAAATATTTAATACTGTCCTCTAAGAATCAAAGAGAAGCATTTACAATTCAAAAATCTGTGTACAAATAAACAATTAACCACTAGAACCCGTACATTAATGTCGTTACTTGGGAATTTTAACTATAAAACTTTCGTGAGACTCTAACATATTAAAAATATTTATGACGGGTTACTCACGTAATTTTACCGGAAGCCGACGCATACGGACCGTTATCTTAGGGCTGACTCACATCATCATCCATCTCATTTATCTTCTGTGCCAAGAACTCTGATTAACCAGGCTCTGAGCTTATGTAATCCGCAGTATGTCGACCGAGAGCTTGCTCACGTAAGGCGGGTGCTGGAGAGCAACGGTTACAACTGGAGGCAGAGTAATCGGGTTGCCAGTGCATCAGCGAGTCCTAGGCCTGGTCTAGTGGAAAGATTGCCTGTGTACCTGCCTTATATCAAGGGTGTGACGGATAAAATCGGACGCTAGTTACGCCGAAGATATTGCATATAGATGATTTTCCGCCCACAAGCGCAGCTCAGACAGTGGATGCGTTCGCTTAAGGATAAGGAGCCCTTGAATGTTCCTGGGGTTACCATGATTCCCTGCTCCAGTGGGAAGAGTTACATTGGAGAGACTGGCCGGAACATCGTTACGAGGCTATCTGAACACATACGTAGTGTGAAAAACCGGGATGGCCAGGGTTCCGCGATGACGGACCACATATTGGATTTGACGCATTATTAGGTTTGATAGGGTAACTGTACTGGCAAGAGAAAAGTTCCTCGTTCAGCGGAAAACACGGGAAGCTATATAAATAATTCGTCATTCGAATTTCAATCGGGATGGTGGTTGGTCATTGCCCACTAGTTGGAAAACGGTTTTGAATACTGCGTCAGTGGACAGTGTGGACGTGCCTTTAGCAAGTTACGTCGTTCAAAATACCTGCGCACGTTTTTGTTTTAATACGCTCGTACGTGACGCCATACTTAAATACAAATCGTATTTTTGAGAATGTCCACCCGTAAAAAACTTCATTTGGCCAATTAGGTGTCCGGTGTTGTGAACAGGCAGTTGCCATCCTACCTCTACAGCAAACTCATATGGTCGCGTACTTTCAGGTCCACTGAAGTTAGGTCTTCAAGGTTTATTTAGCTTGTCTGTCCTTCACGCCAATCAGCAGCCTTTCGTGGTAGTTTTACATATGCTGCCACGAAATGCTGGAACTTAATTCCGCCGCCGATCCGTGCACTGAAATCTGTTTTCACTTTTTGAAATAAACGCCGTGCTCGCGAATCAGATAGGTTAAATTGACCATGTTTTTTAGCTTACCTCATTTAATCTCTACATGTCTTTACATGTCTAAATATCGTATAGTCATAAGTCTGTACATGTCTTTAGTAGAATGTAATTTTCTCTGTCGTGGATACTAATTAATTACTTATTCCAACTGGTTTTTTCGACTACTGCCAGTGGGGTTGCCAGTAGTAACATGAATGTCATCTGGCAATATTGTTGTCACTAGTTCGGTTAAGTATAGTTTTAAGTTTTGGTTGTCCTGAAAATCAGCGTTGTGGCTACCCTGCCATAACTCATGCTAACTATTTTGGTGTAAATATTAATATTTTGTATATTTCATGTTATGTTTCTGTTCGCTTTGCACCAAATAAATATTTTTCATTTCATTTAATTCCACAATAGAGTTGTTTCCAATTTTTTGATACGCAAGTATTATTCTGTAATGACCAAACATTGCCCTAGAATTCATGTTTAGTCTCGAAATGGGCTTTAAATATGGGAATGCTACATACTTTATTTGGACAGATGCTTCGTGCCTAAAACGCTCTTTGGAAAACGCGTGACGTCACAACTCACGCTTTGACACATAACTACATCCACATCATTCCACATGCACGCATTACACACGTAACACACACATAAGATTTGAATTGTCGACTGCAATTGAATAAGTGCGTTTTGTTATAACCAGATACTTATGAAAATATCCTAGCACCGTTTTTTTCCTTTATTGCCTAGAACTATTTTATTCTTGTTAATCTATTAGTCTAGTACTAGTAAATTAAATCATTTTTTTCGTTTTCTGCAAGTCACTGTAGGTGACATCCGGGTACTCCTATGCTTTGGAAAACTATTTGGTTAGAACGAAACGCAACTGTTGTAAGTCATTATCTTAACTTTACTGTCATCAGTGTCAAACCGTGAGTTGCGACGTCATCGGAATCTTCAAAGGCGTTTCGACTTGGGGCACGTGACGCAAAAGGTAGTTTTACATGTTCGTATAATTTAAAAGAATCTAATGCGCTACAATTCAACCTTTACTTTTGTAGGTGGAAACAACCCTATTCAGAATCCATGTTGATGCACGGACCAAGAGAGAAACCGGACATAACTCTGACTCTATTTCCCTAATAAGTGACTAGTAAAAAGTAGTAAAGTCGGTCCGATAGAGACCATAATAGGCGGTGTCTCACTCGCACTCGTTACAAAATTGTCACATTTCACGCATATTGACATTTTGATTGTCTGATAACGTCATTACCTCCTTAGTCAAATCGAGACACAGTCACACAGATAACCCTCTCTTTCGGCCTTACTTTGTGACCGAAGAGTATACTCCAGTTTAAAATGATAACTTCATGTATTGATGTCGCCAGAATGTCGCCAGACTATGGATGGTACAAGAAGGATATAAATCTCTATGTTACAAAAATGTCCGTCAAAAGGCGATAAACTGATGGCGCCACAGTGATATTAAATTTGATTAAATTAATTTTGATATTAATAAATCAAATCCATACATATTTACAAAATACTTATTTGCGGAGAAGAAAAACACTCTGAATATTAATTTTATTTAGAATGTCATATAAGTATTAAATATCGGTAATTCGTTTCAAATGCTGAACTATACCTAGCGCCACCCGGAGATATTTAGAACTATTGTTTAGTGCTTACCGCTGGACACTTTTTCGACCGTTTTCCTATAAGAGAGATCGATACTCCTTGTACCATCCATACGCCAGACGACCAAATTTGACGGCTCCTCTCGCGGAGCACCAACTTCTTTAGTGCGTTAGTCGCGCTTAGGATAGAAGCGCCCTTGTCTATGGTTTCTATAGGAATCGACCAGTCGACAGTGTCAGTTATGGATGGTATATGGAGGATGTCAAACTATGTTACAAAAGTGTCCGTCAAAAAGCGTTAAACTGATAGCGCCACAATAGCAAGAGCATTCATTTCTAGCCCGGTCGGTAGTGACCCTGCCTACGAAGCAGAGGGTCCCTGGTTCGAATCCCGGTCAGAGCGTTATAATTTTTTAAAAATTTTTAACGGGTGTTTGTTATTATGTAAATTATGAATTTTGATATTCAAAAATTAAAAATCCAAACATAATGGCACAATAAATATTTCTCGAAGAAGGAAAAAACTCTGAATATCAATTTTATTTAGAACGTCATATAAGTATTTAATATCAATAATTTCAAATGAAAAAAAATGACAAAATGGGAAGCGTATTTAATGCAGTTTTTGAATATTTACATTTTTAGGCACTTACTATATACCTAGCGCCACCCGGAGAGATTTGGAACTATATATATATTATTACTGCTTACAGCTGGACACTTTTTCGACCGTTCCCCTATATGGGATACCAATCCTTTTACCTCTATTATCCGTGGTGTCAATATCAATGAAAATATAATATCCGTACGGATAGTCAGTATGTTTGACACGTTATTGTCTGAAGTTACAGAACTGGCTATTAAAAGTGCTGGGAATTGAGTAACTCACAATGATATTTACTATGGATGGGTTATTACACTAACAAAATGAGCACAAAACATACTTCCAGAGTTATTTCATAACTTAGCAACGATTCTGTTATGTTTATCTATTTTGACAATCATTACATCTTTGTCACTCTCATTGTTAGAAAATTACAGTTTATCTCTTTCTAACGGGAGCTCATTGGCACGTCCGCATCTCACGCTGGCCGGTGCGCGACTGGCGACAGTTGTTTGAAATCACCCATTTTAGATGCTTCACTTTTGGAGCGTACATAACCCATCTGTAATTATTATATATCATAGGTAACTCAAACATTATTTCTAGAAGTGGATAATAATTGAAAATATGTGCAGATCATTCACATCGTTATCTTATCGTATCATATCATCACGCAATTCCAAATCAATAACTGTGTATCGGCTTTCGGCTGGCTTAAGGATTCATCTTGCATATGCGACTACTTTTCCGTTAGAACGAGACAATACGGCACTTAATCCTATTTTTAAGTATTAATTTTCTGAAAAATCTGGATAACACTTGTAGTTGTAAGTATATTTTTTAATTTTATAAATGCTGTGGATGCAATTGAAAATTGCGTTTTTCTTGGAACGTTGGTTCAACGGATAAGCTATGTTCACGAAATTAGGAATAAATCGTCGGTAATAATGTGCAAATGCAACGAATCTTTTAACCTCATGTAATGGTTGGACTTTGGTTAAATATTTAATGCGTCCACTTTTGCTGGGGCGGGTTCTAATCCCTTTGAAGTAATTTTATGCCCTAAGTACATTACGTATTTACGTAAAAAGTCACATTTGAATGGACTAATCTTAAACATTAGTGCTTCTCAATGGCTCTAACACTCGAATGAGGTTATGGTTATGTGACGTCATGGAATTTCCTATAACAATACAATCGTCTAACAGCCATATTCATAAAAAGTTAGGAGCTCACTGTTCGGTCGCTCAGAGGTAGGTACCAAAATTCTTGATGCATAAACGCGTATTAACGTTAATCTGTCTACGATCGACCTCCTATAAAAACCAAAAGTTACGAGCCCGTGTATATAAAACATTGTTTATAATTTGATCTAGACATGGCTATGGTCATTAGTCTAGAGAAAACGCTAGGCGATGTACGCAATCCCATTGGACATATATTCAGCCTATACATTTTATCGGTTGTAAAGGCTGTGTATTTATTCATCCTATACATTTTATCGGTTGTAAAGGCTGTGTATTTATTCATCCTATACATTTTATCGGTTGTAAAGGCTGTGTATTTATTCATCCTATACATTTTATCGGTTGTAAAGGCTGTGTATTTATTCATCCTATACATTTTATCGGTTGTAAAGGCTGTGTATTTATTCATCCTATACATTTTATCGGTTGTAAAGGCTGTGTATTTGTGTATTTTAGGGATTATTTGTCTAAAGCCAGTCGGTAATAAAATAACCTTGAGAAAGGTCAAGCTTTGAGAAATATATACTACCTCTAAGGAATCTAATATTTCAGTAATGTTGGGAAATGGGAACTTATCACCTGTATTTTAATATTAAGTTGTCTGTAGTCAACAACTAATCTCCATTTCTTTTCTCCTAACCTATCAAACTTTTTAAGGACAAGCAAAACTGGGCTGGTCCACTCAGAAGTGGTATATCTCTTCAAAAATATCGTTATTTAACATATTTTGAATCTGAGTTAGAAGTTCCTTACGTAAAGCGTTTGGTATCCTGTAAGGCTTTACGTATACCGGGCTTGCATTTTCTTTTAACTTTATTTTGTGCTCTAATAAGTTGGTTGTAGTTAGCTTGTCGCCGGGCATATGAAAAACATCTACGTATTTTGCGCAAATTTGTTCTATACTTTAATCCTCTTTAGTTAAGTAAGTATGTAATTTTTAAAGATCTAATAACTTAGTTACTCTATTGACACTAATTTCAGCTATATTTCCGAAAACTTAAAGGTCGCTTGTTGTTTCGTTAAAACAGACACAATATCCGCAAAGCGGTTTTTTAATTCTTTTAATTCCTTCAATTTATTTGTAACGATTTCTTTCTGGCGCCTCTCTGAACCTAACTTTTTTGTTTAACAGAAACGTTAAACAAAAAATAGAAGAGAAGCGAAAGTCATGGGACAAATACCTACTTACGGGATGCAGAGAAGATTATAAGCATTACAGGAAAGAGCGTCTAGTTAATTTTAAAACTGCGTTGTTAGTTTTAAAATTAACTAGACGCTCTAGAGCTGAATATGAAAGCCGCATTATAAACCTCGGACCCAAATCCTTTTACGCCTATATTAGAAAACAACTATACTCGAAAGTTTCAGTTCCATGAATCATGCATGACGGAGACAACACTGTACCTAACAAGTGAGATTGACATCGCGAACGCCCTTGCCAAACTATTTCAAGCCAACTACGTTAAGGAGCCTTACGACACTATTCCTCTTATTGAACCTCCTCGAATCCAGGACTCCTTATGTGACGTCACTATCACGGAAGAAAAAGTTTGGAACAAACTGAAGAAGCTACGTGAAGATACGTCAACGGGCCCCGATGGAATCCCAGCGGTCGTGCTCAAGAAATGTAAAGCCATCCTGTCACCACTTACTCATATCATAAACGAGTCATTTAATTCATCAACCGTGCCGCAGAAGTGGAAAAATGCCCTGGTGACACCCATCTACAAAAAGTGAGATAAACTTAACCCCAATAATTACAGGCCAATCAGTCTAACCTGCCTTGCCGTTAAATTAATGGAGGCTATTATAAATGACGAAATCAGGCAATTCCTAGATAGTAATCACATTATTGTCGACCAACAACATGGCTTTATGCGAAAAAGATCAACTGTTACAAATTTGCTTGCCTGTGCCAAGGTCTGGTTAAATAATCTGGACAACGCGCTGAACCGGTCGATGTTGTATATCTTAGACAATGAAAAAGCTTTCGACAGAGTGCCACATCGTAGACTTCTGACCAAACTGGAGCACTTTGGCATAAGAGGAAAGCTTCTGCGATGGATAGAATCATTTCTAAAAGACAGGAAATTTAGGGTACGAATCGCTGACAGTGTTTCAAAAGAATTTGATGTATGGAGCGGTGTACCCCAGGGATCGGTCATCTCAACCACCATGTTCAGCATTTTTGTCACTGACCTGCAAACCACAATTGAGTCCAGCTTTAGCTTCTTCGCAGATGACTCCAAGCTCTTTGTGAACCCACTTATAGACTACAGCAAACTACAATCAGACCTGAATAGAATTAGAGACTGGTGCCTGGAGTGGCTTATAAACCTCAATGAAACAAAATGCACAGTCCTTCACATGCACAAAAAGAACCCAAAGTTGTCATACGCTTTAAATAACACACAGCTGGCAGCAGTTACCACCCAACAAGATCTGGGAGTCCTAATATCCAATGACCTCAAGTGGAAACCCCACATTTCGCAAATGGAGAAAAAAGCAAACTCCATTATCTACATAATTAGAAGAGCCTTTCGCGTCCTTGCTCCTGAAACAATGCTAAAAATCTACAAAACGTATATAAGACCTATCCTGGAATATGGCTTTATAATATGGAATCCATACTTCAAAAAAGACAATTAATTTTGTATTAAGCAGAACGTCTGCTAACGATACCACAATGCTTAGATAAAATGGAAAAGTAGAAAAATCCACATGTATCCCATGGCATGGGCATGTATCCCAGAGTCGCGAGTTCGTGTCTCGCCTGAGGCGGTGGATTTTTCTACTTTTCCATTTCAAAAAAGACATTGAAATGATTGAACGAGTGCAGCGCAAATTCACCAAAATTCCCGCACAGCTAAAGGCACTATCATATGAGGATAGATTAAAAAAGCTAGGCATAGCAACACTGCAAAAGAGGCGCCAACGTGGAGACATGATTGAGACTTTTAAAATACTAAATGGATATTACGACTGTCCAGAACTGACCGGCTTGTTCACTCGACATCTAAACACGCGCGCAAGAGGAAATAGCTTTAAACTAACAACAACAATACATAATACTCGTACAAATATCGGCAAAAACTTTATAGCGAACCGAATTGTGAATACTTGGAACAAGTTACCCTCCCAAGTTGTGAACTCCAACAGTGTTAATCAGTTCAAAAATAGACTCGACAAAATATCTAAAGTTGTGAATTAGTGCTTAGTGAACTTTGATTTAGACTTATCATCGCGAGCTGCCTGTCTAAAACGATATACTAATAATAATAACTTCACAATATTATCTTTAAATTTAATGAGGGTTTCCGCGATCTATATTTCCACTAGATGGCAGCACCGTGGCGAGAGGTCTCGCTGTCATAATCCACCAATCATGTATAATATTTTTTTATTAGGGAATTTTGACAGCTGCTGTCAATAAGACCTCTCGCCACGGTGTTGCCATCTAGTAAAAATCTCGGCGGAAAACCTATATAATTGGTTACGTAACGACTCTTAATTCTAGTAAGACACTATATGCATAAACTCAATAAAATGGCTGAAATAATATGCCATCGCTATATATCATGACATTCATGACACAATAATAAAAATAACAGTAGAATTATAATTAACTTTTATTTAGTAGCGGGAAATGTACTCCAATAAGTAAGGTCATGTTGACGCTGCACTCTGCGCTGGCTCTGGCGGCGGGCGGCGGTCGCGTGACGCTGGCTGCAAGCTGACACCTCCATGTGGCGCTCGCTGTCTGCTCCCGATGACGATGATGGGTCGGGCTAACCCTGGACTTTCCGGAACATGGGCCGGGATAACCCTGGACTCATCTTGAAATGTGAACCTTGAAACCCTATACAACCCTTTTCTTACTTTTTAATTTAAATCTTCTTAATTTGGTTTTAAATTTTTGGTCATCTTCTTTTTTGATTTTTGGGAATACCTACTTCGGGAATACCTCGAATATTAGTTTTTCAGCTTCAATCTTCTTTAGGGTAATTTGGCTTCAATTTCTGTCTTCATTCTCGTATGGTATTCTTCATCTTGGTTCTTCTGGTATGGGTCACCATAAGATATGATGATAGTTGGAGGGTCGAAATGGAGTATTAATGTAAAACCAGTCATTCTAATTACCGAAGATGTGTGTTGTATTCTTGGAATCAAGTATATAGTTAAGAGCGTTAACAAAACCAAACATACCTTATTTATGTGTTATTATTGCTTACATGCTATTTTATTCAACTATGTGTGTAACATTATGTTACTGACAGTAACGTTAAGTTACTAGTTAGTATTAAGTAGGCATATACTACGAGTACATCTACATATCGTTTAATTGACACGAAGTAAATGCTCGCGAAAACCGAAGTCGGTTTTATTTTTAACTTTGTACTGTTTTATAGCTGTCTGTTGTCGCGATTATTATAAATAAATTATTTTACAATGATATTATTCCGTTTTATTGTAAAATAAATACTATTGTTTGTTTTATTTTTACAGCTTAGATCATGGTTACCATTTTATCACCTATCGCGTCATGCGTCACTTTCGCACTTACGTACTTGTTAGAATTGTTGTTGTTGTTGTTGTTGTTGTTGTGTGTGTTGTTGTTGTTGTGTGTTGTGGTGTTGTTGTAGCTTGACAGGCGATAAATTGTTTGACCATATTAGGCCTTCTGGATAAATTAGGGATGTCACAAGCTTTAGTTACACGTATATAATGATTTACACAAATAATTCCACAATTGTGACAAATTCAGGAAGATAAATAATTAAATCGGGACACTTGTAATCTATAGCGACCGTATCCTTGTTAGGCAGCATTATTCCAACCGGCAGCGGCAGGTCATTTTGGCTGAGCCTGTCTTCAGCGTGGTTCCCGCATGTTCAGGTCCCTAGACCGATCAGTTAATCGCTTTTGTCTTAGTCCATGTGCCCCAGCCCGATCATATATCGGTGGCAATTCGGCTTGTATTTCGAGTGCTCATCGATTGAGCACGAGTGGAAACAGGGTACCTTTTAACCGTTGAGTTGCTCTTCGCCGTAAGCATCTTGTTACATAGCGTGTTCCTTCAAGATACTTCCGGCGGAGAGCAACTCAAAGGATTACGAGGTGCCATGTGTTCACTCGTGCTCCATCGATGAGCATTTTCAGAACAATACGAAATGCCACCGCTACATGCTCGGGCTGGGGCACGTGCTCTTAGACAAAAACTATCGAGTGATCGGTGTAGTGACGTGGACATGCGGGAACCACGCTGAAGACAGGCTCAGCAGGAATGACCTGCCGCTGCCGGTTGGAATATCGGTGCCTAACAACGACACACTCGCTTTAGATTACAAGTGTGCCGATTTTTGATTTGAGAAATTGCTATTTACAAATGAAATTTTATGGATTAAATTTTAGTATAGCAGGTAAATCGAATTTTGCACAAATCAATTGCTCTATAACTTGTATGGTTATTGCGAAAGTAAAATTGCGAAATACACTCATGGATAATGATAACAGGTCGCCTCGCAAGAAAATATCTCTACGTAGTGACCGTTTTTCACTGTGATTCGCTTTCCGAGTGTAGCTACTACTTTCGAATTATATGTATGTAACATTGAAAGTTGCACAAATATTGTTCAAAATATGATAATGTTCAAAAGGAGCTTTTTTCCACTTATTTTTCCTAGGTTTTTGAGGACTTGAATATTTTTGGAACGAAGTTTCTTATCGGACGGTTCGCGGCTAGGCGAAAAAAAGTCACGTGACCGTCACGAAAACGCGACACAAAACCATACGATTGAGAAGCATTTATTTTTATGAAACTAGTAGCAAACGAGCAGACGAGCCGCCTGATGGGAAGCGGTCAACGTCGCCCAATACATAAGCAACATCCGGAGCCGCCTATACGTTGCCGACCTTTGAGAGCCCTGTACGCCCGCTTCTTGAACATGTGAAATGAAATAATTTTTAAGAAAAAAAAACCGACTTCCATGGGGGTAGCCGGTGAAGCATTATTGTAGATGGTGCACTTAGATTCCATACAATGAAATAACTTGCTTAACAAACGCAGCGGAGAGGACAAATCGCCAAACGTGAACTATGCGTCGTTGAAGAGTTCCATTCTGATCATCATCAGCAGTTCCGCTTCATCAAATGTCACTCTTTTTAATGAAAATGCTTGATAAAAATACAAAAGTCACTTTATCTTCATCTCCGTCTTTAAGATTTGAGGAATTCCCTCGATTCCTCATGGAACTCATCATCAGAACTTGAGCTTGACGAAAATTGGTCCTGACAATCTAACTTGCTTAACAAACACAGCGAAGAGGACGAATCGCCAAACGTGAACTATGCGTCGTTGAAGAGTTCCGTTCTGATCATCATGAGCAGTTCCACTTCATCAAAAGTCACTCTTTTGAATGAAAATGCTTGACTTGTTGATAAAAATATAAAAATCACTATGTGTAAGCCCTTAAGATTTGAGGAGTTCCCTCGATTCTTCATGGATCCCATCATCAGAACTTGAGCTTGACGAAAATTAGTGCTGACAGTTAAACTTGCTAAACAAACACAGCGAAGAGGACAAATCGCCAAACATGAACTATGCGTCGTTGAAGAGTTCCGTTCTGATCATCATCAGCAGTTCTACTTCATCAAATGTCACTGTTTTGAATGAAAATGATGGATTTGTTGATAAAAATCACTATATATATGCCTTTAAGATTTGAGGAGTTCCCTCGATTTCTCATGGATCCCATCATCAGAACCACGTTTTGACAAAAACGGGACCAATCTGTATATATATATATATACTTACAATCAAAAAAATAATTTTCAAAATCGGTTCAGCCATGACGGAGTTATGGAGTAACAAACATAAAAAAAAAAAAAACAAAAACAAAAAAAAACAAAAAAAAAAACACGCGCCGAATTGAGAACCTCCTCTTTTGAAATCTTAAAGTCGGTTAATAAAATAAAATAGAATAGAATAAAGTGAAAAGTCATAAAAGTCATAAGAGCTTTCGGAAAGGGGGAGGCTAAGTGAAGTCGGTTCTTTTTGGAACGGAGTTCCTTATCGGACGGGGGCTAGGCGAAAAAAAGTATACGATTATAAAACATGTGAATTGAAATAACATAGAATAAAGTGAAGTGAAGTGAAAAGTGAAGTGACAAGTGAAAATTCGAAAAAGTCGAAAAAGCCGAAAAAGTCCAAAAAGTCCAAAAAGTCCAAAAAGTCCAAAAAGTCCAAAAAGTCCAAAAAGTCCAAAAAGTCCAAAAAGTCCAAAAAGTCCATAAAGTCGAAAAAGGCGAAAAAGTGTAGAAAAAGTTTTCCCAAAGTCTCGTGGCAGAGGGCTGTGGTTGTATGCCGTCTCGCCGCAACATTAGTAGCAAACCGCGCGTGCCAATACCTGCATACTCACCTACTTTCTATATATTTTAAGACCAAAATGGGAAGGAAACATCATCATTTACTCGGCCAACGTTTAAGGATGAATTTTTAAAAATAATTTAGTTTTCATTTAGATAGTTGGAGAGCTGCTGGCCACGTCAGATATGACACAATAATGAGAGCAACGGAACATAAACACAAACATCTGGCATCTGTAAAGTGGTGGAGGTCAAGGAATGCAAATAAGTGGAAGAAAACAAATCTTAGAGTTCTGGGTTTGATGCAATATTATGCGTAATTATGTAAATATTTACATCATATCACATAGAAAGTAGTGCCAAATTATGTATAATGCAATGTATAATTTGTAATGTATAATAGTCACCTATTGTTTTTGTTTCCGCAATAATACCGAATGTATTTTGTTTTAATGATAAAATATAGGCCCTGCCAGGGGGCCTATGGTTTATAGGGATAAATGGCACAACTTCGGCAGTTTTTACCTATTTTCCTATTACATTTTCCAAATGATTTGTTTTGTTGGTCTGTCACTCTGACCTCCACCGATTAGAAGCTGCTAGATGCCCGAATCTACCAATAAGGATGGTAAAGCAATCTAACGAGACGGGTTTCATTGCTCTCATGACATAATTGTCATATCCACGTAGCCAGCTCTTAAATAGTCCATTAATCATGAAAACTAGCATTGGTTGCTTCTAACTTAATTTATTTTCTGTGACGTGACACGCACCAATAACGCAGTTTATGCTCCATATTATATTCCCACCTAGATAAGGTTTCTAATTATTCCAAGCCGGCCCCATCCATACTTACAAGATTGCGTGTAATCTCCTCAGTAGTCATGACCGCTTGGTAGCTGACAACCGTTGCATAACACTTGACATGCATTCTTACCCGATCACAACTAGAAAATGTGGGTTATGCTTTATGTATTATCAGTATATGTCAGGTGTATACTTAAACCATTTAGCATTTCAATTACTTTCTTTACAAAATAGAAACCAAATCTAAAATACAAATAAATTCTACTCAACCTACTCAACTAAGACCTCACAAAAGCAAAGCAATTTCGTAAAATAAAACTGACAGCCACGGGCGATAATCAGTTCAGTTCAAACTTATTTAACTACGACAACGTAACAACTACATCAAAAATATTTCAATTTTAAACTTTAAACTAAAGCACTAAAGTCCAAATTGCAAGTAGGTATAATTAAAAATTACGTTTCCATAGGTGCAACGTAGAAATTCCGCTCACAAGCGTAAAGACGCAACTCCGAACAGCACGAATCACAAATATATACTCTAACATAAAGCGCCAAAGTTGAGAGTCGCATGATGAACGATGGAAGATTGGTGCAACTGCTAAGCTCCCACGCTGCTCCTCGATTTGCTTTGGCCCTGGTACTCGTAGCTAATAGCAACACGTGGCAGACACTGCAATGCTGTAGAAAAATGCCAGCAGCTGGCATTTGTGACATGAAATGAGTTACTGGATAAAAATGAAGAATGGAGCCTAAATACATTGTTACAAAGTCCGAAAAGCTTGCGGGACGAGGTACTTTGATATACCCTTGATATCATCCTTGCCTTGAAGATAAGTGCATTCGGCCGAGACATTAAATGATGCATGATGCAGACTTTCCACGATATGACTACTGCCAGAAAATAAATCAAATGTCTACAGCCAAAACGTAGATCCATAAGTAGAATCGAATATACGAATACGGCCATTAAGTATTAAGTATACAGCCTTAAGTATAATTAAATTGAGCAAATAATTTATAAATAATGGAGCGATCTTGCACAAGTCGACCTAATCCAACAGTAAGCTTTTGTGTTGTGGATAAACAACCAATAATCTTAAACAAAGAAGAACCGGCTTCACTTAGGATCCACCTTTCGAAAAGCAAATGCCCGAGCTACTGTAGAAAATACTCAATGTACTATAGGTGTGCTGTGCTGTACCCATAATATTTGAAGACTTCTTTCGATTTCTCCAGGATCCCATCATCAGATCCTGAACCGATGACTATGGGACCAGCTGTCCTTTCAAACAATGAATTTTCCAAATCAGTCCAGCAACCTTCGAATACATAACCAAATAGCAAAAACAAACATCCCGACGAACTGAGAACGTCCTCCTTCGAAATCTTGAATACGGTTGATAGAGATAAATAGCGGCCTTACGAAACTCGGCCTACGCGAGGCCACAAAACTCTCTAAAGCGTACCTTCGGCCTCTGGCCTGTCAGTGTCAACCATCGGGCTTTTGCGCTACTGACGTAAACGCTGTCTGACAACGTATAATTATACTACTTTATACCGGCAGCAACTACGATAGTTCCCTACAGTACAGTCTAAGGCAAAAATAAGTACACAATCTTGAACCTTATTACAATGGAGTAAGGTGAAAAAGTGTAGCCATATTTTTGGCGTAGATTCGTGGTTGGTAACGCACATCTTCTGGTGGTGCTGGCTATTAACCGGATTAAAACTTACACGGGAAAATTGTCGAACCGTCTGGCCCCGCCCCTCTCACTAAGTACTAAACTACAGGCACCAATCAAATACTATTAGGGATACACAATCAGCCCAAAAAAATGGTCAAACTATATGGCGCCAGAACGACTCAGGCGGTACTTTATTTAAAATACAAATACAAAATACAAATGCGTTTAATTCATTACTTTTGACTGACAGTTGTTCTTTAGGTATAAAGGTTAGTTATAAAAAGTTAGGTAAAAATTTTTTCATTTCAGCAGCTCGAGCAAGCCTACTGCCCTGCGAATACACAGAGACGAAAGTCGCTCCAGGGAGTGAGACAAAGTAGTTTTTTTTTTAATTTAGTGAAGGCCATGAACTGCCACTTCATATTTCGGGGTTTATTACAAATTCGAAATACATATTTTTAACCTTGAATATGTTCTCACTACTGAGGTGAAAAGTTGTATGTGTTACACGAGAGCAAAGTTATTTTACATCTCGTGTTTTTGAGTCCCTCGCTACGCTCAAGTTTCTAACTTAGAATCACTTGCTTCGCTCGTGTTTCAATAATAGAATATTTCGCTTACTCGGGACTCAAAATTAACACTCGCAAGAAAAACCAACTTTCCTCTCTTGTTTCATAAATAACTATAGTATAATAATCATACTTTATTTGACAGTCTTATTACGGTATAAGACTGGCCGGTTACAAATTTGCAGGAGCCATGTTTTCAGTAAATCTTGTTTAGTCTGTACCTCCTTCACATTGTTGCTCGAAGAGTACGGGACTAAAAATATCCTGTGCCGTTTTAGGTTATCCTTATCTTACATCCACGGCTCGAACTAGCTCCCAACAGTCCCAACTGAGGACAACCATCTTCTTCAAGCTGATCTTCTTTCGTTTAGTTAGTGTTTTCTCTATGAAACGTCCAATGTAAAGTAAACTCTAAATGGATCAACAATTACGATCCGCGACCGTAAAGTATTTATTAAGAAAACCACCATTTCGTGAGAGTAACAATTGCTTTGATGACATGTTATATTTAAAACTAAACAAGTCATTTAGGTATGTATTCCAAAGAGATCTAAACAAACTAAAGAGTTCTTATACATATATATAAATAATTAAATAAATAAATATTATAGGACAATCTTACACAAATCGACCTAGGCCCACAGTAAGCTCAATAAGGCTTGTGTTATGGGTACTAGACGACGATATATATAATAGATAAATATGGATAAATACTTAAATACATAGAAAACATCAATAACTCAGGAACAAATATCTGTGATAAACACACAAATAAATGCCCTGACCAGGATTCGAACCCGGGACCTCCTGCTTCGTAGGCAGGGTCACTACCGACTGGGCTAGGAGGCCGTTAACATATATAGGTGGCGCTACTAGCGATTATAAGATGTCAATAAACAACAGTATTGGCTGGCACGCGGAATGAACTCCCTGCCGAGCTTCTCAGAGGGCTACCGTATGAGATTCTTCAAAAAAGGAGTGTTTAGGTTACCATCTGCTTACCATCAGGCGGGCCGTATTTCCGCCACAGTCATGGTATTAAAAAAACGCGGGTTTTCTCGACGAACTAGGGTATTCGCTATGTGCGAAGTGCAAGAAATCAAACTGCAAAGGGCTCTTGTCAATATTAAATTTCAAAATATTTGACGTCACCTAAGCCACCTCAACTCGGTGAAGTGTCAATACAAAATAGTAAATCAGCCAGATGCATTTAATATAAGCAAGGAGCCGAGCCATTCATAAAAAATAAACTAAAGATTTAACCCCTGCCCAAGAGATGGCGCCACAATCATGCACACAGCGTTTTTAAACGGACGGCAACTTGCATGTAGCATCCCTGGGGTTGCAGACGGGCTGTATCCTCGTTTGCTACCGTCATGCATCTATGCTGTCACCATCGCCCCGTGCGCTTGTTCATTCCATTTAGGCGCCACAACCGTCATATTCATATCAGTCGGTCTGCCAAGCGTTGTTATAAATGCTGCCATTATTTATATTATTCACTAGCTTTTTCCCGCGGCTTCGCCCGCGTACTATAAGTACTCACAAAGGAGGTTCTCAGTTAGACGGGTATGTTTGTATGTACCACATTTTCCCCTTTTAGGGGTAGAATTTTAAAAAACCTTAAACACGTGTTTACTCATTTATCGTTAGGAATACTCCTGTGAAATTTCGAATAAAATAGTCTAACAAATCTTGTTTCGCCATACAAATTTTGGACCCCCATTTTACCCCCTTAGCGGGTGAATTTTGAAAAATCCTTTCTTAGTGCACCCCTAGACCTTATAAGGAACCTACGTGCCAAATTTGGAATCTCTAGAACCAGCGGTTTGGACTGTGCGTTGATATGTCAGTCAGTCAGTCAGTCAGTTTCTTCTTTTATATATTTAGATAAAGATAATCCAGAACAGGTATTGCGGATGTGGGTGCTAAGGCCGCCAAGCTCAAGTGGGACTGGGCTGGACACGTCTGCCGAATGCACCCGGAACGGTGGGCCAAAATGGCTACTGAATGGGCCCCGCAGGATGGCCGGAGCAGAGGCAGACCGAAAAAGAGATAGCGGGACGACCTGGATGCCTTTTGTAGCGACTTGCGGGAACATGCACCAGGCCGTGACGAGTGGCGGAAGAGAGGGTAGGCCTTTGCCCTGCAGTGGAACACAACATAGGCTATATAATAAAAAAATCGGCTGAATTTCAGTACAGTCAGCCTAAAAAGGCACAGTTAAACCCGTGTACAGTCAACAGCAGAAGTTGACAGCTGCTGTAAAGGAAATTCAACGCTTTGACGCCACATACAATAAAGGTTGCGTTTGCTTTTAGGCTGCGTTTCCACCAGCGATGAGCCCTCGCTCGCTCATGTTACGAGGAATGTGTTTTATAAGAACCAATAAAATCACTTCATTTACTACCTCGCACAGCGCAGCTCTAGGATTGGTTCTTAAGAAACACATCCCTCGCAACGCATCCTCGCTCATCTCTAGTGGAAACGCACCCTTAGCTGTCAACGCAGTGAATCTTCCTTTATATAGAACGGTCGGTAACGTGCATGTGACACCTCTGGCCTCTGGGCCGTATGCCAGTTTGACACTACCGTGGTATAAAATAATTTGAAAGCTGTAGTTTGGCCAGCTATAGTTTTTACTTCAAGCATGGACTGAGAGAATCATATTGTCTCTTTCTTACGCTAGTACCCTCGCTACTAAAAAGGGATGAGTATAGCTTATTACTCGTGTCCGACCGAAGTTTCGGTTTCGGCCGGTTTCGGCCAGTTTCGGCCAAACAAACGTGTTTCGGCCCAAGGTTCGGCCTTTCGGCCGCGCCGAAACTTTCAACATTTTACTTAATCTGACCATAAGTTCTGTCACAACGTTTTTAACTGATAAAATCGCCGTTTTACAGTCACCATCAAATATATCAGAGCGGCCACGGTACTCAGAAATTAATTTTATTTATTTATTTAATCAAAAACACGTTTACATGACATTACAGTTTAACTAATGCGCCATGAAACTACAATACAATTACAATAGGATTTAAAAAATAAGATCTAAAAATATCTGAACATGCACTTTATCGCCGTGACAATAGGGGCGTTGTTCAGATATCTGTGACCACCTTAGCCCCTCCGATATATCTGATGGTGACTGTACAACGGTTGACATGTAACTGAAATAAATATTTAACACGTCTATCAAAGTTTCGGTTTCGGCCGAAACTGGACCCAGAGCCGAACCTTCTGTTTCGGTTTCGGCAAAAAACATGTTTCGGTGTGACACTACTTATTACATCCACTGCACTTTTTGGCCAGCCAGACTATAATCCGTCAGTCGTGTGCCAACGGTACGGCTCGATTTTGCGGTCAGTGCGTCGATATTCGGGTACGGTCAGCGTGTTAAGCCGGCTATATCCCTTTCCGGTCGCCTGACGACTGCGCGGCCCTGGACAGTGTTGGCCGAACGTTAGTGTAATTGAAAATTAAAAATTGAAGATTGAAACACGTTAGTAAAAATTGAACACTAATAGTTTAGTGCAAATTGATTTCAATTAGAATTGAAATGAATTGTAACTAACGTGTTAATCCTTTGCGAATAACTAATAATTGAAGATATTAAATTTTTAGTCTTTCTCAAAAATTTAAACATTGATTTAATTTTTAGTGTAGATTGAATTGGTAATTGACATTAATAATTTACCTAACTAAACGCGAATTTAGGTTAAGCTACGAGGTTTTGATTTTTGTTTCGATTTTGACTCTGGACTCGGGGGCTTCTATTAATAAGCAATGGGACTGGTATCCTAAGATGGAGGTCATGCTGGACCCTGGGGATCTCTACTGGATCTCGGGTTTGGTGCATCATAGACTCATGCTGTTTGGGCTCATTCGACTTGTACTGATGAGCAGATGGTACCGGTATCAAAATCTGGAGCTCATGCTGGACCCTGGGGATCCCTACTGGATCTCAGGTTTGGCGCATCATAGACTCATGCTGTTTGGGCTCATTCGACTTGTACTGATGAGCAGATGGTATCGGGATCAAAATCTGGAGCTCATGCTGGACCCTGGGGATCCCTACTGGATCTCGGGTTTGGCGCATCATAGACTCATGCTGTTTGGGCTCATTCGACTTGTACTGATGAGCAGATGGTACCGGTATCAAAATCTGGAGCTCATGCTGGACCATGGCGATACCTACTGGATCTCGGGTTTGGCGCATCATAGACTCATGCTGTTTGGGCTCATTCGAATTGTACTGATGAGCAGATGGCACCGGTATCAAAATCTGGAGCTCATGCTGGACCCTGGGGATCCCTACTGGATCTCGGGTTTGGCGCATCATAGACTCATGCTGTTTGGGCTCATTCGACTTGTACTGATGAGCAGATGGTACCGGTATCAAAATCTGGAGCTCATGCTGGACCCTGGGGATCCCTACTGGATCTCGGGTTTGGCGCATCATAGACTCTGGCTGTTTGGGCTCATTCGACTTGTACTGATGAGCAGATGGTACCGGTATCAAAATCTGGAGCTCATGCTGGACCCTGGAGATCCCTACTGGATCTCGGGTTTGGCGCATCATAGACTCATGCTGTTTGAGCTCATTCGACGTGTACTGATGGTATGGTATGGTATGGTATGGTATGGTATGGTATGGTATGGCATGGTATGGTATGGTATGGTAAAGTATGGTATGGTAAAGTATGGTATGGTAAAGTATGGTATGGTAAAGTATGGTATGGTAAAGTATGGTATGGTAAAGTATGGTGTGGTAAGGTATGGTATGGTAAGGTATGGTATGGTATGGTAAAGTATGGTATGGTAAAGTATGGTATGGTAAAGTATGGTATGGTAAGGTATGGTATGGTAAGGTATGGTAAAGTATGGTATGGTATGGTAAAGTATGGTATGGTATGGTACGGTAAAGTATGATATGGTAAAGTATGGTATGGTAAAGTATGGTATGGTATGGTAATGTATGGTATGGGAAAGTATGATATAGTAAGGTATGGTATGGTATGGTAAAGTATGATATGGTAAAGTATGGTATGGTAAAGTATGGTATGGTAAAGTATGGTATGGTAAAGTATGGTATGGTAAAGTATGGTATGGTAAAGTATGGTATGGTAAAGTATGGTATGGTAAGGTATGGTATGGTAAGGTATGGTATGGTATGGTAAGGTATGGTATGGTAAGGTATGGAATGGTAAGGTATGGTAAGGTATGGTAAAGTATGGTATGGTATGGTATGGTATTGTATGGTATGGTATGGTATGGTATGGTATGGTATGGTAAAGTATGGTATGGTAAAGTATGGTATGGTAAAGTATGGTATGGTAAAGTATGGTATGGTAAAGTATGGTATTGTAAAGTATGGTATGGTAAAGTATGGTATGGTAAAGTAAAGTTTGGTATGGTAAAGTATGGTATGGTAAAGTATGGTATGGTAAAGAATGGTATGGTAAGGTTTGGTATGGTAAGGTATGGAATGGTAAGGTATGGTAAGGTATGGTAAAGTATGGTATGGTAAAGTATGTTATGGTATGGTATGGTATTGTATGGTATGGTATGGTATGGTAAAGTATGGTGTGGTAAAGTATGGTATGGTAAAGTATGGTATGGTAAAGTATGGTATGGTAAAGTATGGTATGGTAAAGTATAATATGGATGGTAATGTATGGTATGGTAAAGTATGGTATGGTAAAGTATGGTATGGTAAAGTATGCTATGGTAAGGTATGGTCCATACCATACCATACCATACCATACCATACCATACCATACCATACCATACCATACCATACCATACCATACCATACCATACCATACCATACCATACCATACCATACCATACCATACCATACCATACCATACCATACCATACCATACCATACCATACCAGACCATATCATACCATATCATACCATACCATACCATACCATACCATACCATACCATACCATACCATACCATACCATACCATACCATACCATACCATACCATACCATACCATACCATACCATACCATACCATACCATACCATACCATACCATACCATACCATACCATACCATACCATACCATACCATCAGTACAAGTCGAATGAGCCCAAACAGCATGAGTCTATGATGCGCCAAATCCGAGATCCAGTAGGGATCCCCAGGGTCCAGCATGAGGTCCAAATTTTGATACCGGTACCATCTGCTCATCAGTACAAGTCGAATGAGCCCAAACAGCATGAGTCTATGATGCGCCAAACCGGAGATCCAGTAGGGATCCCCAGGGTCCAGCATGAGCTCCAGATTTTAATACCGGTACTATCTGCTCATCAGTACAAGTCGAATGAGCCCAAACAGCATGAGTCTATGATGCGCCAAACCCGAGATCCAGTAGGTAGCCCTAGGGTCCAGCATGAGCTCCATCTTGTGATATTGGTCCCGACTTCCGAACCCGAGATGCAGTTTTAAAATTAATTATTAGTGTGAGACAGGATTAATTTAGTTACACTAACGTTAATCTAATTAACTGTAATTCTTATTAAATTTTCGAGACGTTAGTGTAACTAATAGGTTAATTCTAATTGACGGTTAGTGTAATTGACGACGTCACAAAATCAATGCGAACTAACGTTAGTAAAAATTGATATTAGTGTAATTGATTAGTTACGGAATTAATCTTCAATCTTATTGATCAATTTTCAATTCTAATTGAAATTAACGGCCAACACTGGCCCTGGATTCAATCTGCGTGCAATAACTCATATTTATATATTATATCATTTTTATAACAACAAATACATATACAACTCATCTTACCGTATATTGTACAGGACATAAGTCTGCCTAACACTTCCAACTTTCTCTTTCAATTGGTTAACGGAAGAAATCCCTTAAAGGGATAAGTTCGCCTTTGTACGTATATATTGTGTTATATGTCTTTCGCTGTGTTTTATTGTACCATCAGGTTCAAAATTGCATGGTCAATTTATCAATGAATTCATTCATAAATTGGTCATGCAATTCTGAACCTGATAGTACAATAAAGTGTTTTACTACTGCTGCATACGGGTCAAACTGAGAACCTCCTTTTTTTGAAGTCGGTTAAAACCGGGTTTTTTTTGTAATAGTAGATTGTTTGACAAAGGTCTTAAGTAGGCCATATTATCACGAGGTGGTTATTTTCCCAAACGAAGTGAGGGAAAATTGTTCGAGTGGTAATATTGGCTTTTAGACCAGAGTAATGCATACAATTTTTCACTTCGATTGCGAGGAAATAAGATAAAAATACTTATTATTTACGCACAATAACTAAACTAAGGTGAACTGATGGTTTAACTTGACGGTCTTTTCATTTTTTTTACTTCTTAGACACAGATACAAAATATAAACACCGCGAATAAATGACACAGACGACGGTATAATTAGCTCTTTAAACAGTTTAAACACGCTTTAAACCGCTTAAAAAAAATTAAAATCTTTTTTTAATGATTGTGAAGTACTGATTGGTCGATTTTAACATTGCTGTATTCTGATTGGAATACAATGTTTTTTAAGGATTAAAATTAAAATGTTTTGTAAATCATAAATATGTATACATATTAGCCCTAGAGGCTAAATGTACTACTTTAGTCCTCCTTGGTAAGCATAATATGACACACTTTTTGAGCATGAGAAGTGAAAAGTATATTATTCCATACAATAACTGGTTTACAAGCGACTTGAAGATTTCGAGGGAGAAGTTTCTCAATTCGTAGGGATCTTTGTTTTTGCATTTTTATTTTTATTGTTCACCATGTTTACATGATGTTCATCGATTATTCGAAGACGGCAGGACCGATTTGGATTTTTTTTGTTTGAAAGTGTATACTTCACAGTTGGTTCTATTGTAACCAGGTTACGGTGGTGATGGGATCCTGGAGAAATCGAGCGAACTCTTCAAATATTAAAGGCACGCCTATAGTGATTTAAATATTTTTTACAGTAGCACGGGCATTTCATTTTGGAAAGGTGAAATATAAGTGAAGTCGCTTCTTTTTTGGTTATAATTATTCTTTTGAAGTGTTCAATAAAGAGAAGACTCGCTAACCCGGCGAAATACGGGTCCCATACAAAATTTTTTTTTCGCATCCAAATAATTTTTCTCTTATTTTTCCTTAGTCGCATTACGATACCAATTTTGCCCTTAAACGGATCACCGTATTTTTGTGACACCCTGTATATATAGATATCGTGTTAAGATTTAAAACACTTCGTTCGCTTGGCTACTTCTGCTGCTGACTGTCCCAATTTATGAATATTTCCAATTTTCTAAACAAATCAACTCTTTGAATTCCCAACTCGAGATACACCCTGTATAGCTCATTACACCTAAAGGCACGTAGGGGCAGTAAACACCTTTTATAAGCCATTAGTGTTCTATAAGTATATCGGTTCGATTGGATTCCATACTTTATAGACTCGTTGGCTCAATGGACGCGTGGGAAGGCACACAATTAACAATCTGGACAGGGCCGCGATTCAAAAAATAAACACACACTGGACAGACACATCTCCAACCCAACTCAACCCAACTCAAAGACATTGGACCAATGTTGTACCAATGTGAGACCAATGTGTGACCAATGTGTGACCAATGTGAGACCAATGTTGAATGAAAATCTGTTCGAATAGCAAATGTCAATGTCGTTATAGCGTTGAGTTGTATTGGGTTGAGTTGGATTGGAGCTGTGTCTGTCCAGTGTGTGTGTTTATTTTTCGAATCGTGGCCCCTATTGTTAATTGTGTGCCTTCTCACGCGTCCATTGAGCCAACGAGTATATAATATAGTTGGGTTGAGTTGAGTTGAGTTGGGTTGAGTTGGGTTGAGATGGGTTGGGGTACTATGACGGGAAACCTCCTCGAGTGCCAGGGCCCTTCTCATTCTTTCTGATCCGGTTGATCCGGTTGATCCGGGGGAAAGGGAAGGGTTCCTGGACGGTGCATCCTGGGGGCAACGGTAAGCGATCTTTTGGTGGACCCCAAAGATTTCTTACCGGTGCTGCTAATATCCTGTGTGGGGGGGGTGGGGGGTTCCGCACAGGGAGACCTCTCATTTAGGGAGAGGACTCCTGAGTGTTGGCTGGAGGGGGCCTTTGGGCGAGGGATAGGAATGCCGCTGTCCTGGATAAAACTGCGGCCCCGTAACCTGTCTAGGCAGAGGGCCTATGATGACGGACCGGGGGTCAACACCAAGCCGCCACTTGGTGTTGGCTGCGAGGATGACAACCTCTATAAAAAACTGAGGGGCCTTCGGGCCGGGCGGCTTCGGCCGCGTTGAGGGACAGGAATGCCGCTGTCCTGTATAAAACTGCGGCCCCGTAACCTGTCTAGGCAGAGGGCCTATGATGACGGACTGGGGGTTAACACCAAGCCGGTGCTGGGTGTTGGCTGCGAGGATGACCACCTCTATAAAAATCGCGAAGGCAACCTGAGTGGGTGGAACCCGGGGTTTTTCCACCTGCTCCCGGCGTGGAGGTTGTCATGAGGGAGCAGCATGTGGTGTCGCCCTGCACGCTACCTTCGGGAGGGGGAGCTTCGGCTCCGGGGGCTTCGGCCCCAGTGAGGGGACAGCTTCGGCTGTCGCAGCAGGCGGTGTTCGCGGTTGAATGCTTACGCGATCCCGTGTCACCGTCACCACCGCTGCACGACGGGCATACCGTGGATGGTTTAGTTGGTAGTGTTGGCCCTTGCTGACGAGTCCAACATACCCGTCCTAGTTCCCCGGCTAGGCGGGATGCCTAAATGCATTCCTCCACGTTAAAAAAAAAAAAAAAACAGGGTTGAGATGGGTTGAGTTGGGTTGAGTTGGGTTGGAGCTGTGTCTGTCCAGTGTGTGTGTTTATTTTTCGTGGCCCTGGACGACCACACTTTATCATCAGCATTTACAGGGTGAAACAAAAACGGTGTTGATTCCCTTAAAGACATAATTGGTAACGTAGGTATTCTAATTATGAAAGCTAGGGACTTTTTTTTCCCACGAAAATAGTAGTTTTCGATACAAGTGCGAGAAGTATGTCATTTTGCACGAGTACCGAGATTACTTGGCCCGAGCCGAGAGGCGAGGGTCAAGACTCGGGACGAGTGAAAATGACACTTCTGCACGTGTGTCGAACAACGTTTTTTAATACAATTGCGAAAAAAATACAATGAAATAATAGTAGATTGTTTGACAAGGGTCTAAAGTAGGCCATATTACCACCAGGTGGTTATTTTCCCGACCGAAGTGAGGGAAAATTGTTCGAGTGGTAATATGGCTTTTAGACCAGAGTAATGCATTACTTAATGGTCTTGATTATTGCGAGTTAGTCTGCGTAGCAGTCGTTAATGAAGTATCTTATAATTACTTAAACTACTTATTAATAACTAATAATGAAGTGTTTTTTTCATAAGGTCAAATGAAAAACCACGTATAAAAAATTTGGCTTCAATAGAAAAATAAAAAAATAAAACCAAATATGGCTGCGTTTCTAAGCGAAAAAACATTTGACATATGACAGATTCGTTTTCACTGAAATATAAATAATTAACGGATATTTTTTCTAAAAATGTACATACATAACCATTTTCAACCGTTGAAAATAATACTCTTTCAAACAAAAAAAGAATTTTCCAAATCAATCCAGTCGTCTTCGAATAATCGGTGAACATACATAAAAAAACAACGGGTTGCACTCCGAGAGTGCCGGCAGAAGTGAAAACTTGAAATTAAGAATAATTTATTTACTTTTGTCCTCCTTTTGACCAACTTACCTGTCAAATATGCCGGACGTAAACATAGTTCACAATTTCCGAACGCACCCCTCACTGTCAAGTTGTCAACCACTAAAATATGTAATATGGCCGACCGTTTGTCATTAAATTAACAGTTTTAAATGCAAAATACGCGACAATCCGAATTTTGCCCATATATGTCTTCGATTCATAACTTTTATTTTTTTACGCTTTTTCATTTGAGTATAATTTCATTCGGGTCTACCGTACCCCTCGACGGAATTATGAATATAAATAAATAAATAAATATTATGGAACAATCTTACACAAATCAACCTAGTTCCACGGTAAGCTCAATAAGGCTTACTAGTTAGGCGACGAATTATAATATAGATTTATTCTATCAGGTCACGTGTCCGTCTTACGAATTTTCAATCTGACGAATCTGACGGTCACGTGACCTGACGCGAGTTTAACATTTTTTCCCCGTCACAAAAAGTGCACCGCGCCGCTAAAGAAGTTTTCACATAAAAAAAACAAAGATCCCGACGAGTTGAGAACCTCCTCCTTCGAAATCTTTAAGTCGGTTGAAAAGATGTACAATTACAATTTTTCTCATAGAACACTTAGAACATAGTTTTATCTCATAGTTAATTTATTGTATTCTTTAATCATTAAATGGGACCAACTGTGAAGTATACTCTTTCAAACAAAAAAAGAATATTCCAAATCGGTCCAGCCGTCTTCGAATAATCGGTGAACATACCTAAAAAAAATTGCAAAAAAGAAACAAAGCTCCCGACGAATTGATAACATCCTCCTTCGAAATCTTGAAGTCGGTTGAAAGTAGTGCCCCACCCGACCACTCGACGACCTCGTGCTCTCTGTAAAACCTTCATGCGTTGTCTGTACACGTAGTCTGTGTGCAGCGGTGTCTGTGAGAGGCAGTCTGTACTACAGGGACAACACACATGAATATGCGATGGCCGGTAAATGTATGGAGATAAAATGCGCTCCGAGATTCTAGGTTTGGGTTCGAGTCGCGGTTGATCCGCATTATGCGTAGTGCTTATCGTGACTTATACAGGATGTAGATTGGATGATACAGCGTGAAACTGACCATGGGGATTTCAACAGAATAATAAATTTGCGTTTTTAACCGACTTCAAGGGTTTGAAGGAGGTTCTCATTCTTTGTTGTTGTTGGTGCTGTTTTTGCTTGCTATTTATTTTGTTACTAGCCTTTTCCCGCGGCTTCGCCCGCGTACTATAAGTACTCAAAAAGGATACGATACCCATGTTGATTTTCAGACTTTGTGACCACATTTGCCCCTTTTAGGGGTTGAATTTTCAAAAAAACCTGAAACACGTGTTTACTCATTTATCGTTAGGAATACTCCTGTGAAGTTTCGAATAAAATAATCTAACAAATCTTGATTCGCCATACAAACTTTGGACCCCCATTTTACCCCCTTAGGGGGTGAATTTTGAAAAATCCTTTCTTAGTGCACCCCTAGACCTTATAAGGAACCTACGTGCCAAAAGTGGAATCTCTAGAACCAGCGGTTTGGGCTGTGCGTTGATTGATATGTCAGTCAGTCAGTCAGTCAGTCAGTCAGTCAGTCAGTCAGTCAGTCAGTTTCTTCTTTTATATATTTAGATTCACCGAATCACTGATTATTCGAAGACGGCTGGACCGATTTCGAATTTTTTTAGACAGTTGGTCCCATTTTCACCAGGTCAGGATCTCATGATGGAATCTTGGAGAAATCGAAGGAACTCTTCAAAACGTAGGCACACCTTTAGCGATTTCAGTATTTTTACAGTAGCTCGGCCATTGCTCTTGGTTAGTTGTATCCTAAATGGAGTCGATTCTTTTATCCTCAATAAATATTATTTTTAATACAATTGCTCAAAAAGTTTAGTTTATGTAGCTGCAAATCGTGCGTAAAGATTTATTTTATGCACTAGTGCTAAAAAGTAATCTGATCTGCAAATCGTGCGTAAAGTTTGATTTTATGCACTAGTGCTAAAAAGTAATCTGATTGATACTTTTTAAATAAATGAGTATTATGCGAGACCCGCTTATAAATGACCCACCTGAACTACGCGCGATTGGACATAAAGGAGTATTATGCGAGACCCAATAGTATTACTCGAGCAACGCGCGACTGAATGAAGCTGTCTTTCGTACACTGCCAGAATATAAACGTAATTTTATTTCATTGTAGTTTTATCGCAATTGTATTAAAAAACGTTGCTCGACACACGTGCGGAAGTGTCATTTTCACTCGTCCCTAGTCTTGACCCTCGCCTCTCCGCTCGGGTCAAGTAACCTCGGTACTCGTGCAAAATGACATGCTTCTCGCACTCGTATCGAAAACTAGTATTATATACTTATACTTATCAGCCCCGGCCGTTTAAACTAAATTAGGTTTGGTTGGTTGGGCGTTGCTGGAATTTGCGAAATTTTTGGTAGTTGAAGAAGACTATACTATTCCTAAACAAAGGAAATAGATATTTGTACAACAAGAGAAGAAAGTTCATATTTACTTCGAGTGCTAATTTTGAGTCCTGAGCAAGCGAAAGACTCTATAATAGAATCACGAGCGTAGAGAGTGATTCTAATTTAGAATCTTGAGCGTAGAGAGGGACTCAAAAGCACAAGATGTAAATAACTTTATTCTCATGTTGAACACACTATTTTTCACCTCAGCAGCAAGAAGACATGGAAAAATACAACCTGGGTGATGCTTAATCCTTCTTTGTCACTTTACTCACTCGTATTTATTATAATATTCTTACAATTGAGTTCAAAAACCTCAATAATAATTTAAGAACACAAAAAATAATCAAAATAATAAATTAAATATTTTTAAAATATCTATACCGCCATTTTGACTTTTGTCAACTTTTTTTTATCTGCGTTCGGTAACTACTGTTTGATCACAATACGAGAGATTGTTGTTAGTAATAATATTTTTCACATGATAATCTTGTATTTTTTTCGTTTATACTTATTTGATTTTGAAATAAAGAACGTAAATTATTTCAAGTGGAGTATAAGTTAAACATTTAAAAATTAAAATTTGTATAAATTATACTTACAAATTAGTACTTGTGCGCGTTTCAGAACGTTACGTTCCGACTCTGTTTCAGGGGTCTGCTATCGGAAGTTCGGAATACGAATTAAAATTAAATAAAATTAGATTGAATGACATTTAAAATATTTCTGTCTCTCTCTATGTACTAACGAGGTGAAAAAGAGAACGCGAATAGACTCCCGAGTATTTCGAATTTGTATTAGACCTCGCGCGCGAAATTGACATTGTAATATTTGTAATTCCAAGGTCACTTCAAGGTCATTTTGTCTCACGCTCGCAGCAAAATTGAGTTTTGCTCACTATTTTTAGGTATCAAAGAACCCTCCTTCCTGCTGCTGAGGTGAAAAATGTATTATCGCTAGTTTAAATATGTTTGAACGCCATAATCTTGCTAGAAAATACCTAATTGAAATTAAACAAATGATAATAAATGTAGCAAACATTTATATGAATCTAAATAAACAGAAAACACAAGCATTTCAAAAAGTTATGAAAGCGCTTAACGTTATTAGGACACGTAATGTATCTCCCACTCTTTAATGTCCCCTATAACATTAAAAATAAACACGCTACAGAAAGACTAGCCATCACATCAACCACTCAAGCGATTGTATCGTTTTCAAAAATAGAACCCAATCCACGAACATATGATTGTAAGAGAAAAAAACGCGTGAAAAATACGGCTACGCGACATCCAAACGGCCAGTCCTACGTCTACCCTAGCCCTATGCGGTCGTGCGCGTAAACTTTTTAAAAAGTAAAAAATTGTCTTAGCCTAGTGTAATGTGTTTGTGAGCGATGGAGTTTAAAAAGTTATTTCGGCGGGAAAGCGCAAGGATTTTGACAGATGACGGGCGTTGTGAACAGGTGCGTTCGCGTATAGATAATGGGTATAGATTAGCTATTGTGATTTTTGAAATGTGTTTTTTAACGTCTTCTTAATCCTTTGTGTAAAGATTGATTGAGACGGTTTTCTTGGGCGTTTTAAAATTGTAACTGCTCTTAAAACTCGGTAGTAAGGTGCTTACATATATCCTGTTTTTTTACAGATTTGAAGTAATTATTATCTACCTCTAGGTTTGACCTTCACCTAATTGTCTTTGTAAGTTTTCAGCGTGTAATAGCGCCTATATCTCATTAGCTAGGAAACTAATTGCTGAATTATGTGGGTCTTAACCCGCACCAACATAGATGGGGACATGTTGAACGGTCATGGACTTTAGTTGTTGAGCCAGTAAGGGTTCCTTTTACACTGGGCATTTCATAAAGTAATTAACAAAAGAAAAATAATATAGTAAAGTAGTATATCAGTAATATAATAGACGGAGAGCTAGCCGTCAGATATGACACAATAATGAGAGCAACGAAACCCCTCTAGTTAGTTTGCTATACTATGCTTGTTTCTAGATCCGGACATCTGGCAGCTGTAAAGTGGTAGAGGTCAAAGAATGCAAATAACTTAAAAAAAAACAAATCTTAGAGTTCTGGGTTTGATACAATGTTATGGGAAATAATGTAAGTAATTAGATTATATCATAGCAATAAGCTTTTGTTTGGTAAAGTAGCGCCAAATGATGTATAATGCAATTTAAAGTTATTTGCCATAGTTAGTATGTTTTTTGTTCTAATATTAAAATATAAGCCCTCTCCTCTATAAATGATACAACAACGGCAGTTTTTACCTATTTGGTATTACTTTTTTCCAACTGAAAAAAAATGTTGGTCTGTCACTCTGACCTTCACCCATTAAAAGCTGCCAGATGCCTGGGTCTATCAATAAGCATGGTAAAGCAAACTAACTAATGAGGTTTCTTTGCTCTCATTATTGTGTCATATCTGACGTGGCTAGCTCTTAGTCCATAAGGCTCCTACCAAGTCTACTTTCAAGCGGATGCTACGCAAGCATCTGCTGAAACATGAACTCGATTAGCATCCATAATATTTTTATTCATTTCAACATTTACATTTAACGGCCTCCTAGCCCAGGCGGTAGTGACCCTGCCTACGAAGCAGGAGGTCCCGGGTTCGAATCCTGGTCAGGGCATTTATTTGTGTGTTGATCACAGATATTTGTTTCTGAGTTATGGATGTTTTCTTTATATTTAAGTATTTATTCATATTTATCTATTATATATATCGTCGTCTAGTACCCACAACACAAGCCTTATTGAGCTTACTGTGGGCCTAGGTCGATTTGTGTAAGATTGTCCTATAATATTTATTTATTTATTTATCCATCATAATAATTATAGTATTTCTGAAATATGTAGTAGTATACAGGGTGGAAAGATAAGTCGGGCCCTGGAGGGAACTACCTTAAAACGTTGAGATAGCTCAATTCACTGAAAGGAAACATTCTTTAATTTTTTTAAACGGACATAACTGCATTTACATTTTTTGGAAAAGAGTACAGTTTATAAAAAACCTATTTATTTTGTAATTTTTGCCGTAAATAATTTTTATGATAATTGATGCCAATCGATCCCATTTCCAACAAGAATAAACACTTCTTAATACCAACCAAGTTTAGGACACAAGATAACCCATAAATAACAATAAATATATTTTTTATACAATTAGTATGGATAAAAGTGAAAATTAAGAAAAAAACTGTGAATGCAGTTTTAGTTTTTAGGAAAATTAAAAGAATGTTTCCTTTCAGCGAATTGAGCTATCTCAACGTTTTAAGGTAGTTTCCCTCCAGGGCCCGACTTACCTTTCCACACTGTATAATTGTATATTATATATATGTATATCCACTTTTTAACACATATCTTATTTGTGTAAATCTACATGTAGCTTATTCATATTATTTATCTGGTAGTTTCATTAAAGTTTAAAATTAATACATTACTATTTTTTTCTTTGGACCTTTTTGCCGTTCTGGTTGACTGGTAGAGAATGCCTTTAGGCATCAAGACCGCCATTTGTACATAATTAACATGTGCAATAAAGTTTAAATAAATGAAATACATATTTCTATACATATTTGATTAAGTTTCGAAAAAGTTGACGAGTTGTCATAATAGGAAGAGTATCTTACCCCCACGGACTCGGAGTTCACTTTACATTGGTATTTTTATATAATAAGTATTAAACAAAAGAAAATAGCTTGAACCGTGAACGGCGCAGCAATTAAAGTCCGCGACGGTACTAATACGGTGAGCTAGCCACGTCAGATATGACACAATAATGAGAGCGACGAGACCCATCTCGTTAGTTTGCTATACTATGCTTATTTCTAGATCCGGACATCTGGCAGCTATGGAGGCAGTGATGGAGGTGAAAAATGCAAACCACTTTAAGAATACGAATCCTAGACTTCTGGTTTTGATGCAGTATTATGAAAAATTCTATAAATAGTTAGATCATATCATTGTCAAAAGTTTCTGATGAGGGAAACTAGTCCAATACGACGTATAATGTAATTCATAGTTTGTCGCCTACAGTTTCTGTTTCCGAAATGTTACGCAATATTTCTTGTTCTAATGTTATAATATAGATCCCGTCCTCTATAAATAAGATAACTTCGGCCGTTTCTACCTATTGTGTACTTTTTTCCAATTCAAAATCTTTGCTAGCTTGTCACTTTGACATCCACCCATTAAAAGCTGCCAGATGCCCGGATCTAGCAATAAGGATAGTATTGCAATCTTACTAGATGGGTTTCATTGCTCTCATTATTGTGTCATATCTGACGTGGCCAGCTACGCTACAGCTACTACCATAATAAATATGCAAACTCATATAAACGAGCTTTGACATTTTGACAGATGTATTAGTTTTGACAGTTTGACAGCTGTGATAAATACGCGCCAGCCGGAAACGAAATGCGAAATGTTGTGAAACTGTAACATGCAATAGATGCTTACCTAAATATTACAGTTTAGGCCGTCGACACACGGTACGGTTTTAAGTCGTAATACAATCGAGAAAAAGTTGGTAAGAACTTCAATACAATACAATACAAATACTCTTTAAGGAACACTCCAAAAACTTTTGGACCCGGGGTATGTCCTTAAACTACGTCCGGACTTGGGTATGTCCTTAAACTACGCCAAAAAGAGAGGTATGGGCACTGCGAATGGCATCTCGCTAAGTGTGGTAGGGCACGTTCAGCGAATGACATCTCGCTCAAATCTGGAGCAAAGCCCGACTGGGGAAGTACCTCCACCTTACAGAAAACCACAGCCAAATAGCACTAGACCCTCCTCATAGTGTTGTGTTCCTGCTGGTGAGTAAGGTTGCCAAAGATCTCAAAGAGGACCTAGTGTGTTGACGATGAGGGACCTTCTATTTCCATTAGCCACCAACACAGTGAATCCTCCTTTTTGTAAGGGGTCGGCAATGCGCATGTGACTCCTTTGGCTTCGCAGGCGTCCATAGGTTACGGTAGCTGCTTACCATCAGGCGGGCCATATGCCTGTTCGCCACCATCGTGGTATAAAAAAAAAGTAATGAAAATACTTACTTCACTGGCTCAGTGGCCCAAAACGGATCTTGGCCTCTGACACAAGAGAACGCCACTCTGCCCTATTCTGCGCCACTTCACGCCAGTCTGATACTCCGAGGGCGGAAATATGTATCTTTTAGGACTTCATCACTTTAGCGGTATCTGGGGCGTCCAGATGGACGTTTTGCACCCGGGTGCCACACATACGCCCTTCTCACAGCTCAATCCTCTCCCATCCTCTCCAGGTGTCCAAGCCAGCGGAGTCGTCTGGCTTTGATTTCGCCAATTGTATTGGTCATAGCAACTAGCTCCTCAAGCTCCCTATTCTTCCTATGCCTCCAACTTCCATCTCCATCCCGGATAGGTCCCAAAATCTTGCGCCAGATTTTCCTCTCCGCCACGCCACTAACAACTTGCTCTCTTCTTTCTGTATCAAACTCCAAGCTTAAGATTGGTCTAATTACTGTCTTATATACTCGAATCTTAGTCGGTCTACTGATTAGCTTAGACACTAAAACTCGATGAAACGCTGCCGACCATCTTAGGGCGTTTTGGATAAACAGACAAACTGACAAACAGTTACGTAGAGGTAAACAACATGCGGTCTTGTTGTGAACGCCGAAATTTCGTTATCTCTCCCTCTCTATCGCACTTGCATATACGAGCGAAACAGATGCAGATAGTTAATTTAAGATTCTCTAAATTTTCTAAGCCCTGTTAAACTCGACAATATCTTGTCGGCAATATCGCGTGTGATCAGCCTAATATAAGGCGCAGCGTAAAACCGTAAGTGCGTTTCGCCCGAGTACGATTTCCTTCGTATATTTTCGCTCACTTTCGGGAAAATGTACACTGTATTAAATTTTATTCCAGGTATCAACAATACAACGTGTAACAAAAATGCTGGCGAGCCGTTTAAGGGAGTATTTTTACGTATTATTATTATAAAAAACTAAGATAAAAAAAAATTCTCGTGAAAAAAAAGTGGTTTTGTATGAAACGTTGGCCGGCTAGGACGACGTGCCCCATACAAAAGAATTTTATTCGCGTCCAAAAATACGGCTACATTTATTGTGACAAAAATATGTCGCCACGACTATATTACCAAGGCATAACGTCTTGGATTCATGTTTTTGTCACATTAAATGTGTCCATATTTTCAGACAGACCGTAACATATGCTAAACAAGTAAAGATCTCGCATGGATATCCAAGTGTCACAGTTTGGCATGTCGAATGAAGTCCTTTTGACATAATTATGTCGGCGGCCGATCGTAAAATCCGTCAGATCACGAAATTCCTAGGCATATCATGATACGCCACCATTTCATGATTTAATACAAAATTATGATTGATTAGGGTCTAGTGCTATTTGGCTGTTTTCTGTATGGTGGAGAATAATTTCCCAGTCAGGCTTTTTTTATCAAACAAGCATACGGCCCGCCTGATGGTAAGCAGCTACCGTAGCCTATGGACGCCTGCAACTCCAGAGGTGTCACTTGCGCGTTGCCGACCCTTTACAAAAAGGAGGATTCACTGTGGTGACAGCTAAAGGAACAAGAGGGTCCCTCATCGTCAACACACTGGGTTCTCTTTGAGCTCTTTGGCGACCTCCAAACCTCCTCCTCTTTCCTCTCCTCCTCCTCTTCCTCCGCATCCTCCACCTCTTTTGACTCTGCTCCAGGTGTGAGCGAGTCCTTGTCATCTACGCTTCCATTCTTCTGCAGCCGACTGTACATGTTAATTACATAGTATGGAAGAGCCCCGCAGCGGTCGTGGGTATATTAACGAGGCTGTTTATTGCTCGCAAGTTTTTACATCACTTGCGCACTTCTTGCGTGTCTGTTCCGTTAATGTTGTGCCAGGGAGGCCGGCCTGTTTGGTTTGGTACAAACGTCGCGATTGTACGGTCACTGGCTTTCATTGTTGAGCCGTTTTTAGTGAAAGCTATTTTGTTTACTACTTACTCTATGAAATTTCCAATGTGCATTGAACCCTAAATAGCTGAAAAATTAATGTCCGTGACGTGACCACACAACACAGAAGCGAAACAGAAGAGTTTTAAATAAATAAGGTCAAAAAATCATGAATAGTAGACCGATACCAAGGGATGAACGATTCGCATTTTCGACAACATATATTGAATACGAGTAAGCAAATCTTTCCCTCTTTCACACCCTTTAGTTATGATAACGATGATAAAAACTGTTCTATGTTCTACCTCGGGGTTAAAACTGTCTGTATTCCAACCTAATTTCATCTATAACATTTAGTGCAATGGGGATGGTAAGAACTGAGACAAAAAGATCGTCACCATGTATGTACAACAAATCCATTAGGTACCAAATTCTCATTACTTATCACGAACATTCTCATTACTTATGCATATGCTTGAAAAGTGAATAGAAATGCATTCCTTTACACCCGCTTCGTTTTATCAGTTTCATTGCATGGAATAAGGGTTTCCGCGATCGAGATTTTCACTATACCTATAGATGGCAGCACCATGATAAGAGGTCTAACTGTCATAATCAACTAATCATATTTAATCTTTTTTTTTGATTGATGGATTTTGACAGCTGCTGTCAATAAGACCTCTCGCCACAGTGCTGCCTATCTAGTGAAAAACTCGATCTCGGAAACCCTAATTGAAAAATTATCGCCAAAATGCGCCACGACTCCAAGGCCGCGCTTCGAAAAATAAACACACGCTGGACAGACACAGCTCCAACTCAACTCAACGCTATAACGACATTGACATTTGCTATTCGAACAGATTTTCATTCAACATTGGTCTCACATTGGTCTCACATTGGTCACACATTGGTCACACATTGGTCACACATTGGTCTCACATTGGTACAACATTGGTACAATGTGCGACCAATGTGAGACCGATGTTGAATGAAAATGATGAATAGCAAATGTCAATGTCGTTATAGCGTTGAGTTGAGTTGGGTTGGAGCCGTGTGTGTCCAGTGTGTGTGTTTATTTTTCGAATCGCGGCCCAAGCACAATAAAAGCTGCGTTTTCTTCCACCGCACGGTCTGCGGTGCCGAGACCGGCCTGCCCGTCGTTACGAAGGCCGTTAGCTTTATCAGTGAGGGTTGCCCTGTATAGTTCCCGATACTTTATAATTGACGCGCTGCTAATGGCAACACCTTCCATGATGATGATGACTTACAACGCTGCAGTAGCTTGAGGGACTGGGTCACCACCTACACTTTCTTCGCAAATGTAGATTTCCAAAGTTGTGTTCTCCGAAAAGCGTCTGATAAATATCAGTTAATATTTCGTACAACGTATTGGTACGCTAAGCTTTCGTACATACTACGAGGAGTTTATGTAGTACATTCTTGTGTTAGTTATAGAATTAAGTTATGTATAATACTTACAATATTAAGTTCGATAAGATGCTTTTGTGATTGTTACACAGTAGATAAGGAAGTGTGCTGAGAGTTCCTTCACAAAAAATCTTGCGGTCCCCAAAGTACACAGTACAGGGGCTGGGGGGGGGGGGGGGGGGGGACAAATGCCCCTGTATACGCGCCTGAACCATTGAAACCTCTTATAGTACCACAGTACATGTAATGTATGTTTGCATAAACTCACGTTATCGGTCATTAACCTACATACAGCCGTTTACGCACAACCCCCCCGTTTCAAAGTCGGATGATGTATCGCGTATACCGTCCAAAATGTTCACATGTCACTGGCAAAACCAGTACAAACGTGGCTCAAGATTTAGTTAGAAATAGCTAAGAGGGTCAAGTATTCAAAATGATTTAGACACGCTCTTTAACAGTAAAGGTGCCATTCATTTATTACGTAACAAAAACAAAAGAAAAACTAAAGAGAAGTTAGACATGGCCAACCCCCCTCCCCCTAAATCGTCTATTCTTACTGCATGTAAAAAACATGATTTGTTACGGATTTTTTATCAAAATTATCTTCATTTAACAAAATGTAATTTCATCAAATGTTGTTTCCGACCAATGTAAAACGTTTGTCTAATTTTATCTTAGAGAATTCAACCAACCGGAGCGGCCATTGACAGGCGTTTTCTCTGCCGAAAACATATGACCAGTGGTCATATTTATTGTGTGAACTGACGTTTATTTGACGTGGCTATTTGTACGTTACGTACGATACACATTTGACGTTCCCCTCCGCCACTAAAATCGGCAGACTTTTTTGTATAGTAAATGACAGAGACATGGCCACTCCGGTTGGTTGAATTCCCTAAGTATTGTCGCTAAGCAATGTCTTTTTGATACTTATTTCACATGAACTCGGTAACCAGTTGATAACGAGAAAAATATGCTCTGCTATTGAAAAGAACAATGTCAGTTACAAGATAAAATCTAACGAATGTCAAATTTTACTCTCCGTATATGCTTTAGCTCAAGATACACTAGATATTACATGAAAACGGAGTCTAGTTTGACTTAATAACCAATAAAGCTTGGCATTCGATTCCACATACTCTTAACGTGTATAGAGGTCAAGCTATATGTCACGGATGCTTCTGGAATTACGCTGCAGGTCATCAGATAAGGCGGGTGCGGTGACAAAATGCCTGTTTCCTTACATGTATGTACCTAATCCGAGTTATGGGCCTAGTGGTTCTCACTTATTTATACAGGGTATCCTTTTAGATGGGGTCACGAATATTTCTTCACGTTTCGTATAATGGCATGTCAAAACTTTAAAGATCTAAGATAACTCTTGAACTATTTTGAATAAAAGGAAAATTTGTTTATTTTAGAGAATCTGAAGTCGAAAATCTATGTTCAGAGAAAAATGTGTAGTTTACCATTGTTGTTATTTTATGATATTTTTATAGATAATTCTAATAAATCTTAAAACACAGTTGCTATTTAGAAAACAGACAAAAATAAACTCCACTCCTACATTATAGTTGTCATCAAGTCATCACTTTCAAATCAGCTCATAGGTGCCTACTGGGAAACGATGATTTACTCTTTGCATTTTTTGCGCCACCCTATTTACATACATTGAGTAACAGGAGATGACATCCCTAAGGCCCCATTTACACATTGATTAGTGTTAAGTGCGAGTCCATACATTTTCTACTTGTGTTTAGTAATAAATGTATGAACTCGCACTTAACAGTAGACAATGTGTAATGTAATGTAAAAACTCTTTATTGTACAAAAGCCAGTCACAAACAATACAATAATAGGAAAACGTAAGTACAAGGGCGAACTTATCCCTTTTAGTTATCTCTTCCAGTTAACCTTTGAGTAGATGATGATGTGCAAAAGTTGTAATGAAAATCACTCTTTGATTCAGTCATAGCTGTTAATCGCCAAACATGGCGCACAAAATTTATTCTAGATGTCACGTCTAGTATACAATAAATCAATGTTTACGTAGGTATAGAAGGTACAGTCGACAGCAGACGAATTGGACACGATATTATTGCCAAAAATACTTAAGCATGTTTTAAAAATGGACTTCCATCGGTTTTAGTGGACGTGTATGAGCTGATTTGAAAGTGATAAAGTCTACCTAAGCAACTTAACTAAACAGTTAAATATGAAATATCAATTATTAAATAAACAATACTTCGTAGTAACCCGCAGTAACCGCAATACATCTGTAAATACTAATTAAATTATTTTATTAGTCACATTGCTTCTGCATTTTCGACTGTAATACTTCAAACATTAGTTTCAAAATGCAATACAAATGGCATTGCTTTTAAGAATAGACGAAGATCAAGCGTTAAAGTTAAAAGCGCATATCTACCGCGAACAAGTTAGACTAAAATTAGCCTTATTTTTCCTTGAATAAGGTCGTAAATAGACCTTTACTAAAAAAGTTCCCGAAGCGGTGACACACAAATCTGCCTCTGATTGCTGGTATTAAAACTTTTAGAGCACTGGCTGCAGATATTTCAAAGAAACCTCTACATTTAATTGTTTAATATGTTTATTGAATTCTGAATAATGACGACCACTTTTGAACTTTAGTACGTTCTCGATGGATTGTGCAATAGGTGCAATAGTACAAAGTTTTGCGCTAGAAATATGAAAAACTGCATTCGGGAGAAGTGGTTTATATGTACATTTTGGATTGGAATGGCGAAATAATTCACGCGATTACATATATTAAATGTTTAGATTGGTTCGTTTCCTATCCCGCACACTGGAGGCTGGAGGCCCTGGTCAGTTTTCATATATAAAAAAAAAACATTTATTCCGTCAAATGCAAATTACAGCATAAAAGTTGTTGGAACCTCTATTTAAGTATTATCATACCTGTACTAATATGACTTTTACTATTACTACACTGGGTCAGTGAGTCAAATAGGATCTTGACCTCTTACACTAGATTATGACCACTCATCCCTATTCCCTATGTGACATCTATTATTGTTATAATTTACTCATTAGGTAAGGTTAATGTGCCTAATTCCGTCATATTCCGTCATACATATGACGCCTATTCCGCCTATTTCAGTTGTTCTCGAACAATTAACAAAATTGATAATTTCATTGACACAGCAGCGATTGCTTTTAGTTTCAGCAATCAAAAGCAATTTTTTTTCCTGCTATTGAAAATCAAAGAAATATACTCCCGTGGACGGAATAGCCCCTATGACGGAATTAGCCACATTACACCCCCCCCCCCCCTCCCCACATATCAAAATAATCGGTCTGTGAATTATAAAAACTGTTTTCGGGAATTTCATTTCTAAGACACCTTGACACTATTTCACTTTCGCGCCACAATTTTAATTTACAGCCTTGGCCAGAAGTGTAGAGCATAGCAGTTTTTTGTTTACAATTTTGATCTTAAGTATTATTTCCCTATTATAACAATATACGGTGACGTAAAATGTTATATTTTATTTATATATCTAGGTAACTTCACTTAATAACAATTTCAAGGTACTTACCTATAAAATATGAAAACGGGAGGTGGGAAGAAAAATGCGACTTTAGGTCGGTGCGACAAATTACAAATATTCTATGCAGTTACTACTAACTTCAACAAAATATGCCTGTTCAGTCTGAATTAATTGATAAAATAACTTCAAAAAAGATAGAAATGTTGGACTAAAGTTTCGAGTTTTGTATGAAAATCGCAAGGGTGCTCAACACTTCTGGCCAAGGCTGTATGTCAACCATTTTGTTATCTTTCTGTGGTCTATCCTAACGTCCACACATGTTGTAATTACGGTCCTTACTGCCGCGACATAGGAACTACCAATGAACAGTCACTTGTGTTGCTGTTCGTTCATTCAACGTGACACAAAGGAAAAGTTACACAATGCAATTTTCAATTTAGTTTGTTATCTAGAGATGAAACTGTGACAGAGTTCTAACTTATCACAGTTATATATTTATGTTATATAGGGTGGGTCCTGTAACTAAAGCAAAAAAATAAAACGTAGATTCTAGTCCTCAAACTAGACAACTTTTGTGTAGCAACTTTTTAAACTCATAAAGTTTTTAGATTGTTATTTTTTCAAACAAAGTAAATAGTATTTTCAATGTACTTAAAACTCCGTCTAATTGACATCGCCTGTCAGTCTAGTCACTCTACAGACATAATCAATTTCATAGTACATTGCGTGTTCGAATTAACTTTAAAATGTAATAAAATTTAAACCGCAAGTTTTTTTTCAAAGTCGTCAAACAAACGTTGCGTAGTTTGAGGAGAAGAATGTACATTTTAATTTTTTGCTTTAGTTACAGGCCCCACCGTGTATAGTATTTAAGTAAGGGCTAAACTGTAGGTGCTGAGTTGGAAATTGGAATCCCGGCATGATCATTTATTTGTGTGACAATCTTGAATATGTCCCTAAACATAAATAAAAAAATATTATGTGACGATCTTACACAAATTAACCTAGTCCCACGGTAAGCTAAATAAGGCTTGTGTTGTGGGTACTAGGCGACGATATACATAATGAATAGATACAGATAAATACTTAAATACATAGAAAACATCCATGACTCACGAACAAATATTCGTGTTAAACACACAAATTAAATGCCCTGATCAGGATTCGAACCCGGGACCTCCTGCTTCATAGGCAGGGTCACTACCTATTAGGCTAGGAGGCCGTTAAATATGTTGCTGTATATTATTCACGAACAATACTGTAAAGGTTTACTACCTTTACAACCTCTCTTCTCGAACACTGTCTGGCACGGTGTTATTTTAAATTAGGAATTCCCACGTTCTATGTCAGACGATCGGGATTCTTTCAGGAGTCCCAAAAGCCCAAAAGCCTAAACAGCTAGTTGATATATCTGTGATTAATTAAATAAAAATAATAAACATCTATTATAAGAGCTATCGGGTATTATTGATACCCCGACAATACAAAGATAGTGTTTAAAAATATTAGAGGGAAATAATAACATACCAGTTCACTAGACTTATAAACTACTATTTACAATAAGAATTAGTAAAATAGATCAAATAAAAAAGATTATTGTCTGAACTACCTACAATTATTCTATACGGAGTTAAAATATTAAACGCGTCTAGCTCTTTATGAACATTTTGGCCGTGCAGTTTATTCTACCGCAGACTGTAGGTACTCATACCAAAATACACCCACCAGTATTTAATAAGCGGCACCCCTAATCACGTAATATAGGGTGTCCCGAATTTTTATCTACGGCCGTTTTCGCCTAATCGGCGCACTGGGACCGTGGCCGAGGGGTATACAGGGGGATGCGAAGGGTAGCCGTAAATCGTGGCTGGAGAAATATCTGGAGCATCCTGTGTGTGAGATTTGGTAGTTTTTTGGGTTTAACTTTGACCTATTTGTCAGAGTTAGGATGGTAAGGCTGTATGCGGTGAATACAACATTACTAAGAAGTTAAAGGAACACGCGTTTCTTGTATTTGATATTCATATTTGAATTTATACTCGTAGTCATACTAATTATGGAGCTTTTTTGTCCAAACGCTGAATTTTGGTATGGAAAAAACCACTTTGCATCATCATGCATGCACTATCATCATAGTAGGGGATTTTTTCCGGAGCAGCACCAATTTCATCAATTAGGAGGCCGAGCTAAGCAAGGTCTGTTAAGATATTATTTAAAACATTCGACAAGAATGATATATCAACTGATTTTATGATATATATGTCAGATGAAAGAAAACTACATTATATATATCATAAAAAAACCTAACAAGTAGAAATAAAGTATAAAAACCCAAATTATTGCTTTCAATATTATTCCTATAACTACCCTGGCTTAAATACTGAAGAATGTCTGTAAAGAAAGGCGCGGTGTTCTAAGTTCAGAGTCTCAATTTGTTACTGATTCGTTATGTTCCTACTATACATATTTAATACTATATTCTTTCATTATTTTGTCAAAAACGGGGCTTAATCGCGTACACTTACTTTTATTATTTCCCTGACGTTTCGAGCGTGCCGTAACGCTCGTGGTCGCAGGCAGACTGGCGAGGAATTGTATCAGCATCTCCTAGCTGCGCGGGTTTTCCGAACTACCCGCAGTTGGTCTCGATTATGCACATTCACGCTGGGGTTGTCACTTTGCCTACACACAACACTCACGACATCTGGTGGTTTGGAAATGCAAGTATTTTCACGCTTACATTTGCTGATCACTGGATTCCATGAAGACGAGATCCCCTGTCCCTCGTTCTGGTTGAAATTTTTATGCTTCTTAATTTCAATAGCCTCCCGTAATTTCCTGCTATAACGAAGACGTTCTGTGGAGAGGACTTTTGGATTATGGAGCTCAATTCAGTGGTTTGGTCCAGATTCCAACAAATGTTCGGCTACAGCAGACTTGTTTATTTGCCGATTTTTGACTGCTGTGATATGTTCCCTGACCCTTTCCGCTATTGTGCGTTTGGTTTCCCCAATATAGGAACTATACCACAGCTACAATCAATCTTGTAAACGCGGGTGTTTGATAAGGGATAACATTCTTAGCCGACCTTAAATGCCCCGACACCTTGAATAACGGCATGTATACGGTTTGTATAAAGTACTTCCTTAATACTGTACCTACTTTGTCCGTCACTCCTTTGACATAAGGCAAAAATGCCGGTCGTCTTGCAACATCCGGATGCTTCCCTCCCGGTTTCCGTCTGGGTTGCCTACTGTCCACCCTGTACCCATTCCTCCTAAGGACCTCCTGAATATGTGACATCTCACTCTCTAAAAATTCAGGGTCACAAAGATCATGTGCTCTGTTCCTTAGGGAATTCACTACTGACAGTAGATGGCGAGGGTGATGGTGAGACAGAACGTTAAGATACCGATACCGTTTTTGACAAAATGATGAGTGAAAATCGTGTAAGTTTAAATCAGTACACTATATTCTTTCGTCATCAAAATAACATCTAAATAAGTTGCATGTAATTCTAAAAGACAATGTTTCTAAAATCATAGGCTATATATATATACCTACTAGGCTAGGAGGACGTTATAATTAAACTATTGAAATTAAATTAATACCTACCGAATAATCAGGTTGCCAAGTTTCAATTTTTTGAATGATGTTCACTCTAAACCTGGGAAATTTTCTAAGACTTTCCCTATGTGTGTCATAAACAATTTTCTCAATCCTAACCGACATTAAGCATTTAAATACTAGCAGAGCTTAGCTCACCTAGGTGTAGCATTAGTATTTAGGTATTGCGTCAAAGCCTAACGTCAGAATCTATACATATATACGGCGGCAGAGGGCTTAACTCGTCATAGCGAATAACTTAGATTAAGCTGCAGTCTAGTTAGAATAGTATTCTAAAATAGTATTTGGAAACGTAATATTTGAAAAGCATATTCAAAAATCGTTGTATTTAAGTTGTTGTATGTATTAATCGGGTTCTAAGAAATTTAAGATTAATCCTGATCGTAATAAGGAAGGCCGGTGAAAACTTTTTGTAGAGGGCGCTGTTCCAGATTCCATACAATGATAGAAAGAGACAGAAGGTGATGGTCCTTTACTAGTATACAGTCGAAAAGCTTTTCTTAGGCAAAAACCTTCCCTATTATGCAGAGCAATGACAATGACAGAGCTTAAATACCGCGAGCCATCCGGTTACCTCTCGGACACTGTAACTACGTACCATTGCTTTAGCTATATCGCGTTAATCTACAGCATTTTAATTTAAGTGTATTTCAGAAACCGGTGGATTTTAAATTTCGGAGCAATTCGAGACAAAACATTTAGTCATTTTCGCGAAAATAAATAAAAACTACTTCGCGCCATACAAATTTAGCGTTCCTAAGGACCACTGTTGGATATGTCACTTTGACAGTTGCCTTCCGTATTGGTACAATAGCATAATTTATTATACTACTCGTAGGAGGGCAAGCACCCATGAATATTTCTGTATTTCCAAGGAGTTCAAATGTGATATTGCCCAACTTGGACTGGAGCGGAAATAGAGAGGGGGTGCAAAACAAAACCCTGTTTCCGCTTCAGTCCAAGTTGGGTCAGTTCGGGTTGCACAGGGCGGTTCCTCAACAGTTCAGGAGCTTAAATACCACGAGCCATCCGGTTGTCTCGCGGTCACTGAAACTAACCGTCATTGCTTTAACTAATAGTAATGTAGCTTTAGCAGATTTCGAAATATTGGGACATCTTTTGTGTCCTTGTAGAATAAAAAGATTATAGTAGTTGCAAACATTACTGAACTCAAAAATATTTCTAAAAACGCTCTATAGGTACCTATAAGTATTTCTACTGTCACATCACTCGTATTTAGATAATGATATTATATAATCTTTCTACTATGTTAAAATCCTTAAGATCTAATGTATTACTATTTTGAAAAAATAAGTCCCGCCGAGTATCTTGCCGGTCATAATACTTCTCGGGTCAGAGGTGTAGGGTTAGAACCGGTGGTAGTTTTTTATCTCTCTCTGACGCTGCAATACAACTTTCATATTGGTTAATTGTTTGTTGTGTGCTGGAGTTATGTTTGAGTTAGATTATATTTTTAATGTATTGTTTAGGTATAAAACTTTCGTGATACTCTAACATGTTAAAATATTTATAACGGGCTACTCACGTAATTTGAATCGATTTTTGCTCGACATGTTTCGATCAATTTGCGATCATTCTCACGAGTGCCCTTCCGCGACGGCAGCGCGCCGGCTACTCCAAATGCATTGGAGTTGTACTGCAAAATCGACTTAAATTACGTGAGTAACGCGTTATAAATATGTTTAATATTGTTTAGGTATGTATTTTAAAATCAGAATACGACACCTTAATCTACTTTCAGTGACATTTTGTTTGTGTCTGCTTTTCTATTATGTATATTCTATGTGCCACGTGTAGTTAACGTATCATAATATAACATTATTGTGGCAAACGCCTCAGTGGCGGAGCAGTATATCACCGGGCCTCGGGGACCAGTGAACGCCCGCGGCCGCTCTAAGTATGATTACTAACAGCAGAGCTCACAGTGACTCTACTGACAGCGGTGGACCGTACGTGATGGTAATAAAGCTTACATTCGTAGTGTGGATGGTGCAAGAGGAGTTCAACGTTCAACTGTTTTACTTGAAACCAAGTAGGAACAATGTAGGTACATTCGCCATCAGATATATCGGAGCGGCCAAGGTGGTCACAAATATCTGAACTTTGCCTCTATTATCAAGGCGATAAAGTGCATGTTCAGATATTTTTGAGTACCCTGGCCGCTCCGATATATCTGATGGCGACTGTACTTACTCCTGCAAAATTGAGACTAACAATCGCCATAAGATATATCGGAGCGGCCGAGGTGGTCACAAATATCTGAACAACGCCTGTTGTCAAGGTGATAGAGTACCTACATGTTCAGATATTTTTTAGTACCTTGGCTGCTTTGATATATTTTATGGGGGTGTGTAATGATTGGTATAAGAACTATTAATATATTTTTACTATGTATACTCGTAGCAACATTTCACATAATTTTGAAGTACATAACACATAGTAGATATATTCAACAATATCTATAACACTTACGACATAATTACATTCAGAATAACATAGGGAAGATATAATGGACATTCGGTATAACAATTAACCAGTATAATGTATGTATAATATAACATCTACCGTTACATGAAGTACCAACATTGTTTTTCCATCGAAATGAAGTGTTCGTTCTGATAGTTCGCAATTCACCTAACACACTCCTCGCTTTGCTCGTCTTCGCACCTACCTTTACTCATTTTTCAAGCTTACCTTATTGAAGTTGAGTTACTTTGAGAGCGTCTTATAGCTTAATAAACTGTATGGTGCTATCTGCTGCGTTAGTCACGCAGTAGATGACGCTTCTAAGTTTGCGTGAATTACGGGAACGCGGTTTTGTAAAGTCTTATTTATGGTCCTTGAGGCTATGAAGCTTTTAATATTAACAACATGAGATGTACGAGTTTGATCATTTTTTAATCAGGTGTTATATGGCGTTCAAAAGGTTAAATGGTTTCTCATCTTACGGAGTTTCCATTACCAACTTACTTACTTACTGCAGTAGCGCAGCGACCCCAAGTGGATCTTGGCCTCCGACACCAAAGATTGCCAGGCTTCTCTGTTGACAGCCGTCTCTGTCCAGTCAACGGCACCCAGCGCGGTGAGATCCTTCAGCACCTCGCCTTTCCAGTGGTACCTAGGACGCCCAGATGGTCTTCGACAAGTTGTCTGGCTAGAATATGCTCTCCATACAGCAATATCTCGAAGGAAAATAGTAGTTATAAATTGGGACACTTTCTGTGACCTAACAAAATCAATCCTGCTCTCGATTTCGAGGAGTAATAACCTACAATTTAAACTTATTTACAACAATTGGTCCAACGCCCAAACCTATGTAAAACTGTAAATCCTCACGAGCCCTCTTAATTGTGTCTTTATTCTTTAAAAATGCCTCCGCAAATCCCGAGGCTTAAGTATACTCGTAACGTGGTGGAGACTGGCCGTTAAGGTATCGAAATGCCCGACATTAGTATTTTTAAGGCAAGCGCGAGTCGACCATATTAAAATGAATAATATACTACTGCTGTTTCTATTCTGGCTGATATTAATCGAACGAGCGGAGCGTAAGCGAAGTGAGTTCTTACAGACAACTTCGGACACTACAGACCTGTCAACAGGCTACCTAGAAGTCCCTGAATTTCGATGGCTTTTTGATTTTGAATAGTTGTTCCGCGATAACTTTAGCAACGTTTTTCTGATCTTTATGAAATTTGTTGGGGTTGTAGCAGAAATCTATACAATTTGACAGTTCGTATATGAGCAGGATTGATCAAGGGGTTATGGAGCTAGAAGGCGCAAAACAATCAGCAGAAGGGTCTTGTTATATTGGTCAGACCGTCTGAATGCAGCTAACCCTTTGTTTAGTGCCGGCGCCGGAACGCGGTAATTGACGTTTCGAGATTAGATTGAAATCGTATCGGTTGGTGCACCTCGTTTAAATTCCGCTTACTGGCATACTATTAACTATTTATATGTAAACGTCTATTATATATATCTTCGCCAAGTACACACAACACAAGTCTTATTGAGCTTACTGGGGGATTACGTTGATTTGTGTAAGATTGTCCCATAATATTTATTTTTATTGTTTATTATAGTGCAGGAAACGAGTAAATAGTATCGAACTTTACAAATAGTTACTATTCTACTCGTTCGTGATTTAGAATACTTCAACTAAAACCCGAAACAGTTGTTTATTTATTGAACTATCGCGTGCAATCAGTACCGTCACCAGCAAAAGTAGCTAAAACTGTTTAAAATTTCATTGGTACTATTTTATTTTTAGGAGTACTGGAGGTCTCGCATTCAAGCACAAGTTGTTCGGAACTTATGAACGAAATATCAAATGTGAAATGATATGTACCAGTCTTTTTATCCTTTTCCTGTGAAGCGAACAACGTGAGGGTTAGATTCTCCCTCTGGGTTATAAATTCATGGGATTAGGTTGCCGAGTGGACCCCTAGCTCAATGGAACTGTGGCAAAAAAGGCGGGATAAACGCTAGGAGAATGTATGTGTATATTAAAAATATTTATAACGGGTCACTCACGTAATTTAAGTCGATTTATGCTGGACATGTCGCGATCAAGCTGCCGGCGCGCTGCTGTCGCGGAAGGCAGCTCGTGAAAATGATCATCGTAAATTGATCGAAACATGTCGAACATAAATCGACTTAAATTACGTGAGTGACCCGTTATAAATATTTTTAACATGTTAGAGTCTCACGAAAGTTTTATATATGTATATTTATAAATGTGAATGTATATTTTGAACCTCACCCGCTCTCCTCTGATGTTGGTTGTACATTTTTCGCGTACAATCAGTACCACATTGATAACTGCCGTATTGTTGTTGCCATTTAATCCTACACGAACCCTGAACTGTGCTGTGACAATAGGCTGCGCTACATTCTTTGTTTCGAATCTCGAATTTCGAAATTAAAATCGAGCACGTATAGTGTTACGAGTAATAAGTAGATTTAGACAAAGCCTTTGAAACCGTGAACTTAAGGTTTTACATTATTGTTATCTTCCCTATTAAGATTTATCATTCGTAACTTTTATAGAAAACGCCACGAAGAAAAATTCACGGATTTCGTGCCTCACACGACTATCGAGCACATTGGAAATGAATCTAGGGAATTCGAAAAAATATTGTCGCTGAGCGACGAGAAAGTCGGGATAAGGAAAATGTTATAAAATAAAACTACGACGTTGAATAATTATTATTTTATTCTTAGATTAACATAAGTATCCTCGACATAACGCCTGTGAACCAGAGTTGGGCAAAAAATAACGTGATTGAAACTAAAGTTAAAAATGAGAACGTTACTCATAATCATATGAACATAATTACGAATTCAATCACGAGCTTTCTAATCTGATTGACCACCGACATGAGTAAATCATGTCGATTTTTAGTTTCACTCATGATTAGCTGAAGTGATTACATTAGTAAGACAGTATGCTTAGTTAAACCATAAAATAAGTATATGATAGAGGGCCCATGCCTTGTTACAAAATACGACCGCCTAAAGAACTATCAGCACTAGATGGCGTTACTGAAAATTCACTGTTTCCATCTCTCGATTAGAGATGGCGTTACACGTCACAGAGAAGTCATAATACTTACCATGGCTACTAACGACATCTATACGTCTTTATGTAAAAGTTCCCTAGATGAAAATCCTTCAACAATACTATTAATCCATAGATGTCGCTTTACAGAAGAAATATTGAGTAAATTGTATTTTTTTATTTGTTATTTATATATGTATGTAAATCAAATATGAACCCAACGGGCGTCTCCGAAAGTTATCTGCTGAGCTATGCTACATATATAGCACTCGCAAACAAAAAACTATATTATTAAGTAAGTAAACAATTAATTATCTGCAAATCCTGCAATGAAACAAAAGTAAGAGATATTTTTTTCGACATATTAGGCCACGTGTGTAGCAGGGTAAAAAACAAAAAATAAAAACATTAAAATTGACAGTGATAAGGTTTGAACTCCGGACCTTCGACTCATAAGTCCATATGTTAATCCGCTTCACTACGAGGACTTTAATTTTAAGATGCAAATTGTTAACCACTTCCCTACATTCAAATATAACCTACAACTGATTTGCGAATGACAAGACGTTGAGTAAGTTTTGTGCGTTGTTGCCAATTCGGCCGCCTGCGAGACAGCAAGCTGACAACGTCGCGTCCTTGGTAACGCGCGAGCTCTGTTAGTTACCTACCTACGCGTCGCGAACCGTCTGGCGCTGAGCTGAAATTCGACTTCCACGTGTGCGTGGCGCGCGTAAACACAAGGAAATCGGCTTAATATGTAATCACAATTTTTTCTTCACTATGGTCTTCAAGGCACCGCATCTTCTCATTTTATGTCTGTAGTATACCGTTTCATCCTCATGGGTGCCTATATCTAGTTCCAATACTACTAATTATTTATGATTTTTGACGTAATCATTACTGTCAAATTACTGACTCAATTATGAATTGTACTCTAAGTAGGTACCTACCTACCTTCAGATCAGACCGCGAATCGGTAACAAATTTCTATGAACTATTTGCTCATAGAAATTTGTCGCTGACTCGCGGTCTGATCTGAAGGTTGGGTCAACCAATTTGATTTCTAGGCCACTCTAGAACCTTTTCACAATAGCTAGTTTTGTAGCGAATAGGTTACGTTTATACGTATCCAAGGGCAACAGTCATTACGACAAGGTTCTACAGTGGCCTAGGAATCAAATTGGTTGACTGTACCTACTTAGAGTAGAATTCGTAATTGAGTGCAGTGGCGGTACCTTAAAACTTGTAAAGTGGTTAAAGGGTGGTATATAATAAAACCTTATCTTATTGACTTCAACAATAGCGTAAAATAAGTACCTATAGATAAAAAAAAACACTTAATGAAGATGCGACGGTGATGTGGTGGTGATATTTTGTAAAATTACTTTATTTAATACTATATTTAACAGCCTCCTAGCCCAGTCGGTGTTGAGCCTATAAATAATGGAGGCAGTAGACAGAAAGCAGAAAGTCAGGGGGGCGATTTTTGAGATTGGAGCATTCGAATATGAAATTTAAAACTGAATAAAATGAAGAAATTTAGTTTTAAAAATAACAGCGATAGTAATCTAAAGTCATCATTATTTATACTATTAATTTTGTGTGCGATTATATTCGAGGTGAAATTCTTTGAATTCGAGCGCTCGAGTGTCAAAAATCAGCCCCCTGGTTCGAATCCTGGTAAAGGCATTAATTTGTGTGTTTGATCTGTGTCTGTGACAAATACACAAATATTTGTACCTGAGTTTTGGATGTGTTCGATGTATTTAAGTATTTATCTATATATATCGATTATATAATTATATCGTCGTCTAGTACACACAAGCCTTAACTATCGATTACTTTACTGTAGGAGTTAGGACGATTTTTGTAAGATTGTACCGTAATATTTATTATTATTACCTAGCCGAATTAAATTATTAAGTACAGTCAGCTGTAAAAATATGGGTGTACTCATCTTACTCAAAAATATGTCCCATAGTATCTTATTCCGTTGTCATAAGTGCGTAGTACCATATTTATGAGACGATTTTGTCAATACGTATTTTTGCAGCTGACTGTACATAATTTTCATTGAAAATTCCAATAATTTTGGTTTTTGTTGATCAAAAAGTATTTTTGAGATTTATTTTAGTGACAACTATGAGCTTTTATTATTAAAGAAACTAGCTATATAAAGTGTTACTTCGAGATCGAGCTAAACTGTAAAATTATGAGAAACTACAATAGATGGCGCTTAAACTAAAAATGCGATTTTACGTGGGATTGTTTTTTTCTTATTTTTGATTGGTTTTGTTGTAATCAGTTTTGGTAATATAATGACGTAGTTTTAGATAACTAGGTACTAGATTTCAAATAACATAAAAAAATATTACGAGCCAGTGGTGCTCTGAGCGACATCTATTGAAGAACATTGGAACAAAACGAGCGATATTCCTAGTGAAATATCTATTTAATCTCATTAATCTATGGTTAAACTAACGATTTACTTGATTAGATGATTAGATTTTGATTAGATTTTGCGTAGCTACTAGCTCCTTCACTTTTTCCCTGACGAAACAGGGGCGGTACCTAGGTGAATATAATATACATTTAGGATAAATGGCTATTTGTGACAATATTTCTAAAGGTATCATTTGGTGGTTGGCGCTTACGTCTTATGTTGTATAGTGCAGATTCAATATTGAGCAATAAAAGCGTAAATGCCAGTGGCAAATGTTACCTTTACCAAAATATCGACAATTTTTTTTGTTAGTTTTTGGTATGAGTGTACAAATGAATGCTCGCATTTAACTTTGAAACGGCCTGTTCGGTTTTATTGCCGTTTTCGGCTACAGTTAAGGCAGCTATCACACAGCCGCGGTTTCCACATGCGCTTTTCATTCTCATTCTCATTCTCATTCGAATTCTCATTCTCATTTTCATTCTCATTCTCATTCTCATTCTCATTCTCATTCTCATTCTCATTCTCATTCTCATTCTCATTCTCATTCTCATTCTCATGCTCATTCTCATGCTCATGCTCATGCTCATTCTCATTCTCATTCTCATTCTCGTTCTCATTCTCATTCTCATTTTCATTTTTATTTTCATTTAGGATAATAAAAATTTCTACATATGTATCTGGTTCAATATGTGAAATTTAGTTACAATCAGCGCCCGTCGTTAATGATTTACTCATGGCGAAATTACTTGATTGTTTTGTGTTATGATTTAATGAGCGATTATTCAATCAGCGATGATTAGTAATTGATCACCGATTTTAATCAAGTGTGCCCAACTCTACTGTGAACAAACAAATCGAAAAATTTCCACACGCATATCGAAGTTTGAATAATTGTCGCCGTGGCGCCTAAGTATACATATTTCATTTTTAGATTAATAAGCAGGATATAATAATGTTTAAAGTACAAGAAAATTATTACATTACAAATCCGTAGTCAACTCGAGAAATGGTAGCCACATATCTAAATATTTTTTAAGCAAAAAAAAAACCGACTTCTTCAATGGGGGAAGCCGGTGAAGGATTATTGTAGATGGTGCACTCTATACAATGAAATAACTTGCTTAACAAACACAGCGAAGAGCACAAATCGTCAAACGTGAACTATGCGTCGTTGAAGAATTCCTTTCTGATTTTACATTTCACATGTTTATGGCATCAGCCGCAGTTCCACTTCATCAATATGTCACTTTTCAATGAAAATGCTTGATTTGTTGATTTATATACATAAATCACTTTATGTATGCCTTTAAGATTTGAGAAGTTTCCTCGATTCCTCCTGGATCCCATCGTTAGTACTTAGCTTGACGAAAATTTGTCCTGAGAATCTAACTTGCTTAACAAACATAGCGAAGAGGACAAATCGCCAAACGTGAACTATGCGTCATTGAAGAGTTCCGCTCTGATCATCATCAGCAGTTCCACTTCATCAAATGTCACTCTTTTGAATGAAAATGCTTGATTTGTTGATAAAAATACAAAAATCACTATGTGTATGCCTTTAAGATTTGAGGAGTTCCCTCGATTCCTCATGTATCCCATCATCAGAACTTGAGCTTGACGAAAATTTGTCCTGACAATCTAACTTGCTTAACAGACACATCGTAGAGGAGAAATCGCCAAACGTGAATTATGCGCCGTTGAAGATTCCGTTCTGATCATCATCAGCAGTTCCACTTCATCAAATAATAATAATAATAATAATAATAAATACTCTTTATTGCACACCTCATACAGTTACAAGCACAAATTTTACAATTAGATAAATTTAGGTAGAGGTAACAACAGGCGGTCTTATCGCTAATGAGCGATTTCTTCCAGACAACCTTTGGGTAGTGGAGACTAGAGAAAAACAATAAGCAGTAGGTGGTGCATAGAAACAAAAGAGACGAAATAGATAACACAGCACATTCATATGAATATACATACTTAAATAAATACAAAATAAACATACATATACGTACATATATACATATATAATACACACAATAAGAAACAACAGTGTCAACTTAAAAACCTAAGGAAGAGATAAATAGTATTCCTTAAGTTGCGATTTAAAGCTACCAATAGATTGCGCGCGTTTAATGTTGAGAGGGAGAGAATTCCACAAACGAACGGCCTGGAACGTAAATGAGCAATTATAAAATTGTCAAATGTCACTCTTTTGAATGAAAATGCTTGATTTGTTGATGAAAAGCACGAGGTGGCGCTGCCGTCACGATAACATCGGCTCCGCGTTTGATTTAGAAAAAAATGCAGTAAAAGCTTATATATTTTTAAAAGTGACAGTGTACTGTGTATACAATACAGTCGTAATAATCATGTGACAACGTTATCGGAATGCGAAATTTGGTTATGGACAGTGAAATAACTATTATAATGGTGCAAATCGTGTACGACTAAATCCAAGTAAATAAACATTAATGTGACTTCATCAAGGACTTGTGCCGGTAAACCAGTTAATAAGTGTACTGCTCGTAAAAAAAATTGTGTTGAATTTTTGACAATAATCACAAATAAATTTATTGAATGACCGTTTGTTCATTCAAAGTAAAAGTGACCTTTGAACTCTGTGTATGACAAGTGCACGATTGCTCCCGATTGCGCACGAGTGTCAACGGAGTTTTGAGTATAGTGCCATCTACCGGTGAGTAGCTGGACTATTTGCTAAGCAATAGCTTCAACGGTATAGCACACCTACGATTACACCTCCGTCGCAGTCGGCAGCGCTGTCCACTAGAGGGCGTGGAAATTAATTCAGGACAATGGATAATATAAACAAAAACACTCTAAAATCAGACAGCAACAAACACACATTGCATTGTGCCAAATGCGAATTAGTCACCGAACCCGAAACGTACGCTTTATGCTCAGAATGTAAACTGGCCTTTCACTTTGATTGCGCGGGTTATTCGGAGAAGCTATATAGGATGTTGGAACCCCAAAAAAGAGCCAAGTGGAAATGTAAGACGTGTACCCGGACACTACCCCAGGGGCCCTCCCGCAGAGTAAAAAAACTACCAGCACCTGTATCCAATGTTTCAACTAGAAGAGCAAAAAAATAAATATCAAAACTAAGACGCTAGATCAAAGAATCCCTGTAAATAGCCCACCGGTGAAAGACACTATGACACCTTTAGTATCTGAGCTTTCTGAAAAAGTCCCTATGGCGAGTACGCCAAGAAACAAAGCTTCATTCATAGCATAATACCACATTAAAAACAAACGAAGTAATCTCGTCGCCGGTCGATTTGAACGCCCGTAGAATATTGGAAATATACCCTATTGAGGAATCCTTACCATCAAATACAGTGTCCCCTTCACTGTCGGGCTCACGAGTCATAACTGAGCTTGAGCTTAGTATAAATGCCACTCTACCACAAGAAAAACTTTCTAAATGTATGGACTACTTGATCAACGAGATGCTTACAGTACTGGAAATGAAAGAGCAAATTAGCAATCTCACTTCAGAACTCGCTTCAACGCAAAATCAGCTTGAAGAAATAACTATTGAGAACAACGGCCTCAAAAGAAGAATTGACAGGCTTCAAACTGAGAACGGTACTTTAAAGAACCTTTGTCAGTCTGCGCATTTCGATCATGGTTCCTGCATGGACACACAAAATAGACGAACGTCGTAAGGCATAGCCAGCGAGAATGCAATTCCAACTTCTCGTAACTCTACGTCGGATCTTTCTTCCTTGAATGTTACTAGAGAGTCAGCGGGTTTGGACGAACTCTTGAACTTAAAAATATTATTACAGAATTTAGAGAATGAGTTGGATGAACACAAAACTCGAATAATACAACTAGAGGAACATGTTAACTTATTGTCACAAAAAAGTAGTACTGCCCAGAACACTGAAAGCTCTACTACTATAATACAGAAGAGCTCTACAGAAAAACTGACAAGTCCTGGTAGCAAGTCATCGGAGGAGGACGCCTCTCTAACCTCAGTAAACGTCAACGCTCACACCGACGGTAAAAGTAAAATATGCTTGCTAAGTACTTATAAACATAAGAAAATGTTATCACTAGCAAACTTCTTACACAAAGAATATGAGTTGTGTCTCTATCTGTCCCCAGGAGTGGGTGTTAAGAATCTCCTAAGCGAACTTGAAAACAAACTGACCGATTTTACTATGAAAGATTATTGTCTGGTCTTCATCGGTGAAGATGATTTTAAGATGCAACAAGATTATAATAGCTTAATAACTTTCATATGAAATGTATTACGAAATATCAATCATACCAACATTATATTATGTGTTCCCATCTTCAAAAACGGTTTTTATAATGACTTATATAATAGGAGAGTAGAATATTTTAATCATATTTTATACGCAGATGTAACTAAGTACCAATATGCCTATACAATTGACTGTAATTTTAATTTGACATATGACAACATCATGTTTAATAAATATTCCGGTATTGTAAATAAAGTTGGTATGAATACGAGTATTATATTTCAAGATGTTGCGAATTTCATTAGCGACTTAGAGGATGAAAATACATTTTTTTGTCACCAATAAAAGTAATTTTGACCAATCGTACAACACACCTTATGTCACACTTAACACAAAACAGCAACACACACAAATAAGCGGCATGTGTGAAATAGTTTTGCACTTTTCTGACTGGCGTCATATGACATTGCTTTGCAAGTATTTAAATCATAGCAAATACATACAAATAACCTTCTCTTATAAAATCCAATTTCAAAAAAATAAAAAGGTTACAATTAATAAATTATTAAATCCGGGATCACTCGGTTCAAGGCACGACGAGTTCCTTGTGGCTGTCGCGATATAATCTTGATATAATGGCTATCTGCGAGACCTGGCTGCGCGCCGGTCAGGACGCGCGCGCTCCTGCCCCTACTGGCTACCGTCTGCACCATATCCCAAGACCCGCGGACGTTCGTGGTCGTGGCGGCGGGGTTGGATTTTACATCAGATACGGAATTAAAGCGCGACTCCTCTCGCATCCTCCCACGCAGTCTGTAAAACAAATGTGGCTTAGTATTAATGTGAATGGTACAAAAATTGCCATTAGAACTGCCTACCGGCCACCGTGGCTTAACTCTGACATTTTTATTGACGCCCTTACAGAAAGTATCTCATCACTTGGAGAGTTCGACAATATTATTTTGCTAGGAGATTTTAACATCAACCTTCTAGACACTCAGGTATGTAACTCGAAATAATTGTTAGACTTTATAACCTGCATGAACCTGACCCAATTTGTCAAACAACCGACGCACTTTACGGAGCATAGTGAAACTTTAATTGATGTAATTTATTCAAACATGCGCGTCAACAACGTAACTGTAAATTACATCCCTACTCTAAGCAGCCATGCCCTCCTTACCTGTGAAATAAACGTAAAGAAGCAAAAAACTCCCCGTAGATTAATAACTTACCGACCGCTAAAGGATATAGTAGAGGAAAATCTCAGCCAGGATATCGTGAGTATGGCCCAGGTTCTAGTAAATGTCATGACTGATAAGATAACGTATCTGAAATGGTTGAGGCCTTCAATGCGCACGTACTACTGTTATTTGATGTTCATGCTCCAATTAAGCGAACTTATGCCAAAGATAACTCATATCCCTGGATAACTTTTACTATTAGGGAGATGATGAAATTACGCGACGAAGCGCACTCTAGAAGCAGGCTGACGCAACTAGAGTCTCACAAAAAGTACTATAAAGATCTTAAACACATAGTCAACACTGCACAAACAAAATCCTGCCAAATAAACAATCGGGTTTCAGGAAGTCTCGTAGTACTGCGACCGCGCTTGTAGATGTGGTTGATGATATTTTGGCTGCACAGGATGTTGGTGAGGGTACACTACTGGTCTTGCTTGATTTTTCCCGCGCATTTGACACGATCGACACTTCTCTACTACTAGCTAAAATGGCCTTTTACGGATTTGACACTCTTTCTTTGAAATGGTTCCATAGCTATCTTGATGGTCGGAAACAGTACGTGAAAATTACTAATGATGATGGCACAGAGTCGATCTCAAGAACACTGCCAGTTACTAGAGGAGTCCCTCAAGGCTCGATTTTAGGGCCTATTCTGTTCAGCTTGTATAGTGCTGACATTATAAATCACATAAAGTTTTGCAAATACCACATATATGCAGATGATATACAGTTGTACTTATCGTTTAAAGCTAACGACACTAGTATAGCGGTAGATAAATTTAATAAAGATTTGGACAATGTAAACAATTGGTGCAATCAAAACATTTTATTGCTAAACCCCGTAAAATCAAAATTTATGTTACTAGGGACAAGAAAACAAATTAATGAAGCTGCAGCACAAAAACCCCTCGTTTCTCTAAATGGTACGCAATTAGAAAGAGTAGTTGAGGTTCGTAATCTGGGACTTGTAATGGATGAATGCTTGAGATTCGAAAAACATATTTCAGAAATCATACGCAACTGCTTCTACCGTCTGAAAGTGCTGTACAGAATTCGTGAGTGTTTGTCTGTCGATATCCGTATCAAGCTCTGTGACACCCTTGTTCTCTCAAAATTAAATTATGCGGATGTAGTATTCGGAGGGCGTCTACTATCTCAAACTAAAAAAGCACTCCAGCGAATACAAAACGCATGCGTACGGTTTTGTTTTCCTGTACCACGTCGAGCTTATATTAGTCCTTTCTTGAATAAATATAATCTTATGAACTGAGCTCACGAAGACATTTACATTTTGCTTCACTACTTTTTGGTGTGATAAAAAATAGAGAACCGTCTTACCTCTATGAAAAACTAAGTTTCTGTCTACGCGCCATTAGGCACGCACCGCGCCTCACATTCCCTTCACACAGCACGGCTGCCTTCCGTGGCAGCTTCCGCTTTGCTGCCACGAAGTGCTGGAATGACTTGCCTCCACCAATACGTAACTCTAAAACCTTGTTTACCTTTAAAACTAACTTGAAAAAATACTTGCTGCTTAAACAAAAAAGCACTACGTAAGGCAACCGTGCAAACACACACACACACACCGTCACACATACACACAAACATCCAAAATATGTCTGTTTTGCTTTAGCATAGCATAGCTGTTATAGTTATTAAGTCTAAATTATAAATATATATATATATATATATATCTGTGTATCTATGATTAGTTGTAGTAATTAGTCAGTAATTAGTGGTAGTACGTCTGGGCATCACTGAAAATCAGCGTCGTGGAGTGTGCCATATGGAGCACTCTGTGACACCAAGCTGAGTGAGTACCATTTAGCAAATATAAAAAAAAATACAAAAATCACTATGTGTTTGCCTTTAAGATTTGAGGAGTTCCCTCGATTCCTCATGGATCCCATCATCAGAACTTGAGCTTGACGAAAATTTGTCCTGACAATCGTACTTGCTTAACAAACACCGATGTGTGTTCGATAAGAGGAGGAATCGCCAAACGTGAACTATACGTCGTTGAAGAGTTCCCTTCTGATCATCATCAGCAGTTCCGCTTAAGAAAATGTCACTGTTTTGAATGAAAATGATTGATTTGTTGATAAAAATCACTACATGTACATGCCATTAACATTTGAGGAGTTCCCTCGATTCCCCATGACGGAGTTATGGAGTAACAAACATATAAAAAAAAACAAAATAAAAAAACATGCACGCCGAATTGAGAACCTCCTCTTTTGAAATCTTGAAGTCAGTTAAAAAAAAATTCACAGATTTCGTGCCTCACACGACTATCGAGCACATTGGAAATGAATCTACGGAATTCGAAAAAATATTGTCGCTGAGCGACGAGACAGTTGGGATAAGGAAAATGTTATAAAATAAAACTACGACGTTGAATAACATAAGTATCCTCGACATAACGCCTGTGAACCAGAGTTGGGCAAAAATTAACGTGATTGAAACTAAAGTTAAAAATGAGAACGTTACTCATAATCATATGAACATGATTACGAAATCAATCACGAGCTTTCTAATCTGATTGACCACCGACATGAGTAAATCATGTCGATTTTTAGTTTCACTCATGATTAGCTGAAGTGATTACATTAGTAAGACAGTATGCTTAGTTAAACTAACGATTTAGTTGATTAGATGATTAGAATTGGCGTAGCTACTAGCTCCTTCACTTTTTCCCTGACGAAACAGAGGCGGTACCTAGGTGAGTATAATATACATTTAGGATAAATGGCTATTTGTGACAATATTTCTAAAGGTATCATTTGGCGGTTGGCGCTTACGTCTTAAGTTGTATAGTGCAGATTCAATATTGAGCAATAAAAGCGTAAATGCTAGTGGCAAATATTATTTACCAAAATATCGACAATTTTTTTGTTAGTTTTTGGTACGAGTGTACAAAGAATGCTCCCATTTAATTTTGAAACGGCTTGCTCGGTTTTATTGCGGTTTTCGGCTACAGTTAAGGCAGCTATCACAGAGCTGCGGTTTCCCCATGCGCTTTTCATTTTCATTCTCGTTCTCATTCTCATTCTCATTCTCATTCTCATTCTCATTCTCATTCTCATTCTCATTCTCATTCTCATTCTCATTCTCATTCTAATTCTAATTCTCATTCTCATTCTCATTCCCATTCTCATTCTAATTCTCATTCTCATTCTCATTCTCATTCTCATTCTCATTCTCATTCTCATGCTCATTCTCATTCTAATTCTCATTCTCATTCTCATTCTCATTCTCATGCTCATTCTCATTCTCATTATCATTGTCATTCTCATTTTCATTCTCATTCTCATTCTCATTCTCATTTTCATTTTCATTTAGGATAATGAAAATTTCTACATATGTATCTGGTTCAATATGTGAAATTTAGTTACAATCAGCGCCCGTCATTAATGATTTACTCATGGCGAAATTACTTGATTGTTTTGTGTTATGATTTAATCAGCGATTATTCAATCAGCCATGATTAGTAATTGATCACCGATTTTAATCAAGTGTGCCCAACTCTGCTGTGAACAAACAAATCGAAAAATTTCCACACGCATATCGAAGTTTGAAAAATTGTCGCCGTGGCGCCTAAGTATACATATTTCATTTTTAGATTAATAAGCAGGATATAGTAATGTTCAAAATACAAGAAAATTATTACATTACAAATCCGTAGTCAACTCGAGCAATGGTAGCCACATAGCTAAATAATTTTTAAGCAAAAAAAACCGACTTCTTCAATGGGGGAAGCCGGTGAAGGATTATTGTAGATGGTGCACTCTATACAATGAAATAACTTGCTTAACAAACACAGCGAAGAGGACAAATCGTCAAACGTGAACTATGCGTCGTTGAAGAATTCCTTTCTCATTTTACATTTCACATGTTTATGGCATCAGCCGCAGTTCCACTTCATCAATATGTCACTGTTTTCAATGAAAATGCTTGATTTGTTGATTTAAATACAAAAATCACTTTATGTATGCCTTTAAGATTTGAGAAGTTACCTCGATTCCTCCTGGATCCCATCGTCAGTACTTAGCTTGACGAAAATTTGTCCTGAGAATCTAACTTGCTTAACAAATATAGCGAAGAGGACAAATCACCAAACGTGAACTATGCGTCATTGAAGAGTTCCGCCCTGATCATCATCAGCAGTTCCACTTCATCAAATGTCACTCTTTTGTTGATAAAAATACAAAAATCACTATGTGTTTACCTTTAAGATTTGAGCAGTTCCCTCGATTCCTCATGGATCCCATCATCAAAGCTTGAGCTTGACGAAAATTTGTCCTGACAATCTAACTTGCTTAACAAACACATCGTAGAGGAGAAATCGCCAAACGTGAATTACATATGCGCCGTTGAAGAGTTCCGTTCTAATCATCATCAGCAGTTCCACTTCATCAAATGTCACTCTTTTGAATGAAAATGCTTGATTTGTTGATAAAAATACAAAAATCACTATGTCAGATTTGAGGAGTTCCCTCGTTTTCATGGATCCCATCATCAAAACTTGAGCTTGACGAAAATTTGTCCTGACAATCTTACTTGCTTAACAATCACCGATGTGTGTTCGATAAGAGGAGGAATCGCCAAACGTGAACTATGCGTCGTTGAAGAGTTCCCATCTGATCATCATCAGCAGTTCCGCTTAATCAAATGTCACTGTTTTGAATGAAAATGATTGATTTGTTGATAAAAATCACTACATATACATGCCATTAACATTTGAGGAGTTCCCTCGATTCCCCATGACGGAGTTATGGAGTAACAAACATATAAAAAAAAAAACAAAATAAAAAAAACGTGCACGCCGAATTGAGAACCTCCTCTTTTGAAATCTTGATGTCAGTTAAAAAAAAATAATGTGAAAAATGTCGTTCTGACTTTTTTCAAAAAGGTTAGGCTACAGAACATACCCTTAACCCGATCGTCTTTTTTTTAGGCTTAAATTGTAGCTGACTAAATTGTCCAGAGGAATTCTTCTCAAATTTTTGATATCATTCTTCGTTTCCAAAATATCGAACACCAAAATCAACAATTTTGAAAAAATTGATTATTTTTTTCACTATTCCGGCCATAACTTTTTTCTTTTTTGATATTCCCGAAAAATTCTTATTGCATCTTAGGGGGCGTCCATTAATCGCGTCATACGTTTTTGGCTTGTTTTATACCCCCCCCTCCCCCATGGTGATCTTTGGTGATATTTTCAGGACCCCTCCCCCCCCCTGTCCAATATGACGTGTAATTTTTTGCTAATTAAAGTAAGTACAGTTTTCTAACACGTGAACCTACTTACGTAACGTACGTGCACGGAAAGGGGAAAAAAATGAAACTACATGTATAAATACAAAATAAAATTATCTTTAATAGAAAAAAACCGGCCAAGTGCGTGTCGGACCACGTGGTTTCGTACCTACTATCGAAAAAGTAATATCAAAAGGTCGTATCTGCGTATGAAATGAGTTTTTAGGAGATAACTCAATAATTCCTAAACCGATAATGTTCTCAATTTTTTGGATCTCCGGTTCAAAAGTGACAGGGGGACACAAGTTTTTTAGACTTACGGGGCGATATTTTCTTAAAATATTCACTAAATAAAAAAAAAATCAAACAGACCTCAAAGTTTTTTTTTTTTTATTGATGTTCAGGACAACAAGACAAGAGTTATTTTGAAAGAACTATCGAGTGATGTGCATCATGTCGATATTTGGTAAAAAAAAATTTTTTTGACCAATAATTACATGTATGGAGTAGTGCCCCTCCTTAAAATATCTTTTTCAGCAATTTTACTACAAAACTAAGTAGCGGCATGTATGGAAAGTTATCGAATCCCGAACCGCGACAACAAGACATGGTGCAATCTTGATCGTCTGTGTGAGAAATCTATTGAAATTAGGAACGTTAGCGTTAACAATTAGAATTAATAAAAGCTCATCATATAACTAGATATCAAATCAAATTGTTTAAGCTTTTTGTCTGCAAGTTAAAGGAGAAACATCTCATATCATATCCTGGCACTTAATACGTAATATGTACCCGTACTATACAGGTTGAAATCGGGGTCATGTAACGGGTGATAACAAAAAAATTAGACTCATTTTCTTTAGACATAAAAATTAAACTATTTACGTAAACAAAATAGTTTGTTAATGAAGTTGTGGCGGTGTCTTAGAGGTTCTTTAATTTTGTTTATTTTATTTTTTCAAGCACTTGTATTTGTAATAAATGGTGTCGAAACAAGAAGCTTCCAAGAATCCCTTGTACTTTTTTATATTTCAAACTTAAACATGGACAAAAACCATTGTGTATGTCATTTTAGTAAAGGAAAATGTACCCGTATCTACTATTTGTAGAATTCTTACATCCCTGACTGTAGTTTACAGAAATGGTAGCGGGAGATTAGCAAACATAATGACCAAGGGAATACTGAACAAACAGAATTGCATCTTTAATGATGATGATTCCACCAGCCAACCAGTTGCCACGAAAAATTTCAAGTTTTCCAACGGTACCTACATTTGTCGATGTTTAAAAAGATAGGTCTAGAATGCCGCTAGCAGATAATATTACTAGAATACATAGATCAGCAAAAATAAATTTTATATTACAGTGTCGCTGGACGATTCGAAATCACACATGAAAATCATTAATTTTAGACGTCGAGTGAAAATCCGATACCTCAAATTTTTTTCACAATGTGGCTGGATGCAAAATATTTTTAGTTATATAGTAATTTAGTATTTAAACAATTGGAGAGCTGAAAATTTTACCCACTTGATAAAAGGGATCAAGGTCCAACGATCTTGTTCGGACATTGTGTCTAAACTTTGACTAACAGCTGACCACGGGTCCTATTCTTATGTGAATTGATGGTTTTGTAAATAACTATTATGTGTCAATTGCCTAAGAACATCCAAAAGTGAAAAAAGGTATAGGAGATTTTTCTTTTCGTCTCTGAAAAAATTCTATTTTTTTTGTTATCACCCGTTAGTAAGCGATCAAGGCATGATACACAAGGCCATACTGAACAACCTTTACTATGGGACCAACTCCGAAATCACGAAACAAGTTTTGACAGTTTCATACATCTCGGCCGATCACATGTTGTTTTCTATGGAGAGGCGAAAATTTTTTTCGCGATTTCGGAGTTGGTACCATAGTAAAGCCAGTAAAGGTTGTTCAGTATAGCCTTATGTATCATGCCTTGATAGCTTGCTACATGACCCCGATTTCAACCTGTATACATTTCGAAGTCCTTGCCCGGACTATGTGCTAATTTGTCATCTAACAATTTTTTTTCTTACTCATTTTTTAGACCAACGTCTTGGTCCATTTCCCGCCATCTACCATTAATTGTCAGTGACTACCATAGAAATGCAGACTAACAAATGCGAATTGAACTTTGTGGCTTTGTATTAAAGTCGAAAATTGAAAAACTCTAGATGTCAACCGAAATTTGTTTTTAAATGCGTCGGTTTTGTCGCCGTTTAGAGATTTATGAACGTTTTAATGTGCCCTGAGTTGTGTTTTATGTGACATGGTTTTAGGTCAATAAACATAAATATTAGGTAACCGAGCGAGCCTGAGACGGGGCCGATCCATCATATTTAGAATAATGCTCGTGATAATGACAGATATACATGCCTATCTATGAAGCACAGGTCCCGAGTTTGGATCCTGGTCAGGGCATTTATGTACGTGTTTATCACGGATATTTGTTTCTGATTTATGTATGTTGTCTATACATTTCATATCTATTATAAACATAGGTATCGTCGCCTAATACCCATTAGGGACTAGGTAGGTTTATGTAAGATTGTCCAATTTATTTATTTATTTACACAGTCAGCAGTAATTCGAGGCGAGGTGTACAAAATGGACAATGGACACGCTCTCGGTGATTAGAAAGTCGTGTCTCGCTCATTTTGAAAACCTTTCTACTTCTAGTTCTAGTTCTATTCCTGGCTTTTAAGACGTATCTAACGATGCCACGCAGAGAGGTTACAGCGAAAAAAATAACCGTCACTTTTGTAAGGCTTTGTACGGAGATGGAATTAAATTATTGAGCCATTTAGGGGTTCACTTTATATTGGACATTTCATAGAATAAGTATTAAACTAAAGCAAGTAGCTTGAACCGCTTGAGCTCAACAATTAATAAAGTCCGCGACGACAGTGGCTGTACGTCAATTTTTAGCATTTTTATTTTAACTTGTACTTTAAACTATGATATTTATATATAATGACAGATGGGTTATGCACGCTCCAAAAGTGAAGCACTTAAAATGAGTGATTTCAAACAATTGCCGCTAGTCGCGCACCGACCAGCGTGAGATGCGGACGTGCCAATGAGCTCCGTCACCCGCGTGAGAAAGAGACAAACTGTAATTTTCTAACAATAGGAGTGACAAAGATGTAATGATTGTCAAAATAGATTAATAACATAACAGACTCGTTGCTAGGTTATGAAATAACTCTGGAAGTATTGTTTCTGCTTATTTTGTTAGAGTATAACCCATCCATAGTAAATATCATTGATTTTAAAGCACCAGTAACGTCTAACCGTCATATTCCTGACAGTACTGGATTTTACATTGACTGTCAGTTTTGTGACGATTTCTAACCGGCCGTTAATGGTACACAGTTCGACAAAATGCCCATAAACGAGCGAAGTTTTAAAATAATCTTCACACTCTCGTATCGTTTTAGCAATAAGTTGTGCTAAAGTGCTCACTGTACTAATGTCGGATTTCCTCCCAAGGTTTTCACCCATAGACTAATTAACCCAAGACCCCGCATAGCCGGGCGATCCGCGCTGCCTCGCTCGAAGTAATTTCACTCTATAGTGAAACGCTAATATTGGAAGTGACACTAAACATAGTACGTCTCCATGCTAACCATTAATGCTCTCTCTTACGCCCCACGGAAGAATGCCGCACCCCTTCTTTTTGGCAGCTTAGGTTTCAAAGAAACAACGCGCTAAGCGGAGTATAGAGATATCTTTGTATATGTTTTCACCTATAAAACTCTCAAATCCCGCACAGATAATATGCGGGAAGAGAGAAATTGGTAGGTTTCCGCCAACGCGGTACATTCCGGGGCATAGTATGTATAAATCAATATGGACTATGGAGCCATCCCCTTTACGGCCGGACCGGGACTTGATCTAGCACCCCGTGACTTAAAATAACTAGAAGTGCAAAATATATTATTTTATACAATCGATTGTGACATAATGAAGAGCTTTTCAGTCGAGTATATCGTGTTTAGGCTACGAAGCTTGCAGAGTGACCTAAGTATATCACTATTTTTTGACAATACTTATTGTACGAGTGCTCAAAATGGGAAAGCCGGAAAGAATTAAGCAATTAAGTTGGTTTATAATTGCTAAGTAATCTTTTTGAAAACGAGGCGAGATTCCGATATTTGGCCGCTCCGGTATATCTGATAGCGACTGTCCAAGTATGAAGGACATTTGTCTAAAACCACGATAAATTTCGTACGTGCACGCTTTGAACATGGATTCTGTGTAGACATGAGTCGACAACAAGTGAGTGATTTAATTGAACTATATATTTTGATTCAATTCACTTGCTCTTCAACTCACTGAAGATTTACCTCGCTCAGTAACTCATCTATCTCAGTGTTTACAGTTTTACTTGCTCGCTCTTTCCCACTCATGATTCGAATGAGCCGGCCGAGTCAAACGAGTGAGACGATGCGAATATACGAACAGATCAGAGCGAAATGAGTTAAATTTAGTGATACACATATCTCCGCGAGCGAAAGATAATGAATCAATCTTTTCAATTCAGTGGAGCGTTTTGCGCATAGTTGCGTGGCCCTCGGGTTCGAATACGGAACCGTACAAGCCCATCTTTTGCTGCCACTTCCAGCGGCCGGTCTCCGTGGCACCTTATCGGTCAACTACGAGTGACTACTGCAAATTGTCTTCTTAGCTTTACCTACCTAGTTCCAACAGTCTAACAGAAGCGCTACACGGTAATTTTTTTTTTTTTTTTTATACTACGACGGTGGCAAACAAGCATACGGCCTGCCTGATGGTAAGCAGCTACCGTAACCTATGGACGCCTGTAACTTCACAGGAGTCACATGCGCGTTGCCGACCCTTTACAAAAAGGAGGATTCACTGTGTTGACGGCTAAAGGAACAAGAGGGTCCCTCATCGTCAACACACTGGGTCCTCTTTGAGCTCTTTGGCAACCTTACTCACCAGCAGGAACACAACACTATGAGTAGGGTCTAGTGCTATTTGGCTGTGGTTTTCTGTAAGGTGGAGGTACTTCCCCAGTCGGGCTCTGCTCCAGATTTGAGCGAGATGACATTCACTGAACGTGCCCTACCACACTAAGCGAGATGCCATTCGCAGTGCCCATACCTCTCGTTTTGGCATAGTTTAAGGACACACCCAAGTCCGGACGTAGTTTAAGGACATACCCCGGGTCCAAATAATTTCGAGTAAGTTTACCAAATTATTTATTTCTCGTCTTATTTATAATGGATACAAATACATTATCACACTATTCTTTAGGATTATCACTTACTATGTTGTTGTGTTCTAAACTTAAAGAAACTCGCAATGTATTGAATCCAACCATCCTCTATTATGCGTGATTCGATACGCACTTGGCTATTTACATACGAAGATTATGCGGTCTGTCCATAGACATATAAAATAAGAAGACGGAATCCCACGAAGATAAAACTGTGATTCCATAATGAGCCGCGATCTCGTGCACACACACTCACTTTTGACGTTTGAACCAATCACCGCTCGTCCACGAGTTGTATATGTGTGCGTGTCGCGCGTAAACACGTCTGAACTCGGCTTATTGTGGAGTCACAGTTTTGTCTTCACGGCGCTACGTCTTCTTATTTTATATGTCTATGGGTCTGTCCACACATTGCCATTTGCAATGTCGGTGGAGAGCGCCATCTGAGTCAACAAGTATTTTTTTTATACCACGACGGTGGCAACAAGCATACAGCCCGCCTGGTGGTAAGCAGCTACCGTAGCTTATGGACGCCTGCAACTCCAGATGTGTCAAATGCGCGTTGCCGACCCTTTACAAAAAGGAGGATTCAATGTGTTGACGGCTAAAGGAACAAGAGGGCCCCTCGTCGTCAATACACTGGATCCTCTAGAAGCTCTTACAAAAAAAACGCAATTTAATATTCTTCATAAATAAATAAATTAAGCAGGCCAGCAGTTGTAGCAACTGCTTGTATCCAGTATGCTCTTGACAATATTGTATGGGAAATATATAAAAAATACTTTATTTATTAAAGTAAGACATATTCTTGCTTACAGATCATGGTTTGAAAATAGAAAATGTAGACGGAGAGCTAGCCACGTCAGATATGACAGAATAATGAGAGCAGTTCAGCAGTTTTACCTATTTTGGTATAACTTTTTTTCAACTGAATAATTTTTATAGACTGTCACTCTAACCTCCACCCATTAAAAGCTGCCAGATGCCCGGATCTAGCAATAAGAATAGTATTGCAATCTTACTAGACGGGTTTCGTTGCTTTAATTATTGCGTTATATCCGACGTAGCCAGCTCTTAGTCCAGAGTAAAAGCTTTAAAATACACCATCCAATAAATATACAAGACATAAATACATAGACAAGAAAATTGTAAAATCTCATCGACACCATAAACACCAGTTTACGACAGCGTGACAGACAGTTCATTTTTAACGGACGTTCCTTTGACGTTAACGTTAGCCCAGATATTGGACAATATGTTTTGATCGTGGCACGCCGAAAACCATAACACCTACACTATATTGCGAACAATGAATAATCAACCTTTTGTCATAGTTTTACGGTTTTTAGTCGGACGACAGATTTGAAAATCTGTATTTTAAAAATGAGTATTGAAAAAGTGTCTCTAATTTAAGCTACATAAGGTTTCATTTGAAGATATATGTGATGTTGCTAAAGTAATTTTAATTAGGACTACCTATTTTAATACCCGTAAAGAAAATCATATCTATTAGATTTTTATTTGTTTTCGCCTACTACTTTTTTGAACTGACATGTATGATGTTGGACTATAGTTTTGTTTTAATGAGACATCCACTATTTTTAGTTATAACAACTGCTGCAAACTACAATAAATATCGTCAAAAGCATTGCGTTTTAAAAACCTTGTGAAATTCAAGTGTTTGTATGATTTTGAAGAATGAAATAAAAATGTGATGTTGCTAAAGTAATTTTAATTAGGACTACCTATTTTAATACCCATAAAGAAAATCAAGTAAATTATATAAAGCTGATTTTATGTTTTTAAATTTAATTATATCAAAGAAGGTAGCCTTAATATTTCTGTATGCTGTTTTCGGCAAATGTTGTGTTATAGATATATCTAGGTGCCGGATTCAAATTTAAAAATACATTAACAATACAATAAAAATACAACCTATCTCAAACTCCAACACACAACAAACATTCAACCAATATTGAAGTTGTATTGCAGTTGCGTTGGAATATTTCTCAAGCAAATTCTGATATTTCTGATTCAGATGTTTATGCCGTATCTGTATTGCGTTGTTAATGCATTGTAGTTGTATTAAAGTTGGATCGTGTTTATACGTGTTTTAAAGTTTGAATACGGCCCTATACTAGTTTGTCTCAATTGAAGACGCTGTTCTAATGTTGTTGAAGGTTTTCGTACATCCCACTGTAGGTACATCCACATCCCATTGAGGTTTTTTTGGAACATTTTGTCATTGAGTAAATATTTTCAGAAATAATCGCTTCGATAGTCAGAAAAATTGTTTCAGCCATTTATGAGTTATATCCAAAAACTTCTTCCATTTTTTTATGAAATAGGAGGCAAACGAGCAGACGAATCGCCTGATGGTAAGCAATTACCGTCGCCCATGGACGCCCGCAACACCAGAGGGGTCACAAGCGCGTTGCCGGCCTTTAATATGGGAATACGCTCTTTTCTTGAAGGTTTGAAGATACGACCTCTTGGTATTCGTTTGGTTCTTATTCCATTGAATGTACGGAACGATCCATGATGCGTGGTCCGGCACGCATCTAGCCGGTTTTTTTCAAGCTTCCAATACATTCAGCAGCAGATATAGCTAACAGGAGTCAGGAATCCAAGGGTACAAGTACGAGCTAGGGTTTGAACCCGCGACCTCTGGACAGCCTCGCACACCCTAACCCCTTAGCTACGTTAGCTACAAATTTTACCAACGTTAATATATTATATGAAGTGCAAGAGTGTGTGCATTTTATGAGCATAAATGTATATACTCGTACAAATATACATATTCCTACAATGCCACTAAAATACAGAACGGAAGAGAAAAGTTACAGTGAAATATAGTTTTGAACGAACTTTGTTGTCTCCCGGGACCCATGTGTTTCCCGTTATTAAAAAAATCTACAGTACCTAAAGGTAACTATAACAGGCTAGATTGTTATATCCTTATTGCTAGGTCCGGGCATCTGGCAGGTTTTTATGGGTGTAGGTTAGAGTTACAGACTAGATAAAAATTTTAGTTGGAAAAAGTAATACCAAAATAGGTACAAAACTGCCGAAGTTGTCTTTATACTGGTAGAGGACGGGGTCTATTATATTAACATTATAAGCGGGGTAGGTAATCGAAATGTTCTTTGCACGACTTTATTGTTTAGAAAATAAGAGCGTGTGGAGGTCATTATGAACACCTCATCCGGTTAACTACCTGCTGTTGACTATACAGTTGCCATCAGATATATCGAAGCGGCCAAGGTGGTCACACATATCTGAACAACGCCTCGATTGCAAGGCGATAAAGTGCATGTTCAGATATTTTTGAGTACCGCGGTCACTCCGATATATTTGATGGCGGCTGTACATAATCCAGTTCATCCGTTTCCCTACCTCAATCGTTTCTTTCATCTTCATGATTTTTTTTTTCAAAAATAGTAATTAAATCTGATATAACATACTGAACGTACTTACCTTAACAAACTGATTGTTATGGAACAAAAGTAGCTTGGTGGTTACGATTCTCTGGGGGCGCGGCAGTGCCCCCGCCAAGACGAATATAAAAGCGGGGTAGTACCTTTTCCCCGTCCCAGATAATATCAAAGAGCCCAAGTTCACAAACTAAGTTGTAGTTAAGCAACATATATACCTAGTTACCTACACCCAGTTTCATTGATCTGGGTTATATACATAGTAAATCTATAAAACAGCTAAGCCATACATTTAAACCAAGGCAGAAGGACTTGGCTTTTCCCGGGATCTGACAACTATTACAGTGAAAGCTTTATGATCTAGTGAGTCTTGGAATACTTTCGTATTATACTTTTGAACACCTCACCTGCTTCAATTCTTCTGCTGATGTTAATGTTACACAATGTCGTTTGACAGGAGACGTACAAATTAGCCGCCTTACGATATAACAAATAGTTGTATAAAAATAGTCGTCGTAAATCGTGCGCAAGCGCACAGGGGCCGTCGGGCCACTATAACAGCGAGTTAGTCTTTATTATAAGATTCTGCTGACTATAAATCAGAAGCGGTTTGACGCCATACGCCATATTCAAAAACGTCGCTCACACGCCAAGATCCCGGACGGAAACGAGATAATATACTTACTTGAAAGTATGAAGGCTACTTTGACAGCGCATGCCATAACACTTGTAGAATATAAATAATCGATAAACACATACATAAAAAGAATAAGTAATTAAACTAAATTAAAAAAACAAGTCATTTAAAACACAACGTTCAAGTTAAGCACACAAAAAAAATGAAATGTATAATAAAACATTTTTTTGCAATTTTACAATGTATGATATTTGGTATTATTTTATGTAATCCTGAACGTCTCAAAGTGAAAGCTAGAGGGAAATTTACGATTCCTAACAAAAATAGCTATCGTGAAAAATGGCGGTAGTCGAAAAAGTATTTAAGTGACGAAAGAGGCAGTCTGTTACTTTTTCTTTACTTTCGGCCTCACTTTTGGTCATACCGCAGTACATAATACGAGCGTCTTGCTAGCATATGGAGCTCATGAATGTCCGTGACTAGTTTTCCGCCGCTTGATGGAAAGGCGCGATTGTATCTCGCCTTATCGCGCGATGAACGCCCGGCGCTCGGTTTTACGGCCCCATAACGCTACATCAAACACCGCAGCTTTATTCAGTTTACGGGCTATAAATCCGTTATAATAATAACCTGCCAGTTACGCCAACAAATATATCAATAGTCGAGCTCCTTTTGATTCTTTTACATTGATTGATTTTGAAAAAATATGGACTAGCTTTCCGCCCGCGACTTCCTTCGCGTAAAATACGGTTACTCATACAGTTTCATTCCTTATTTCATCTTACAATGTGATTGATTAGAATGTTAGATGTGGATTATTAGAACATTTTGCATTGGAATACGAGGAAAATAAAATATAAGTTTATAACAATATACTTGAAGTAAGCTTTATTAAACAAATAAGGCAAAAGTCTCGCATTTATGAAATCAAGTGTTAAAATATCAGAATAAAAATCTTACGATAAAACCTATTAGAACAACCTATTACCACCCTATAGACCTATTATATGTCAATTGCTTCGTGACAAAAAACATTGGAAATTTAAACTGTTTAGTGCGATAATTTCTCACTATCCTCCGGCTTCATAGTTAAACTAACTTTCAGAGCTTGAGAGATAAAAAAAATATAAGCATAAAATGGTACAACTAAATCGCTCAGCACGGTTTTTGGTTTCACACAATAGTCAATAGTAGGACGATAGTCTTAAAAACTAAATCCCTAAAGGTTGCCGGATACGGTTACAGAAATCAGGTCACCCATGTCTCATATTAAGGGGCTGACAACAGCTAAATTCCCTCCCTATCCTTTTCAGCGTGAGTGAAAGAGAAACACTGTGTTACGATTAGTATGGGAGCTAATTGCAAATTTTTCAAAATGATGAATTAAAAAAAAACTACGCATTCATTGAGAAATATAAAACAACGAAGTTTTTAGTATTAGTGCGGTGGAATTTTGTCCTCAGTTACAGACGTATAAGTCAAGAAACTAAAGACATACGACTGTTAAAAGCAAATTTTAAGATGTAACTTTGGAATTCTTTTCTATCGAGCCGATTTAGTCCAATCGTGTTTCGGAATCAACGAAGTTCTTCCAAATATAACTAATAATAACACATATTTTTTTTAGTTTCTCAAAACAAGTAGTTATAGCTAAAACACTGTTTGAGTAAAGTCAAATTGAAGGTCATCGGGTGTTGTCAGCCTCTTAAACACCAGAGCGGGGCTCTGGCATATGACACACGCAGTTCTTAGGCGTACAGTTTCAAAAGTAGCGTAAAGTCAAAATATATACATGAACCGAACGTGTGGGGAGCTCATCCGGTCGGGGAATCGATCTAGGTAACTGGGACGATCCCTTGGAGCCTAAGATGAGCCCGATGAGGGCTCCAAATACGAATATTTTCCAATACGAAAAATGAAACCTCCAGGTTGTATAACTATTTTTTTTGAAAGTGCGATTTTCAAAAAAAAAAATTTTTGCTAATCTATCCAGTTTCAATCAGGGGAAAAGTCTTTTGGGATCCAACTCGGTCAGGGCACTAGAAGGCACAAATCAAAGAAAACATTTTACTCATATTTACCATGTACCTTTCGCTGACTGTACAATTTTCGAAAAAAATAACAATGGCAATAATAATAAATTATAAAAGGTCTTCTATAACCATTTTCGCGTAGCGGCACGGGATATACTTATTTTATCTTCACAGGAGAAAACCATTATCTTCACATAAAACCTGACTATAATGATGTCCTTTCAGATTATGCCACATCCACGCTCCCAAGTGCTTTAATTTCATCACAAAACTGTCACCATAAAGTTCCTAGAAATCCATGCGAGTGCGATTAAGAAAGACGCTAAAATTTAATGGCCTAAATCGCCTTGCGCAGACGGGGCAGGCCCAAACAGATATGGCAGAATGATTTGGACGCTTTCCTCAGCACCTGGCCGGAAAGGGAAAGGGACCGAGAGTTATAGAAATCAGCGGGAGAGGCCTTTGCCCAGCAGTGGGACACTATTTTAAGCTAATAAAAAAAATCGCCTTGCAATGTAATGCTATTGAGCCACATTTAAGATACTCCGATCACACTTCCCGTAAAACGTTTTAATGCTTAGTTGGCAGATCAAACCATTATTCAAAGGTTTTACTCGAATCGAATAACGAATAAATTATCCGTTATTCGAAATTGTATGACTATACCAATGCTTCATAGTACAGTCGGCAACAGATCAAGCTTAGCAGATGAAGTGTTTATAATGATTATGATACGCCCTATTTTCAACCGACTTCAAGATAACGAAACAGGAGGTCCTCAGTTTGGGTCTCTTCAAAGCGAGAGTAAATATTTAGGTATCTCATAGGTGAGCGTGCTCCACCGTCGACCGTATCATCACTTACCATCAGGTGAGATTGTGGTCAAACGTCTGCCTCATCATCATCATCATATCAGCCGAAAGACGGGCACTGCTGTACATAGGCCTCCCCCAAAGAGTACCACAATGACCGGTCCTGCGCCACCCGCATCCAGCGGACTCCCGCGACATTTACCAGGTCATCAGTCCACCTTGTGGGGGGTCTACCGACGCTGCGCCTTCCGGTTCGTGGTCGCCACTCGAGAACCTTTCCGCCCTAACGACCATCGGTTCTACGTGCAATGTGCCCCGCCCACTGCCACTTCAGTTTAGCAATTCGGAGGGCTACATCGGTTACTTTGGTTCTGCTGCAGATGGCCTCATTTCTGATGCGATCACGCAGATAGACTCCAAGCATAGCCCTCTCCATTGCCCTTTGGGTGACTTTGAGCCTTCTTATGAGGCCCACAGTAAGCGACCTCGTTTCAAAGTTGGTTTTTTCTTTAAAATTATCTTAACAGTAAATTCGTTTCAGATCATTTTGAACACCTTTTTCGCTTAGCTGCTTCTTGTTTCTGAATAAAATATATCCAAGAACCATTTACTAATGGCACAACGTTCAAGACGCTCAGTTGACTTTTTAATTTTTGGCAGTTAGCTCTTACGTTCAGTGCCAAAGTGCACCGAAGAAAAAATCGAGGAGGCGGGAATCGATGAGGCCTTAATCGGTTTGGTAATATTCGGACGGCATTATAGAACAGTGCCACAGATAAAATATACTAAGAACATTCAAATAGTGGCAATTTGTATAGAAGTTGTCACTCAAGGTGACTCGTTTTAATTGTCATTAAGTACGACTAGTACTTATAACTTTTAGGGTTCCGTAACCAAAATGGAAAAAACGGAACCCTTATAGTTTCGCCATGTCCATCTGTCCATCCGTCTGTCCGTATGTTACTTTATGCGTACTTGTGTGCATTATATGAGTTAAATGTGCCTATAGTGTTAATTGCCATAATTGTATGACACTGTGTGTCATAATTTATATGGCACTTACACTATGATATTCAAAAAGATCGAGGTACAAGAAAGGCAACCAACAGTCTATTTATTATTAACGATCCCAAGCCACGTAGTCGAGCAGGTGTTCTTGAACATGGGGCTGAAGTGCGCCAGGTGGATGTCCAACATCTCCACCACTGGCAGCAGGAGAGCCGCGATGGCCTTCAGGGTCTCGATGACGTTGGGCCCCACCATGCGGGGTTCGGCGCTCAGGGTCTCAAGCACGTTGTGCTGGATTGCGTAGTTGATGGTGCGCCGGAGATGGTACTGAATAAAAGGTTGGACAATCTTATGGTACATAAATCGACAGTCTCAAACAAAGCAAAAAATAAACGAGATCTCCCTTAAATACTGCAGAGATTTCTCGGAAGATTTTGAATCTTATAACTAAAGATACTAAACCCCGATTTCATCCTTGTGGAATTTACAAATACGCCAAACCCCTTGCTTAGAATTCTCGTACTTTAACCCCTCGTTTTAAAAGTATCATATGAGCCTTTCCAGGTTATACGTTATATTAACATAATATCTGTGTGCATTTTATCCAAATCCATTTTTTCGTTTTTGTAAAGAGTTAAACATTCAAGTATGCAAAAGATTTATACTATACCTGGATAAGTAGTAGCGTGCTGAGATGGACGGGCTTGACCTCAATGTCTTGCAGCTTATTTACTAAAGATCTGGGAGTCAGGGCGTCTATTCTCCCGAGGCTGCTTAGAATTTTGGGCGCCTGGGAACAATTTTCTAAGTTCTACTTAGGGCCGCTTACATTCAGGAATGTATGGAGCGATCTGCACTTTTATCTCAGGCGACAAAGCTTAGTATGCTTGATTAATAGGTCAAACAAAGCTGATTAAGGTAGGGGGCTTGATCAGCTTAGTTGGATTCAAGGAACAATCGTGCCGACTGCCGTGCCCTGAGACAAAAGTCCCGACTCAAAGTTCATCCTATCGATAAACAGCAGACTATTTTGTTCGGAATGATGGAGTGCAGCAAGAATATTATACGCTATGGACGAAGCGCCGTCTTAACAAGATCATTGAAATTGTCATATATTTCTGTGCAGGGTGAATCTCTTGACATTAGGTTTAAGTAAGTTGTATTCGCTTCAAAGCAGCTGTTCAGCTAATTTCAAGAGAATCACACTTCAAAGATTGCAATTCTAACATGTCCGCGTTTTACCCTCAAATTTGACTTGTACACTCAATATGGGGTCTGATATTAGTCCAGGTACTCCAGATTATAGGCCACCCTTATCCTGCATATACATAGAAAAGGACGGGTACAGCCTACTGTCACCAGCAAATATGTATATCTCGAGCGAGCATTCTAACGCCTTTACAGATTCTAGCTTTCTTAGATATTGTGAGCATCTTGGCTGCCAAGATTTATCCGATGGCGACTCTTTATTGTCATTAGGTATTACTGATTGTGTGTGGCCAGCATAATTATTTATATCCCGAGATACAATCTCTGTTTTCCTCTGAAATATTGTAGGTTTAGATTTGAGCCGTAAAATCGACGTTATTATTACGCAAGTTTGCTCAAGAGATTCGGTTCGCCATAAAATTCTACCATAAACTTTGATATACCTATACGTGCCCAGATTATTGCAAAAATCCTATATCACATTTGTCACCTTGTAAAAAAACGGAGGATGAGATATAGTAGGACATTTTACGTAGAATGGGGAGAATTAGATGTGACGTTTCTTTGCATAATATCTTGCAATGGATTAGTTGTTCTGAGAAAACATTTCAGTGTTTGGAGTGAAATTAAAGTAAATATATAAACTATATTGATGCTTCTTAGTGTTATAGTTACTTTTTGAAACGATGACTTTTCTGGGATTTCGCAAATATTTTCGCACATTAGTGGTCAATTTCGTCAAGTCCACAAAATATTTTGTTGAGTTAGGACTTAAGAAGCTTAGCCGCTAAAGCGGCAGCGACCGGCGGTGCATCTTTGGCAAACAAACGCAAACGTATTACTGAGAACTCAGACGTTACACTAAACTTACAGTAAATAAGATGTCATAGAGCCTCGCTATGCTATGGAAGAGCTGCCTGTCGGCGATGTCGTCATGTAGATCCCGCGACTCCACCGACATGTAGTGGTGGTGTGCGGTGTCTATTCGGTAGGCCGCTGAGTGATTGTTTGGGAGGTCCTAAAACAGCAGTTTGGAGAACATAGTTTACTAAGCTTTCAAAAACGAGTTTGACCCCCTACTCATAAACGTCTTGCAAACCTCATTTGTGGACGAGCTTAGTCAAACGGCCCAATTCGTCGATTTACAAGGACAATCCATTATTTCACTAATACATAGCGTATATTCTGTAGTTATAAGAAGTACTAATGACTCCATATCGACAGCGTGGGTCCTTTTCCTCTGGACTGGCACACATTTCCTTAGTACATTATTTAAATTTTGTCTCTTTTATTCAAACCTAACAAAACTGCAACAAGTAACATGTTAGGACAAACGGTTCTTGTTTACATTAGTCCTGTCAGACGTTTATGGAAGGGGTTTTATTGATAGGGATACAAGGGAGTGTCAAAGTAATTTTGAATACCTCTCCTACAGACTGGCATGCTGATATGATATAGCTCACTCGGGTTATGTCAATGAGTTTCATGATGTAAACTCACTCGGGCTATGTCGATAAGCTTCATGGTGTAAACTAACTCGGGCTATGTCGATTTGTTTTATAATGTAAACTCTCTTGGGTTTTGTCGATTTGTTTCATGATGTAAACTCACTCGGGCTATGTCGATAAGCTTCATGATGTAAACTAACTCGGGCTATGACGATGAGTTTCATGATGTAAACTAACTGGGGATATGTCGCTAAGTTTCATTATGTACGCTCACTCGGGCTATGTCGATGAGTTTTATGATGTAAACTCTCTCGGGCTATGTCGATGAGTTTCATGATGTTAACTAACTAGGGCTATGTCGCTAAGTTTCATGATGTAAACTCACTCGGGCCATGTCGATGAGTTTCATGATGTAAACTCTATCGGGCTATGTCGATGAGTTTCATGATGTTAAGTAACTCGGTCTATGTCGCTAAGTTTCATGATGTAAACTCACTTGGGTTATGTCAATGAGTTTCATGATGTAAACTCACTCGGGCTATGTCGATAAGCTTCATGATGTAAACTAACTCGGCCTATGTCGACGAGTTTCATGATGTAAACTCACTCGGGTTATGTCAATGATTTTCATGATGTAAACTCACTCGAGTTATGTCAACGAATTTCATGATGTAAACTCACTCGGGCTATGTCGATAAGCTTCATGATGTAAACTAACTCGGGCTATGTCGACGAGTTTCATGATGTAAACTCACTCGGGCTATGTCGATAAGTTTCATGATGTAAACTCACTCGGGCTATGTCGATGAGTTTCATTATGTAAACTCACTCGGGCTATGTCGATGAGTTTCATGACGAGTGCGGAGTAGACCTTACGACTGATGGCGTCGGATCGCCGATTGCGGTAGTAGTCCACTTCTCTGTATGAAACAATATATTTCATCTAAGTATGTAAAATAATAAAATAAAATAGTGGTGATGTCTAGAGACTGGCAGACAACGGAGAGTCTAAGACACTGTAGGTGGAACCTTGGCATTTGGAATAGCTATTCCAATATTTTTCAAATGCCGAAAAACTGAAAGTGAGTGAACACGGAGCAAATAATGTTACACAATTAGCCCAAAAAATGGCGCCACGATAGTTCCACAAGAACGACTCGTGCGGTACTTTCTCTGACAATGTTATTACGGTATAAGAAAGTCCGGTTACAAATTTTCATGAACCATGTTTTCATTAACAGGCTGACAATACCCGTTGACCTTCAAATTGACTTTACTCAAACAGTTTTTTAGGTATAACTACTTGTTTTGAGAAAGTAAAAAATATATATGTTAATATTCGTTATATTTGGAAGAACTTCGTTAATTCCGATACACGTTTGGACGAAATCGGCTAAATAGAAAATAATTCCATAGTTACATCCATAGACATATAAAATAAGAAGACGTAGCGCCGTGAAGACAAAACTGTGACTCCACAATAAGCCGAGTTCAGACGTGTTTACGCGCGACACGCACACATATACAACTCGTGGACGAGCGGTGATTGGTTCAAACGTCAAAAGTGAGTGTGTGTGCACGAGATCGCGGCTCATTATGGAATCACAGTTTTATCTTCGTGGGATTCCGTCTTCTTATTTTATATGTCTATGGTTACATCTTAAAATTAGCTTTAAACAGTTGTATGTCTTTATTTTCTTGACTTATACGTCTGTAACTAAGGACAAAATTCCACCACACTAATACTAAAAACTTCATTATTTAATATTTCTCAATTAATGCGTAGTTTTATTTTAATTCAATATTTTGAAAAAATTGCAATGAGCTCCCATACTAATCGTAACACAGTGTTTCTCTTTCACTCGCGCTGAAAAAGATAGGGAGGGAATTTAGCTGTTGTCAGCCTCTTTGAATCTGTACCTCCTTTAGATAATTGCTCGAAGCGAGTGAAGGGTTTTTTAACCGACTTCATTGACTTCTAGATTTAAAAATATGTATATACTTATGTTCTTATACCTAAAATCACACAAAAAAGCTGAACGGAATTGCTATTCTCACGCAGATAGCATACAACATTGATTACTATATTATTATTATGATACTTTCTATTTCGGAAATAATGTGTGTGTGTGTGTGTACCTAACTACTTCTTGTTTAAATAATGATTCCAAATATATATATTTTCCTCCTCTGTAGGAATTTATACTTGCAAAACATATTACATTTTAGAACTAATGTTTTCATTTTTTTATATTAGAATTAGTATGTTATCGAATTTTCTCTTCTTGTTCGCATGTGTGTGTGCGTTAGTAGCCTAGCATTAGTTTAATTTAGACTATATTGTTATTACTTGTGAGTTCCTTTAATTGGCTTTCTGTGTATATTTAATTGTATAACTGTGACTTAAAAGCTGTTGGTTCTCCTTAACATAAATAAATAAATAAATAATGAAAGTTTGTGTGAATGATTTAAGCAAAATGAACATAACACGCTCTTAAAATTTACTTATCGATAAAACCATGGCATGATGATTTTTCATCTCACCCGCTAATATATTTTTGCTGCTATAATCGGGCGTTTTTTACTTTACTTAATTGTATACGTATTTACTCATAACCGGAAAGTTACCAGTCGTTACAAAGTGACAGTAATGTCATAACCAGTCGTTACAAAGTGACAGTAATGTCATAACTTAACGCTTTAAATCACAAGTTAAATGAAAAGGTCCTCTTAGGGGTTCAAGTTAAACCATTCAGGTTCACTTTACACTGGACGCTTCATATAGTAAGTACTAAACTGAATAAAATTGCTTGAACCGTCAATGGCTCAACAATTAAACTTTGTGAATGGCTCTTACAACAAGGGGATCAATGTTACTCTGCGTCCGTAGAAAACACCTTAGACAACCCTACACGTGATCCCTGGGTAGTGCTACAAGAGTAACAAACTTGGAAGTTGCACTGTCCCATCTGGACCTCGCAGCACTATCTATATTTTCTTCATCATCTGCTCTCCTACTACTACTACCCGAGAGAAGAAATACCTATCTATATTCAGTGACATGAGCCATACGATAAATAAATAAATAGCAGGGGGCCATGCCACGGGCCGAAGTTACCTTTTGACAATGTACTTGATGAGCAGTGACATGGTTCTGTTGAGGTACACCTGGTTCTCCTTCTTCAGGTCCAGGGTCAGTTCTCCGTCGAACCTCCGGTCCTGTAGGGCATCTACTATGGCTGTTGCCAACCGACGGTTCGCTTTGAAGAATTCCTGCGAACATTTGGAAAAATTGTGAGGGTGCCGTATTCAAATTTTTAATACATAAACAACTATCTCCAACTTAATTCAAACACACATCAAATAATAAACCAATATTGAAGTTGTATTGGGGTTGCATCGGAATAATTTTCAAGCTAATTCTAATATTTCTGACTCAGACGTGTAGGCGCCAGCTGTATTGCGTAGTTAATGTATGTAATGTCAAGTTAATAGGTAGTTGGATCGTCTCCGACGTGTTTTAAAGTTAGGATACGGCCCATGATATTTGAAATTGTATATATAGGTAGGGTATTTATAGGATTGACATGTACTCTAGATATCGTGACGGAAAACCGGAATTAACGCTAAGAAAATGATGATCTAACTCAAAATTCTTTAGATCTTTCCTCGCCGCAACTTAAAAAATACATTTTAAAAATCAAGCCATACTTCTAGCCAAAACTGCAGCGTGGATGCACCCGACATTGATCACTTTCTTTAGACGAACTGTGAGACTACTTCCGGTCACTGCACTTTAGGCTTACTAATTTAGTATGAGATCGTGATCGCTAATTTCTGTTGCCTCTACGTTCTCGAACGTTGACGTTATTGTTGAGCTTTATAATACACTAGCTTTTGCCCGCGGCTTCGCTCGCCTTAAATTCGAGGTAACAAACCATACAAACTTCCACCCCCCATTTTAGGGAAGTGGGGGGTTAGAAAGAGACAAAAAGTAGCCTATGTCACTCTCCATCCCTTCAACTATCTCCACTTAAAAAATCACGTCAATTCGTCGCCCCGTTTTGCCGTGAAAGATGGACAAACAAACAAACACACACATACACTTTCCCATTTATAATATTAGTATGGATTTTAGTTAGGCTTATATTATCACCAGTCTTTTAAACTAAACAAGTCGACTAAACTAGAGTGAAGGGTTTAGAAAAATTGCATCAATGATAAATGTTTTCTTTTTGACACGTGTAAGATTGTCCCATAATATTTTTTTATTTGTTATGTGCTGTTTTAGGTATGTCCAATATGTCCATGCCGTTCCTTGCCATCGACGCCGCTAAAATTACGTGACGTGACAATTATTTTTCCAGTTTTTATTCTACTACTCATACTCATCAATCTCATCATACTCATATACTTATACCAAATTTCAGCTTCCTACTCGTAGTACACGATCGGTTACTGAGCAAGACCGCGGATGGGCAGACGGATGGACCGACATGGCGAAACTATAAGGGTTCCTAGTTGACTACGGATCCCTAAAAAGGCCGATGTCTAAAGGCTCGGACGCGAGACGGTCTGGACTCAGCTCGTCTACACACAGCAACACAGTAAGCACTACTGCTTAGAACGTTCGTTCTGCTCGTCGACGTGTTCATCATCCTTAAAACGGAGTCTATGGATGGTATTCTACGACACCCGAACAACGGCAACACAAATATAATATTTCACTGTGCATTCAATTCTGAAACAGGCTTTCGGGTGTGACACATCGCTGTCACTGCGATACTGATATATTTTTAAAGGCATTGTTTCATTTGGCGGACGGGCATTCTTATTCAAATGCAGTTGGTGTTTGCACTGTGTTTGTGAGAAGTGCACAATGCCAACTTTACAAACAAAAGGGGCTTTACCTTACGGCAATAATATGAATAACTCCTATCCTTTGACGGCTTCAATTGTTTGTAGTTCACCAAATGATCTAAGAGCTGGCCACGTCAGATATGACACAATAATGAGAGCAATGAAACCTGTCTAGTTAGACTGCTTTACCATCCTTATTGCTAGATCCGGGCATCTGGCTGCTTTTAATGGGTGGAGGTCAGAGTGGCAGACCAACAAAGTTTTTAAGTTGAAAAGTAATACCACTAATACCAAAATTGATAAAAAATGCCAAAGGAGTATTATTTATAGAGAATAGGGCCTATATTTTTAACATTAGATTAAAAACCATTATCTATTATTGCGGAAACAAAAAAAACAGTAGGCGACTAACAAAAAATTGCATTATACATCATTCGGCACTACTTTTCCCCAACAAAAACTTCTGGATATGATATAATATAATTAATTACACAATTTCCGATAATATTGCATTAAACCCAGAACTCTAGAATTTGTTTTCTTCAAGTTATTTGCATTCTTTGACCTCCACCACTTCACAGCTGCCAGATATCGGGATCTAGAAATAATAGTATAGCAAATTAACTAGAGGGGTTTCGTTGCTCTCATTATTGTGTCATATCTGACGTGTCCAGCTCTCCATCTAAAAGATCTCCACGAATTCTGGTCGTACTGTCCCAACAAAACTGACCACAATCAAGAAATAAAAATTTGTGGGAAAATTTTACACAAGTATACCTAGCCCCAAACTAAGCAAAGCTTGTACTTGTAGGGCAATGACCTTCTCTTGGCAGAGTGGTCGCGGTCATGTCTAGGTTGAGTCTTTCGCCACCACTTCCCTGGTGATGCGACGCCATGTAGCTCTATGTTTGGAGGAGTGAGAATTCTCGTTTATGCTGCAGTATGTGACAGACTTGATGAGGTCTGTCCATCGCGTTGGAGAGCGCCCACGAGATCTTTTGCCCTCGACTTTCCCTTGCACCACCAGTCGTTCCATAGAGTCCAGAGATATTCTCGAAGAATTTGAGGAGGCGATGATATACATACTTAAATAGATACATTCATACTTAATATATTTATGCATAAAATCTTCCATAACTCAATTACAAGTATTCTTAAGCAAACATATAAATGTCCTTGTCAGCCATTCTTCATAGCCAGGGTCACAATCTACTGGGCCATAAATGACGTTAATGGGGTGGTGAGCTCTTTATTGGAAACCTGCCCGCACTTTTAATATTTAGTTGATGAATAAACTGTATAGGTACGACATGACCCGTTTTATTTTAAGTGTACCTCATCGACAGCTTGGGTCATTCCACTCGCTATTAAAAAAAGTAACACTACTATTTTACACATAATAAAATTAAAACTTAAAATAACCGTGCGTTTTAAAATGTTCGCTGGAAAAGAGAATTTTATGGCCACGTTCGCCACGTAAACCGGTTTTATTGACAATGAAATTGTTTAAAAAAATCCATTCGGAATAATAAAAATGTTATAACATTGCGACTTTATTCGATATTGAATGCTGTTATGGTCACAGCGAATCCTAGGGCATACAATATCTGTATATTTAAAAGATCAAATATATTTATTCTTCAATTTAGGCGCATTACAATGCACCTATGAACGTCAGAGAGAAAAAAAACTACCACCGGTTCTAACCCTACACCTCTGACCCGAGAAGTATTATGACCGGTAAGAAACTCGCCGGGACTTATTTTTTCAAAACAGTAATACATTAGATCTTAAAGATACACAATTCTATTTCATAGCAAGTAAAGTCCCAAGCTGGTTAAATTACAAAAAATAACTGAGACGCCTTTAATTTCTTGTCTTAACGTGCTAATTGAATTGAATTTTATTCATTTGTACAGTTTAGTCGGTGTAAACTGACGCAGTGTACATTTTTATCAAAAAAAACACTTAGATACACCAAAAAGGACAAGTAAAATCCCAAGTTGGAAAAGTTTCAAAATTATACTGAGACGCACCAAAAAGGATGCCCCGCCCAGCCCAAGCGAGAAGCCGATTTATGCTGGGCGGCATCATCCTTACTCAATCATCAGACACAAAATTATTCCGATTCAACTGCAATAAACAACTTCTTACAGATGTAGTAGAGAGAGTGCAATAGAGAGATCTCTCTCCAGGCATATGCTACGCTCGAGGACCTAAGTCTAATAAAAGTTGGTTGGAAATTGTATTTATCCCACTAAACATTTAAAACTTTGTTAGCGCGATGTAGGTCTTGTATGGGAGCTTCATACTATTTGCACTCGTACTAAGGCAGTCGACAGTGTATCGCTATTGGGTTGCCATCTGTTGGAAATGAGGCGCGACGCTGGAATTGACAGCTGGAAGAGGGCACAGTAGACACCACAGCGTGCCATAGTCGATTACGATTATCAACCGACTTCAAGATTTCGAAGGAGGAGATTATCAGTTCGTCGGGATCTTTGTTTTTTTTATGTATGAACATACACCCATTATTCGACGACGGCTGGACCAATTTGGAAAATTCTTTTTTGTTTGAAAGAGTGTGATGGGGTCACGTGCACCGGGGTGGGCGTAACCTCATACAACTCCCTTAGTCCTGAGGGGACCTCGAGTTTTCTAGTTAGCTCAGAGGACAGAGGGGTTACAGGGCGATTAAGAGAAACACGGATGAAGTGCAGATTACAACTCAGCGGGCTTTTATGCCGGTTTATTTATAATTGACTCTTAACTATGTATAGCTAGGTATCCTAGGCTAGGTGCGGCGCGGGATAGTCGCGGATCCCTGCTCTAACGCGGCGTGTGTCACGCGGAGCTAGTAGGTAAACCCCAACCCTTGCAGCGGTCGCAAGAGCGGGAGGGATGCAGGACCGGGAATCCAGGTGCCTACTCGTCTATAAACGGGCCGGTACTCTGGCTTCTACTTTAGGGAATACGGCCGCGTATCCTAGGTGCCTACTCGTCTATAAACGGGCCGGCACTCTAGGGAGCGGTATGACGGAAGGGGGGAGGTGAGCGGGGGACCGGTGTGCCTACTCGTCTGTAAACGGGCCGGCACTACCCGGGTGCAGCGATCCTCACGGCGGGAGGCGGTGAGAACCACTGCCTAGATGTACGGCGCGTTCGCGTTTATATACGGACCGGAGCGCGGGTCGCGGGAGGGGGCGGCTGCTCTCAGTCGTCCGCCGGCCGCGGCGCGGTGCGCCCGCTTGGCGCGCTGGCTCGATGCGTCGCTCCGATGTCTATTGTGGCGGCGGCGTGGTATTGTGTGCGCGCCTGGGCGCGTCATCACAAGAGTATACTTCACAGTTGGTCCCATTGTAACTAGGTCAGGATCTGATGATGGGATCCTTGAGAAATCGAGGAAACTCTTATAGGCACACCTACTCGTAAAGTGATTTGAGTTTTTTGTACAGCAGCTCGAGCATTTGCTGTTGGAAAGGTTTGAAAATTGTATTGTCATTGTACGAGTATATGTCAGCGAAAGTTAGATAAATATATGTAATGTAAGTAAATATATGTAAAATGTTTTCTTTGATTTGTGTTTTTCCTATTACACTGACCGGGTTGGATCCTAAGAGACATTTAATCCCTGATTGAAAAAAGATCATTGGCATAATTTTTTTTTTTATTTTAATGTGCGATTTTCTTGCTTACTGTATAATAATAAAAAATGGCAATATAAACTGTTAAGAAAGGTCTTCTAAGACCATTTTCGCGTAGCGGCACGGGATCTAGTAGCTGCTCTACAAACTGGTTAAAAATATCCTCTCACTTTATACCCCTGTAAATTACTACCTAATACTCGTAATGATATACAAGAGAAAACCATTATCTTCACATGAAACCTGACTATATATCCCTTCAGATCGTGCCATATCCATGCTCCCAAGTGCTTTGATTTCATCACAAAACTTGCACAAAAACACGTAAATTTTACGAGTTTGCGTATCCCCTCAACTTTACTAAATTGAAATGGGTTATCTATCTTACTACTTCTATACCTACAGTCCCATGTTCATTGTCCTTCAGTACACTGCATTTCGTATTCATTAACGAGTTGGAATCAAAGATACTAATTGATCGATCCATCGTCGGGTTCCTTGTTTATATTCCTGAACAGAATCCATACATTATTGTCATTGAGTAGTCTCCGCTTGCGGCTTCGCTTGCGGCCTCTAGAAGTGGGGGCATTCTTACACAAATCTACCTAATAGTAGTCCCACAGTAAGTTCAATAAGGCTTGTATTGTGGGTACTAGACGACGATATGTATAATAGATAGATATGAATAAATACTATATAGGGTAAATCGCCAGTAACTGGCCACCATTCAGTTACTGGCCACCATACTAAAATGAATTCTGTGTATAGGTGAATAGAACTCATTTTTGTAAGAGGCGGCCAGTTATTGAACGAGTGGCTAGTAGGCAAATCTCCAGTAACTGGCCATTTTCCTCATACTAAAATGAGTTCTCTTCACCTTTAAATAGAATTCATTTTTAGTATAGGTGGCCAGTAACTAAAATGTGGCCAGTTATTGAAATTTTTACTTAATTTATACCTTGTACTAAAATGAACTTTATTCACCTATAAATAGAAATCATAAGGTGGCCAGTTACTAAAAGGTGGCCAGTTACTGGCGATTTACCCTACATAGAAAATATTCGTAACTCAGGAACAAATATCTGTGATAAACACAAATAAATGCCCTGACCAGGATTCGAACCCTCCTGCTTCGTAGGCAGGGTCACTACCGACTGGGCTAGAAGGCCGTTATAGACGGAGAGCTAGCCACGTCAGATATGACACAATAATGAGAGTGACGAAACTCCTCTCATTAGTTTACTATTCTATGCTTATTTCTAGATCCGGACATCTGGCAGCTGTAAAGTTATGGAGGTCAAAGAATGCAAGTAACTTAAAGAAAACAATCCTAGAGTTCTGGTTTTAAGGCAGTATTATGAGAAAATATATAAATAAGTAGATAATATCATTGCCAAAACTTTCTGATGGGGGAAAGTAGTCCAAAACGACGTATAATGTGATTCATAGTTACTACGGTTTCCTTTTCCGAAATAATACGCAATGTTTTATGTTAAGATTTTAAAATATAGGCCCTACCCTCTATATCTGAGATAACTTCGGCAGTTTTTACCTATTTTTGTATTACCATTTTCCAATTCAAAAAATTTTCTAGTCCGTTACTCTGACCTCCACCCCTTAAAAGCTGCCAGATACCCGGATCTAACAATAAGGATAGTATAGCAATCGAACCAGGTGTCACACTTGCCTAAAGATTCACACAAAGACGATAAAAATGGGTCACTTCGCATAGTAATGTCCATACAAGATGCCCCAGTTTCATTGTGATCGACGTTGATGTCCGGAGGCTGAGTTTGTAAGCACGAGAAGTACAGCTAATGGATCGTAAGCCGTGACTCAGGCGATACTTGTGGAGTGGTTAAGGGCAATGTACAGTCGCCATCAGATATATCGGAGCGGCCAAGGTGGTCACAAATATCTGAACAACGCATCTATTGTCAAGACGAAAAAGTGCATGTTCAGATATTTTTGAGTACCCTGGCCGCTCTGATATATTTGATGGCGACTGTACAAGATGTAACAAAAATGCTGGTAATCAGTTTAAGGGCATAATTGGTATCATATTCTAATTATTAAAATTTTAAAAAAAAATTTTTTTACGCGAAAAACAATATTGGTATTGTATGGAGGGTTGGCCGGCTGAGACTACGGGCACCATCCAAGAATAGTAGTTTATGTAACTGTTACGTAATAAGGCCTAGTTACGTACAGTCAGTTGCATACACTGCTTTATCTACACTCATATTTTTTATCCTAAATGCCGTATTCGGAAACCATAGAATGGCTGCCATTGCACCGCCATGGCCAACTCTTGTTGCGGCGGTCGCGCGGGCGCGTGCAGGTGTACATAATGTTATCAAAACTCTTAACACATCAATTACACACACACACACACATTACACAAAGTTGTTATTTATATTTTAGAACGCACTATTCGCCAACAAACTGTCCTCAGTTTGGCGAAACAAATATGTATACCTACCACTCAAGTTTTATTCTGAAAAAAAAAAAAAAAAAATTGAACATGTAAAGTTAAAATTACGTTACTGCCACAGATAAAAAGCTTATCATAGTAAAATCGGTTGTGGTAATGCTAGCCATTGCCTACCGTTTTCGAACACGTTTTAGAGCACTTACAATGTGAGTGTAGATAAAAAAAATTTTCGCGTCCAAAAATTTTTTCTCATTTTTCTTACTTGCAGTTCGATACCTATTATGTCCTTAAACGGATCACCAGTATTTTTATCTACACTCATATTGTAAGTTCTCTAAAACGTGTTCGAAAACGGTAGGCAATGGCTAGCATTACCACGACCGATTTTACTATGATAAGCTTTTTATCCGTAGCAGTAACGTAATTTTAACTTTTCATGCTCAATTATTGATGTGCTATGAGTTTTGATAACATAATGTACACCTGCACCCTCCCGCGCATCCGCCGACAGCCCGACACGCGCCTCCCCGACACAATCGAGTTGGTCATGGCGGTGCAATGGCGGCCATTCTATGGTTTCCGAATACGGCATTTTGGATAAATAATATGAGTGTAGATAAAGCAGTCTATGCAACTGTACGTAATTAGGCCTTAAAACACTCGTGTGATCTTATTATGAAACTCACCTGCGGCTCGTTTCATAAAACCACACTCATGTTTTAAGGACCCTTATTACGTAACAGTTACATAAACTACTATTGTCACACCCTGTTTAATTAATAATGGGCGGCTAACGGATGAAAATGACGTCAAAATTCTGTCGAAGATTACCGTAATAAGGATATGACTACAATTTATTTAAGGAAAAGAGAACATCATGGTAAAAAAATGTAGTCCATAATCTTTTTTTTCTATGAGGTAATATTTTCAGTCCATTCCTATTATAGTAAACTATATCCCATCAAAAACATAAATGTGAAAGGCTGCCAAGTTCGATACTATGGGAATGCTTCGCCTATAAAAGAAGTGAGATCTGAATAAGTACCAAGTTCCATAAAAATACCTCAAATCATAAATAGTTATAGGAATGCACACTTGAATTCCAGCAGTTTTTAAGGTACATTTTGAATAAGTATCACGTTACATAGAAATACCTAAAATTATAATAGTCAGAGAAACGCACACCGGTTTTTTTAGCAGTTTCCTGATAACATTTATTATTTTCAGTACTTTTTAATGATGTTACTTGGCAAGTTTTCACACACCACACACCTTTTCAATGCAATGAATCGACACCTTTGGACTGCAATGTGTCAAGTATATAATTTTCTATTAAAACTTGCCAAGTTACATCATTAAAAAGTACTGAAAATAATAAACGTTATCAGGAAACTGCTAAAAAAACCGGTGTGCGTTTCTCTGACTATTATAATTTTAGGTATTTCTATGTAACGTGATACTTATTCAAAATGTACCTTAAAACTGCTGGAAATCAAGTGTGCATTCCTATAACTATTTATGATTTGAGGTATTTTTATGGAACTTGGTACTTATTCAGATCTCACTTCTTTTATAGGCGAAGCATTCCCATAGTATCGAACTTGGCAGCCTTTCACATTTATGTTTTTGATGGGATTTCATTTATTTTTGTTGGATGTAGGTTCTTTATTATTTTTTTATCACTTTTGCTTTAGGAAATGTCTCATTCCACTTAGGTATGTACTTTATACTATACCCTTTATACTAAGCGTCTAATTCTATTTTACTATTTATTTATAGGTGATTTTTACAAATAAACTGGCTCCCTACACCTATAAAATGTACCTACTTACATATAATTACATACATCAATAACGTACTTTATACTGTTTGTAAGTACGCTACCCACATAGATAATTAATAACTTGGTAATACCTACCTACCAGTAGGTATTATAATTGGTGGCCTATTATGTAGCCCTAGAAGTGCACCATCCCATCTCATCCCGTGGCGTATCGGAGGGTGAGATGGGCAGTAGTATATATAATTCCATCTTAGAGTATATCCACTTGACCGTCCGGCCCGCGAGACTGTTTTCCCCTCAACCGTCCGGGTTTTTTTAGCGACGCACGCCCCGCGCTGCGCGTCCACATCTTTCTACAAAAACGTCTGTATCTTCTAAACTACACAAGCTAAAATAAAGAAAAAAATACTGAGGCATAAATGAACGTTCATTTGTTCAAATACTTTTAAAGTTATACTAAAAATATATATGATTATTGACTATAATCAAGGTTAAACTTATGAAATTGGTAAAAATTGCTGAAAGTTTTTATTTGACGTCTAATTACAGGAAATATTGAGCGACGACCCCCTTTTTTTATTACATATTATAAAAATAGACTATTTCATTTTTTTAATAATACCCCAACTAACACATACAGTTCTCAATAAGATATCAAAATAAATTAAACAAATTCCGTGCTCCTTCCAACAAGTGCAGCAAGACGGCCGCTCGCATAAGGCTGCCTATAACTGATATACTCTTAACCGTCCGTGGAGACTATGGTATCCAGTGTCTAAAGTAGATAAATTTTGTATATATTTTTTATTTTTTTATTTGAATAAGTTATTTTTACTGTAAATAGCACATAACCTACATTAAATGCCACAGTTAAACATTTTTGTTTGTTTTACTTATTAAAGAAATCATAATATATACTGGGGTTTTCACTCGGGTAAACGAAAATACACTCTGTTGGTACAGTCAACGTTAAAGACATGTTTACACCCTTGCACATTATTCCATTGTAATAAGGCGAAAAATGCAATGATATGTATTTGACGTCGACTGTAATGGATGGAACCGCTAACTGATTGATTATTATTTTTAAAATTAGTATCTATATCCGTAACTGAAAGAATCATTGAAATAAATATAGGGGAAATGACATATCAACGAAAGACGAGTGTCGATTTTGAGGTACCCTCGCCCACACTGTTAACTGCCCATCGGTGGACCTTATGGCTTTTGTAATAAGGTCCACCGATGTACAGTTAAGCGTGTTGCTGTTTGTACTGGAGCTACCAACATGGCGGTTAAAATGTATAGGTTTTGACATCCTGAGCTCTCAATATGGCGGATTTTTCGGCCGCATTGGGTTTTTACGTATATACTCGTCATCTCTTTTTGCTTGTGAATATGGCGCTGAGTTAAAACGAGGCGAATATATTTTTATGTGTTTTGATTTACATATGCCGCATCCCCTATATAGTACATCCATGGAAATAATACATGCAAACAAAAACACATTTCCAAACACCGAATAATCAAGGCACACGAGAAATCGTTTGTACAAACCCTTATTTCTGATATATTTTAAAACGTCCGCGGATAGTCAACCGTCCACGGCATAAAACCTGAGAAACACCGTAAATGTTTTGATGAATCCTAAAGTAGTTTGATATATTTCTTATGTTTAAGTATATTAATATGTTCTCTATAGACCAATCTTCAGTATTTATTGTATATTTCTGTAAACAGAGCGTCAAATTACTAATAATTAGGATATAAATGTTCACTGCCCCAGCTCGAAAACAACCTTGATATTTCAAATTGATATTACAGTCATCACACTATCACAAACAGAAGATGATACACATTATCGTAAATAGTACACATTCCTGATCATTTTGATGTATAATAACCCCCAAAAATATGTATATTAACGTGAAATACTTACGACATAACTACGAGTTCTCCACAAACACTCACAATCACGCGCAGTTTCGCAAGGCACTGGCAAACAATTTTTTTCATTTTCTAAGCAACTTGCGTACACTGCCATCTATATTTTTTAGAGCTAACTATTTGGTTAGGCCACGTTGTTGCATCAATAGAATTCGTAAATAATGCCGAAATATTCCATTAGATGGCTCTAAAATCAACCGTTCCTTCTTCCACCCCTTTGGATAGTAAGGTTCCCGCGGACGGTTAAGAGCATATTGGTTTCGGATACTATGCTATCGTCGGACGGTCAAGTGGATATATGATTTCCATGTTCTTGAATCTGCGATTTTATTAGTTGTAAAATTAGAAATTATTTAGACTATGCGAGAAAAAATAGTCTTTTCATTTTTGTTTGACTGATTTAGCGCACCTAGTGTACCTAGCAGTGTTGGCCGAACGTTAGTGTGATTGAAAATTAAAAATTGAAGATTGAAACACGTTAGTTAAAATTGAACACTAATAGTTTAGTGCAAATTGATTTCAATTAGAATTGAAATTAATTGTAACTAACGTGTTAATCCTTTGCGAATAACTAATAATTGAAGATATTTAATTTTTAGTCTTTCTCAAAAATTTTAACATTAATTTAATTTTTAGTGTAGATTGAATTGGTAATTGACATTAATAATTTACCTAACTAAACGCGAATTTAGGTAAAGCTACAAGGTTTTGATTACTTTTACTTTTACTTTTACTTTTACCTTGACCTTGACCTTGACTTTCACTTTCACTTTTACTTTCACTTTCTTTAACTTTCACTTTCACTTTCACTTTGACTTTGACTTTAACTTTGACTTTCACTTTGACTTTCACTTTGACTTTCACTTTGACTTTCACTTTGACTTTCACTTTGACTTTCACTTTGACCTTCACTTTGACTTTCACTTTCAATTTGACTTTCACTTCCACTTTGACTTTCACTTTCACTTTGACATTCACTTTGACTTTCACTTTGACTTTGCTTTGACTTTCACTTTCACTTTGACTTTCACTTTGACTTTCACTTTGACTTTCACTTTCACTTTCACTTTGACTTTTACCTTTGACTTTCACTTTGACTTTCACTTTCACTTTCACTTTGACTTTCACTTTGACTTTCACTTTGACTTTGACTTTCACTTTGACTTTCACTTTGACTTTCACTTTCACTTTCACTTTGACTTTCACTTTCACTTTCACTTTGACTTTGACTTTGAATTTGACTTTGACTTTGACTTTCACACAAAGAAAGTAAAAGTAAAAAGAAGCTCCAGATTTTGATACCGGTACCATCTGCTCATCAGTACAAGTCGAATGAGCCCAAACAGCATGAGTCTATGATGCGCCAAACCCGAGATCCAGTAGGGATCCCCAGGGTCCAGCATGAGCTCCAGATTTTGATACCGGTACCATCTGCTCATCAGTACAAGTCGAATGAGCCCAAACAGCATGAGTCTATGATGCGCCAAACCCGAGATCCAGTAGGGATCCCCAGGGTCCAGCATGAGCTCCAGATTTTGATACCGGTACCATCTGCTCATCAGTACAAGTCGAATGAGCCCAAACAGCATGAGTCTATGATGCGCCAAACCAGAGATCCAGTAGGTAGCCCTAGGGTCCAGCATGAGCTCCATCTTGTGATATTGGTCCCGACTTCTGAACCCGAGATGCAGTTTTAAAATTAATTATTAGTGTAAGACAGGATTAATTTAGTTACACTAACGTTAATCTAATTAACTGTAATTCTTATTAAATTTTCGAGACGTTAGTGTAACTAATAGGTTAATTCTAATTGAAGGTTAGTGTAATTGACGACGTCACAAAATCAATGCGAACTAACGTTAGTAAAAATTGATGTTAGTGTAATTGATTAGTTACGGAATTAATCTTCAATCTTATTGATCAATTTTCAATTCCAATTGAAATTATCGGCCAACACTGGTACCTAGTGACCTGCTTTGCACTTCGTAAATCGTGGGTTCGGTTCCCGCAACAGACACACACAGAGTGGTGAACAATTTTATTGTTCTTGTCTTTAAGACAAACATGTATTGTCTTAAATTGGTATGTATCTAAATTTAAATAAGTCTTATCTCATTTCCACTCCATACCCACTTATAGTAGAACAAAATTACACATTCGTTGTTTTCGAAACTGACTCACACTTGGCCGTTTTCAGATTTTTACTTTATTTCGACCTAAAGACAAACCTTCGAGCCAAATTTCAGTTCGGTACGATCATTGGAAGATATACCCATTTAGTTCATTATGACTTCGTAGTAGAACAAAGTTACACCTTCGCTATTTTTAAAACTGACTCACACTTGGCCGTTTTCAGATTTTTCCCTTTACTTTGACCTTAAGACCTATCTCCATGCCAAATTTCAAGTCAGTACGACCATTGGAAGTGGTCTAGGTTTTTGATGAGTCAGTGAATCAGTGAGTGAGTCAGTGAGTCAGTGAGTGTATAGTAAAAATAGCGATTTTCTGACGTCAATATCTCAAGAACTGCTATGGGTAGAATAATGAAATTTTGTATTCTAGACAATTAAGGGGATGTCAACAGACACTCGAAATTTCATATGCGTAGATAAAATATGTTTTGAGTTATAGGGTGGTCGAAATTGGCCCGAAATGGTTCGTGTAATATAACCCACGGCCGGTGTGTCGCTTTTTTTTGCTCGAACTTGGCGGACACACTGCCGTCGTGTCTAGATCCACTTATATATGCAAAATCACCTCTCTACGTCTCCAGGCGTATTCGTAATGTAAAACTTCACCACTGTGAGTGTATACAGGGCCCGATTCGACATGGCATAACTGACAGTCGCTTGCGAGACAACTATGATATCACACTTTTGTGACAGTTGAAATCGGGGTGGAATCACTCAAGAGTGATATATAAAATGGTGGCCATAGCCATAATCAAAACGCTTTAGCAAGACCTACTGACAGCTTGACAGTCAGGTGTGGACACGTGTGGACAGATGGATATCACTCTATCCACTAGCAATACAAGTGTGACATCCACGTCTCACAGTTTGGCATGTCGAATTGAGGCCCTGATTTATAACAAAGCTGCGTATTTTTTCTAACATAAATAATACTCGAACTTTAATAAAAGTCTTTTTCATATTAAGCTTTCGTTACTATTTCGCATCCGTCAGCTGCCCTTTAATAATGAAGCCTAGTGAAAGTCATCTGTCGCTCCGTCGATGGGTTGAGGAACATCTTCGTTCGACATCTTACCCCTTAACCACTGCACAAGTGATCGCTGGGGGATCAATGTTACTCTGCGTCCGTAGGAAACACCTTAGACAACCGTATACGTGATCCTGGGTGGTGCTAAAAGAGTGACAAACTTGGCAGCTGCACTGTCCTTTCTGCACCTCGCAGTACTCACTGGATTTTCTTCATCTGCTCTCCCACTGCTACTAGCTCAGAGAAGAAATGCCTATCTGTATCCAGTGACATGTCGCCATACGATAAAAAAATCGCCCGGGAAACGATCATCAAAGTTTGCGCCTGATTGCTCTACAACACGGTCGTGTTGAGATCATTCTGGATATTACGCGCGCTCAGCTACTTCTGGTGCAGAATTTATTCTTATAAGTTATGACGCACCTCCCAAATTTGTGTAACGTCGTTAAATTAAATTAAGGAATTAGCCGTACGGCCTCTGAGGCGGATTAGGTCAGCGTTTCCACACAACTTGTAGTAAGTAATAGGTGAAGGAATAAGATAGGAAAAGATACATAACAATAGTACATTATTGTCGAGGAGGTGAAGTAGCACATTGATGGCTGAGTATTACGTTTAAACGGACGACTTTAGGAGTCCGTTTAATTTAATACGAAGCCAGATGTGGCCCTTCGCGCCGAGTCCAATATAGTGCTTTATTCAGAAATAATGCAAAACAGCCAACGTTGATGAATGATGAACAACAAACAATATTGACATATATAATATATTCAGGATAACTTCTAGGGTAAAAGAATGACCACTACATTCCTATAATTCCTGAATAATTTCTGAATCCTATAATTACCTCTATCTCCATCGCTTCTCATTTTGAGTGAAAGAGACAGATTTATTCGAATCTTATAATTATCTCTATCTCCATCGCTTCTCATTTTGAGTGAAAGAGACAGATTTATTCGAAACTACAATTTTCTATGTTCGCGGTACACGCTAAGCTTTGCCGCCTTTATATCTTTTTATTAAAAAGTTTGAAGTTTATTTTTCTTTTGAATTTACCGTAAGCTATTTGAGATAACTAAAAAGTCGTGGTACCAACATTATAAATAACAAATACAGATGTTGTGTTTTGGCTGTTTAGAACCTTTGCCTTTATTTTTGTATGGCTGTTGAACTTTTTAAAAAGTTTGTACCTCGACAAAAATGGTATTTGTATGCAACATTTATGTCGCGATTTCGAGCCTGCAATTTCCGTAACTTTATTCTGTTATTATCTATCATATTTACGTATAAGTTTTACAGCTGACAAAGCCATAAGTTCTTAACAGTGAATAAGTCCTACTTGACCTACTTTTATTTAACAGAATCTGCAACACGTTTGACATGATTACTTTTCTAATTAAAAAGTTTGTGTCATTATTAGCAAAGTTAAAATTGTTATGAGTTTTGATGCTTTCGCCTCGACCGGATTATTTTTTCTCCAACGGAGAGAAGAATATTTGTCCGTTTTAACCTTATTTATTATTTTATATTTCTTGTGTATACAAAACTATCTTTCCCTTATTTCAAATTTATTTTAAACATAAAGCCGTGCCCAGATCATTTTAAATAGCATGCCCGCTTTCCTATTTCTGCTGCTCAGTGCCTCCTAAATCGTGTACTGAACCCAAACTTCAAGTCTACCATTTACTATGTCAATAGTTTTCGTTTTGCATGACATGGGCGTTATTCTAACTTTGTTACCATGACATGTTACAGATGTGTTATAGAAATTATCATTTTTGTCAATGAAATGATATCGAAACAAATAAAATTAATATTTTTGAATATTTGTCGGATAATCTAATAATTTATTACGTTTACCTAAATGAAATTTCAGAATAATTACATTATGAGTAATGAAATAATCACAGAATAATTGGTTTAATCATCATCCTCTTAGCGTTCGTCCCGGCTTTTGCCACGGCTAGATTGAACCTGGGGTCACTTGGCAACCTAATCCCATTGGCACTAGTTTTTATGAAAACAACTGCCATCTGACCTAGGAACCTAGAGGACTTATTAGGCCTTATTTTCCTTCACCGAAAAGCGACTGATAAATATCAAATAATATTTCGTACACATCTGAGTTACGAAAAACTCAGTGGTACGAGCCAGGTTTTAAACCCGATACGTCCGGATTGAAATTCCGAGTGGTTCCCGGGCCACCAGCACTAATCCGGTTTAATATCAAAGTGAAATCGAACACAAGACATATTTTATTCTTAGAATACGGCTTTTATGGCAAGGACATTGTCAAATGTTCCATGAAAGCTGTCAGACTTAAGGAGCAATACGCGGCCTCTCCACATCCTGTCAATATCCCGGCTCGTCCCGACCCGGAAACGGGAGATTTTCCCCGGATCCTGTTTCAAGGGTAATGTGGGGATTGTGCGCTGTGCCGGCTATGCTATACTATACATGTGTCCATTAGGACTTGCATAAGTGGTATATTAATAACAGCAGACCTAATATTATAGTAGCAAGTGTGCAAGAAATATCACGCCATCCCGTGACAACCGGTTGTCATAATAGGCCTGCTGATTGTATTGTTGGCATAGGCCTCTTCCACTCTCCACATCCTGTCAACTCTCCATAACTTTTCTTTCACTTTTTTTACTAGCATTTAACTACTTGCGAATTAGTCTGCGTGTGCGTAGTACAAATAGCAACACTCTTAATTGTACATCGGTGCACCTTATTATAAAAGGCATATCTACCGATCGATGGGCAGTTAACAGTGTGACCGATGATACTTGGATTTTGTTTAATTCTGTAATAAAAACTATCTCCATAGGTACCTAAATCCATACATATTAACGCGGTTAAACGGCAGCAAAGGATGCAGTGTGTTGATGACGAGGGACTTATGCAGCAAATTCATCCTCTTGTCCCTTAAGCGTCGAAACAGCGAATCCTCCTTTTCTAAATTTTCGGCAACGCACATGTGACGCCTTTAGAGTTGCATGACGTGAAACGGTAGCAGGAATACAGCGTTGTTTTTGAATTTATAATGAGTAGGTATAGCCCCTGTATATCTTGAGCTGTGGGACTTGCCTTGCGATGCAGTACGGCTCGGAAATTGAATCGAATCGATTTCTGCGGCGAATGCCGATTGCATCGTTCAATCTGCCACACTATTATAATAATACAACAGATAGCGGAGCCAAGACTGGGGAATAGGGGAAGAAAGTTTATAGTGAAAGATGTTGTAAGAAACGAGGTATTTTCACCTCAGCAAACATATTCCTTAGCAAGGATTATATGAAGCAGTGTTGGCCGAACGTTAGTGTAATTGAAAATTAAAAATTGAAGATTGAAACACGTTAGTAAAAATTGAACACTAATAGTTTAGTGCAAATTGATTTCAATTAGAATTGAAATTAATTGTAACTAACGTGTTAATCCTTTGCGAATAACTAATAATTGAAGATATTTAATTTTTAGTCTTTCTCAAAAATTGAAACATTGATTTAATTTTTAGTGTAGATTGAATTGGTAATTGACATTAATAATTTACCTAACTAAACGCGAATTTAGGTTAAGCTACGAGGTTTTGATTTTTGTTTCGATTTTGACTCTGGACTCGGGGGCTTGTATTAATAAGCAATGGGACCGGTATCCTAAGATGGAGGTCATGCTGAACCCTGGGGATCCCTACTGGATCTCGGGTTTGGTGCATCATAGACTCATGCTGTTTGGGCTCATTCGACTTGTACTGATGAGCAGATGGTACCGGTATCAAAATCTGGAGCTCATGCTGGACCCTGGGGATCCCCACTGGATCTCGGGTTTGGCGCATCATAGACTCATGCTGTTTGGGCTCATTCGACTTGTACTGATGAGCAGATAGTACCGGTATCAAAATCTGGATCTCATGCTGGACCCTGGGGATCCCTACTGGATCTCGGGTTTCGCGCATCATAGACTCATGCTGTTTGGGCAAATTCGACTTGTACTGATGAGGTGATGAGCAGATGGTACCGGTATCAAAATCTGGAGCTCATGCTGGACCCTGGGGATCCCTACTGGATCTTGGGTTTGGCGCATCATAGACTCATGCTGTTTGGACTCATTCGACTTGTACTGATGAGTAGATGGTACCGGGATCAAAATCTGGAGCTCATGCTGGACCCTGGGGATCCCTACTGGATCTCAGGTTTGGCGCATCATAGACTCATGCTGTTTGGGCTCATTCGACTTGTACTGATGAGCAGATGGTACCGGGATCAAAATCTGGAGCTCATGCTGGAC